>CM061068.1:130922231-131306063 GCA_030762895.1 Sophora flavescens
AAAATTCTTTAGCACGGGGTCCCTGGGGCTTTAGATTAGCATCAAAGCACACCTCAAGCTTCTGTCCGCTTTGCCTGGCCTTCTCTAATTTCTTCAAAGTCGTGGCTCCTCTACCCCGTTTCCTCTGAGACTGTGCTGTCTGTATGAACAAAAAAAATGATAAAATAGAGGGTTGTAACATTATAAACTTACATTAAAAAGAAGGACTAAAGATAGTATATAACATGTAAACTTACACTAGAATCAGGAGTGAGCGCGATCGGGTCCTGCGTAGGCCCCACAGTGTCCTCCCGTGCATGTGGGCCATCCGACTGATCCATATGTATGCCTGTTCAGAAACAATATATATTTATTAAAATAGGTTATAACTAAAAATAAATACATAAGTATAAATAAAAATAAATGTATACTAAGTTTAAACTATCTATATCAATATCCCTTCGTGATGATCATCACGGGTAGCATGTACATCGTCCACCTGTGTCTCCTCGATTATAGTAGGCATGTTTGTTGAAAAAGAAGGAGTCTCAGGAATATCAAGATTTGAATCTTGATTTTCATCACTACCATTATACATGCTTTTTCCTTGGAGAACCACGAACAACCTTTTGTTAGAAAGATCAGTGATGTAGAACACTTGTTTTGCTTGGGAAGCCATTATGAAAGGCTCATTTATATGACCTAACTTGTTGAGGTCTACCAATGTGAACCCCAATTCATCGGTTTGTACACCACCGTTACTATCAACCCACTTACATTTAAAAACCGACACCGTAAGCTTAGTGTAATCGAGCACCCAAATATCTTCAATATATCCAAAGTAAGGTGTCGATGCTTTCACGGGTTTTGTGTCCTTTGCACTAGAGAAGTGCATTGCTTCGGCCACGATCATAACCCCACTATTTTGCATGGTAATCTTGTTATCTTGTTCCTTTATATAAAAGGAAAAGTTATTGATGTCGCATCCGCTCCAACATATGACGTTGATGCTAGGCCCACGTGCTAGCCATCTTACGTCATCAGAAGCAGTACTGCCATCCTTAAGCATTTCTTCCTTGAACCAAGGTAAGAAAGTCTTGTTATGCTTGTTCAATAACCACCTTTCGCTCATTCGAGGGTTTTCTTGATTGACTTTTCTTTTATGTTCAAATAAGAAAGGTTGAACATAATCGATGTTGTTCAATACATACAAATGTGCTTGAAGCACTTCCTCCTGACCCTTGCTATTAATTCTTAAGCCATGTGTACCCTTACCTTGACATCTTATCTCATCATGCTGTGTCTTAGGAACCTCTATAGGATCCGTGTTATGAAGGTAGTCCGAACAAAACCCAATAGCTTCTTCTGCAACATACCTTTGAACAATAGATGCTTCTGGACGATGAGGATTCTTCACGTACCCTTTCAAGATCTTCATGTAGCGCTCAATTGGGTACATCCATCTCAGAAAAACCGGCCCACATAATCTAGTCTCCCTCACCAAATGAACAATTAAGTGAACCATTATGTCGAAAAAGGAAGGAGGAAAATACATCCCAAATTGACACAAGATTGTAGCAGCCTCAACTTCCAAGTCATCCAACATACGGGGGTCAACGACTTTGCTACATATAGAATTGAAGAATGAGCACAACCGAGTAATGGCATGTCTCACATTTTTTGGAGAAATACCACGAATAGCAACCGGCAGAAGTTGTTGCATCAAGATGTGACAATCATGAGACTTTAAGCCAACCAATTTAAGATCACTAGAGACAAGCCTCTTCATATTTGAAGAGTAACCATGTGGAACTTTGATGCCCTGAAGACACCCGCAGAAACTTTGTCTCTTTTTTTTTGACAAAGTATGATATGCTGGCGGCAAATAAGTCCCCATCCTCAACAACTGGAGCTAACTGCTCTCGTATACCCATAGCAACGAGGTCGAGACGAGCATTCACACCATCCTTTGTCTTGCCCTAAATGTTGAGAAGCGCCCGATCACACTATCACACACATTTTTCTCCACATGCATCACATCAATGTAGTGTCTGACATCAAGCTTGCGCCAATATGGAAGATCAAAGAATATCGACCTCTTCTTCCATATGTTTTCTGAGCAGCTTTACCTTTCTTTTTGGACTTGCCGAATATAACATCGATGCCTTTTACCCTATGATATACACTCTCTCCGATTAAGGCCGCCGGAGCTTCTTCTGTCTCTTGGCATCCATTAAAAGTTTTTTTCATCTTACGATATGGGTGATCACGTCTAAGAAATCTCCGATGCCCAAGGTAAACTGTCTTCTTTCCATGATGCAACTGAGTGTAGCATGTGCCTTCTTCACATATAGGGCATGCTTTATGCCCCTTGACACTGTACCCGGACAAGTTACCGTATGCTGGAAAGTCGTTGATGGTGCAAAATAACATGGCACGAAGCTTGAAAGTCTCATGAGAATACCCATCAACTACATCAACACCTTCCACCCACAGCGTTTTCAAGTCTTCAATCTAGGGACTTAGATAAACATCTAAGTCATTTCCCGGTTGCTTTGGGACCGAAATCATCATAGACAACATCATGTATTTACGCTTCATGCACAACCAATGGGGCAGGTTGTAAATTATCAACAGAACAGGCCATGAACTATGAATACTACTCATGTTACCATAAGGATTCATTCCATCCATAGCAAGTCCAAGCCTTAGGTTTCTTGGCTCATCGGCGAAATCCGGAAACATAGTATCAATATTCTTCCATTGCATAGAATCAGCAGGATGACGAACCTTTCCATCACGTTTCCTCTCATCATTATGTCATCTAAGATTCTTCGTATCTTTCGCATTGGCAAACAATCGCTTGAACCTTGGAATTATTGGAAGATACCACAACACCTTCGCAGGAGGACCCTTTTTTATCACATCATCAAGATCATCATCATCATCACCACCCTTCACTTTGTATCGTGATAACCCACATTTGGGGTAATCGTGATTGTCTTCATGAACACCGGTGTACAATATGAAATAATTGGGGCATGCGTGTATCTTCTTATACTCCATACCCATCGGACAAAATACCTTCTTGGCCTCATAGTTACGGTCAGGCAATGTGTTGTCCTCCGGAAGCAAGTCTTTCAACACTTCAAGCAATTCCGTGAAGCTTTTATCGGTCCAACCATTTCTCGCCTTCACACAAACCAATTTTAGCACCGCCGACAACCCTGTATGAGTAGTACACCCTGGATATAAAGGCTTATCCGCATCACTGCACAACCTATCATACACATGAGCTCGATGAAAAGATTCTTGTCCAATATCACGGATCATGTCCTCTACTCGATCATCCTCCATATCTACGTCAACATCCTCACTTTGGGAGACACTTGCCGTACTACTCAACAACACATCACCGTGCCATATCCATCTTGTATAACTCAAGCAAATCCATTCACAAATCAAATGGGTACGTATATCCTTCACCGTACATTTCCTCGTATTCAAACACTTGACACAAGGACAACAGAACATTCCATTACTATTAGGAACATTCCTTTGAGTAAATTCTATAAATTCTCCCACCCCTTTCAAATACTCAGCACTAGCGCGCTTACAAACCATCCAACTACGATCCATAACTAGATAGGTTCTGTAGATATACAAAACAAATATCCAATATAAGGACAATACGGGAGATTGAAAACTAGTTTTTGAAATCCTAATTGAAAACTGGTTTTTGAAATCCCGTCAACCATGTATATCTTATTTGACTAGCTTCCTAAAACAAAATTTCCACGGTAATCTCACATCATTCTTCTCATCAAGCAGGCAACAACACGTATTAGGACTATTGCTATATCTAGTACCATAACCACTCAGCCATATGAATCGATCAAGAGAGCATGATATATACAAGCAAGGCGTTTAACAATTAACTCAAATTTACACCATTTTCAGGTTGAGCAATGAGCAATATATTGTTGGTGTCACATGCTACAAGAAACTCTAAATTTCTTCCCATTTTGAAATAGGTCATGATAGCAGAAGAAAAACAAGATAAAACACAAAACCCACGACCAAAAATAGAGACATTCCAAACAACTCAAACTCACAGTTTCAAGTTTCAACTACAGAGACTACAGTTTCAACATACACTCAAAACCAAAAATTAAAAAATGTGCCCTAAAGACTCACCAGAAATAGGTGCTCGCATGGTGGTGGGGAGGGGAGCTCGACTGGTGGCCAACGTTAGATGTGGTTACTAAGAGCAGAGGGACAAGGAGAGTTAGTGCGCGGGAAGGGGAAAGAGAGATGTCAAGTTATTGCAAAGAATGAGCAGGAATGACAGAGTTAGGGTCAAGAGTGTACCTCACGGTGGTGGCGAAGAAGCCCTCGCGGTGGTTGCGGTGGAGAGGAGCTCGCGATTAGGGCAGAGTGAGAGTGAGAGTGAGCGTGATAAAAAGAGAATAACAGAGACGTACAGAGCGAAGTTAAGAAGGCGAGCGGGTGTAAACGTTATAATCAAAAACCATCTTTAAAAAAACATTTTACGTCGACTTGTTTGTAATAAGCGTTAAAAGTCATTTATTTAACGTCAGTTGTTTAAGACAACTGACGTTAAATAAATGAATTTTAACGTCAGTTGTTACAAACAACTGACGTTAAAAATAAATATTTTTTATTTAAAAACACTTTTAACGTCAGTTGTTGAAGACAATTGACGTTAAAAGTGTATAAGTTTCTGCAAAAACATTCATTCCTTTGACTACTGTGCTATTTACCCATGCTCCTTGTAACTTAATCCTCTTAATGAGCATTAAGTTTATAGATCAGTTTTCAAGAAAATCGGGTAGTCTTTCTTCTCTGTATAAAGTACCATTCTTCTGTATCAGTCTGTAATACACCCCCCTCTTCTTTTCCTCTATATTTCGTGTGTTTTCTATTCCTTCACAATATGGCTCTATCATATTTGAGACTTTTGTTATTTCTTCCTATACCTAGACTTAAAGGTCTCTGTCTTAATGGTCAAAAAACTTATGAGGTTGAGTAAATTACATAACATGGATGATAAGGTTGGGTGAATCACGTAATGCGATTCCCTCACTTTATTTCATCCCCTCATCCCTTTCACTCCGCTTTGGCTGCAAGTGACTGTGGATTCAGATGGAGCATCAAGGAATTCAAGTGAGGGAGGAGATGCATCCATTGGAGTTTCTGAGGACAAGAATGAGAAGAAAATGACGTTGATGAAGCATAAACTTTTTTATATTTTAGGGCTATGTTGCAGAAATTTTTTATCTTAATGAGATACGATTTGATTATACATATAACTTGTTTTATGTTAAGTGTTTATTTATTTTAATTTGCACAAGAATTTGTTTACTAATTCAAGCTAATTAATTAAGATTAAAAATAAACTTGTTTAAAAAAAGTTTAGAAATAAACTGCACTATATTAAGTGATCTGCGTTAAGAGTGACAACAGGGAGATGACAACGAAAGAAAGATAGGAATGAGTTTCAGATAGGAATATAGGATTATTTACGTCAGTTATTTATTTAACTGAAGTAAAAATCACACTTTTAACGTCAATTGTATAAACAACTGACGTTAAAAGTGTTAATAATTCTTGCAAATCACTTTTAACGTCAGTTCATTACACAACTGATGCAAATAGTGATTTAATATTTACAAAACTGCCACCACCTCATTTTTAACGTCAAACATATGGTCAACTGAAGTAAAACGTTCCCGTATATTACATTATTTCCACTAGTGAATGCATCATCAAGTTTCAAGGACCAATCTTTCCTAGAACTGTTAACTGTCCTTTCCAAAATTTTCTTTAACTCCCTATTGGAAACCTCAACTTGACCACTAGTTTGTGGGTGGTAAGGGGTGGCTACCTTATGAGTGACACCATATTTTGTCAAAAGATTATCAAATTGCTTATTACAAAAATGGGTGCCACCATCACTAATGATTGCTCTAGGAGTGCCAAATCTGGTAAAAATATTTTACTTTGAAAATTTTACAATTCCTTTAGCATCATTAGTGGGTAAAGCCACTACTTCCACCCACTTTGAGACATAATCCACAGCAACCAGAATATATTCATTTGAAAAAGATTTGGGAAAACGTCCCATGAAATCAATACCCCAAACATCAAATAATTCACAAACAAAAATATTGTTTAGAGGCATATCATGTTTTCTAGAAATATTCCCACTTCTCTGACACATATCATAAGATTTCACAAAATTGTATGCATCCTTAAAAATAGTGGGCCAGTAAAAACCACATTGAAGAACCTTTTGACCAGTCCTAGTTGGGCCAAAATGGCCGCCAACTTCCCTAGAATGGCAGGGCTCTAAAATAGCATGTTTCTCTACCTCGGGAATGCATCTCCTAATAATTTTATCACTACATACCTTAAACAGATAAGGTTCTTCCCACAAATAATACTTAACATCAGAAAGAAATTTCTTACGCTGAGCATATGAAAGGTTGGGGGAAAGTTTATTACCTACCTTGTAGTTGACAAAATCTACATACCAGGGAAGTTTGGAAACTGAAAATAATTGCTCATCGGGAAAGGTCTCCTTTATGGCCTCATGTACTTGTGGTTTAACAGAAGCATCCACCCGTGAGAGATGGTCCGCCACTGAATTCTCCACACCCCGCTTGTCTCTAATTTCCACATCAAACTCTGGAAACAACAACACCCATCTGATCAATCTTGGCTTGGCATCCTGTTCGACAAGCAAATGTCTAATAGCAGAATGGTCAGTATAAACAACAACCTTAGACATAACCAAGTAAGGACGAAATTTATCAAAAGCAAATACTACTGCTAACAACTCTTTTTCTGTAGTTGTATAATTCTTTTGTGCTTCATCAAGAGTTCTACTAGCATAGTAAATGGTTTGAAAACTTTTATCCTTACGTTGGCCTAAAACAGCACCTACTGTCATATCACTAGCCTCACACATAAGCTCAAATGACAAAGACCAATCAAGAGCAACAACAACAGGTGCATCAATTAATTTAGCATTCAAAATTTTAAAGGCTTCCAAACAAGCATCAGAAAATTCAAATGGGGCATTTTTCAGTAAAAGATTAGAAAGAGGTTTTGCAATTTTTGAAAAATCCTCTATAAACCTCCTATAAAAACCAGCATGCCCCAAGAAACTTCTAATGGCATTAACAGAGTTAGGAGGAGGTAATTTAGCAATTACCTCAACCTTTATGGGTCAACCTCAATACCCTTATGAGAAACCTTATGCCCCAAAACAATACAACCAGTTACCATGAATTGACATTTTTCCCAATTTAGAACCAAACTAGTATCTTTACACCTTTTCAAAACCACCCCCAAATTATGCAAACAATTATCAAATGAGGATCCATAAACAGAAAAATCATCCATGAATATTTCAATGCAATCCTCTAAGATATCAGAAAATATGGCCATCATGCATCTTTGAAAAGTGGCAGGTGCATTACACAAACCAAAAGGCATCCGTCTATATGCAAAAGTACCATATGGGCAAGTAAAAGTGGTTTTCTCTTGATCTTCAAAAGCCACAGGTATTTGCATATAGCCAAAGTACCCATCCAAACAATAATAAAATTCACAACCAGATAATTTCTCAAGCATTTGGTCAATAAAGGGAAGGGGGAAGTGATGTTTCCTAGTAGCCTCATTTAATTTCCTATAATCTATACACATACGTCACCCTGTTACCTCCCTAACAGCTATTAATTCCTTCTTGTCATTCTCCATGACAGTAGTTCCTCCCTTTTTAGGGACAACTTGCACAGGACTCACCCAAGGACTATCATAAATAGGATAAATAATATCAGCATCATGCAATTTAATTACCTCCTTTTTCACCACCTCTTTTAAGTTTGGGTTGAGCCTTCTTTGAGGTTGCACCTTGGGTTTGTGTTCCACCTCCATATGTATCCTATGGGTGCAAATTGAGGGACTAATACCCTTAATATCATGAATGGTCCATCCAAAGGCCTCCTAATTATCTCTCAAACCTCACAAGAGTTTCTCCTTCATAGAACCTGTCAAAGAAGAAGAAATTATTACTGGCAATGTAGAAGGAGGAGATAAAAATGCATATTTAAGATTAGAAGGAAGAGGTTTAAGATCAAGTTCTGGGGGTTCTTCAATTGATGATTTTGACTTTTGTGAACCACGTCCCTCAAGAACATCAAATTGCTTAGCCCCTCTCCATCTTTCTTGGGAAATTTCTTCCTCTAGTGCCATTATCTAATCTATCAACTCCTCAGAATCCACAAGTTCATCCTTTTCGAAAAACAAAATTTTCTCAAGGGTGTCCTCCATCAATCGTTGTTGAGAAAGAGAAGATATTAGTGTAGATGTACTATCCAAGGCATTTATAAAATTACATGAATTAAAAGTGGAAGGAAATTTCAAAGAATCAAAAACTTTAAAAATCACTTCCTCATCATTAAGCATTAAAGTAAGCTTCCCTTGGTGCACATCAATGATGGTCCTACCAGCGGCCAAAAATGGCCTCCCGAAAATTATGGGAACCTCTTCATCTTCCTCCATGTCAAGCACTATGAAATCAGCCGAGAAGATAAACTTGTCAACCTTGACAAGAACATCCTCCACAATACCCCTGGGATAGGTAATGGATCTATATGCAAGCTGCAATGAAACAGTGGTGGGCTTTGGCTCTTGCATTCCTAACCTGCGGAAAACAGACAAAGGCATCAAGTTAAAATTGGCAACTACACCACATAATGATTTTTCAAAATAAGAAGTACCAATAGAGCAAGGAATAGTAAAACTCCCTGGATCTATAAGCTTAGGTGGCAACTTCTGGAGGAGGATAGCAGAGCATTCTTGATTAAGCCTCACTGTAGCAAACTCTCCCAATTTCTTTTTATTGCCCAAAATCTCCTTAAGGAATTTAGCATATTTGGGCATCTGAGAAATGGCTTCCACGAATGGGATATTCACATGGAGTTGCTTCAACATATCCAAGAACCTAGTGAACTGGGGGTCTTGTTGGCTAAACCTCTGAGGAAAAGGAATGGTTGACTTGGGGGATGGCACAAGAACTTCCTTCACTAGATCTTTCTCACTTGCCTCATCCTTTGGGTTCCCTTCAGTAGAAACCTCCTTGGTTTTTGACTTATTCTCTTCTTCATGAGGAACCTCTATCCTTTTCCCACTTTTATGGGTAATCACCTTAGCATGCTCCTTTGGATTCTTCTCCAGTTGACTAGGCAGTGCCCCTTTTTCGCTTTGTGTCATCAATGTTACCAAAGTAGACACCTGATTCTCCAAAGTCTTAAAACTCTCATCACTTTTCTCTATATGTTTCATCACTGTATCATAGAGATTAGGCCTCCGTTCCTCTTGTCTCACGTCTTGATTCTTCAAATGAGGTGGCCTGTAGAGAATATTCTGGTTCTGACTTCCATATGAGAGATTTGGGTTTTTCTTATAACCGGCATTGTATTGGTTTGAATAAGGATCATTGCTACCCCGATTAGGATTACCCACATAATTTGCCTCTTCTTCTGTCACAAAAGGGTTGCCAGCTTGGCACTCTGTACTTTCATGTCCCTCCTGGTCACAAAGATGACAAATAATAGGAGGTGGAGCAATCTGAGTTATCAACTGAGTCTGTGTATGCATCGTTGCTTCCATCTGCTTTGAAAGATCCTCCAATTTGTTTTCCAATGCGGCGTTAGCATCCACTTTGTAGGCTCCAACTTGTAAAAGAGTAGGTTGCCTCTTATTCACATGCCTATCACTGGATGGCCATTGGTAACTGGAAGTCATCTGTTCTATCAACTCATAAGTTGTCTGTGGCCTCTTATTCCATATACTACCTCCCGCTGCTGCATCAATCATACTCTTATTTGATGAAGATAGCCCATTGTAGAATGCTTGGACTAACTGCCAAACAGGAAAGCCATGATGGAGGCATTTTTTCAACAACTCTTGAAATAGCTCCCATGCCTCATACAGAGATTCCAGTTCAAACTGTACAAAAGAAGTTATGTCATTAAGCAGTTTAATAGATTTGCCAGGTGGAAAATACTTATCCATAAACTTAGAAGAGAGTTGGTCCCAAGTGGTTATGGAACCAGACGACAAAGACTTAAGCTAAAGTTTGGCCATATCCCTTAAAGAAAAGGGAAATAGTCGAGGCCTAAAAGCATCATTTGAGACACCATTATGTTTGATGGTGTCACAAATCTCAAGAAAATCTGCAAAATGATCATGGGGATCTTCACTTGGACTCCCATTGAACTAAATTGCATTTTGCAACATAGAGATCAAAGCTAGCTTGATCTCAAATTTGTTGGCCTCAATATTAGGCCTAGTAATACTCCCTGTAGCATTGGTGGTGGAAGGACGAGCAAAGTCCAACATCGTCTTGTTGTCCTCTTGAGCCATGGTTCTCCTTTCTCTAGCTTGCTTTCTGTTTCTGCGCGCGGTTCTTTCTATTTCAGGAATATACTGTATGTCACTGAAGTCAGGAGATTGGGAACGCGTTAGCATACAAGAAAGTAAATCAAAATAAAATAAAAATAAATAAATAAAATGGCGTCTAAATTAACTAGGATTTAATCTCCCTGATGTTGTAAAAAACAACCCCTGGCAACGACGCCAAAAACTTGTTGCGCTAAAACTACACTGAAGGGCAAGTGCACCCTATCACAAAAGTAATATAGGAGTATTTGGGACTCCAAGTGTCGAACCCAAAAAGATTGGTAACAATTACTAGATTAATTATTTCCTTACGTTATCTAGACAATCGAATTGGTTATAAGTAAAGAATAAAAAGAAACAAGATGGTAAACACCAAGAGAGACAAGAATCACAAGCAAATGTTCAATTATGGAATGCCTAGGATGTCTGGTTTCTCTTATGTTACTACCTATGATATTACCCAATTCCTCAATGAAACGTGTTTCTTATTGATTGTCAATCACTCGCTCTAGAGCTATTAATACCCAATGGTCATGAAATATTAATATTCTTTCCATTAAACAGTTACCCCCAATGGTCATGCAAGGCAAACAGTTAAAAGAAGCATAAAGAACTTGCAAGTTTTGTTAATTCAATAACCGATTGAAAATAGGGAATTACGCTTGGTCCATGTAACCCCAAATCCGGTTAATCCTAGAGTCTCGTTAACAAATTGTGGTATGGTCGCCAGTCAATTAATCAACTCATTAAAGGATGATCAAACCTCATATAAATTCAAACACAAGGATTAAACCAATCAATTAACAGAAACATGAATCGCATTAAAATTAGGCAACCATCAAAAGTATCTAAACATAAGATCAACCACACCCTAGGAATGAGTTTAGCTACGCATAATAACAAAGCTCACTATACAAATCAAAGACATGTAACAATCCATAAAGAGAAAAATAAAATTAAAACCCGAACACCCTTTTGATGCGAAGCAGACTTCAAATCAATTGGGAGACAGTCCTTCACTCTAATACCCGATCTTCCTTTCTGTGCACAAGAACGGCTGATGTCAAAAAGCTCTCCTAAAATGGCACCAATCATTCCCTTTTATTGGCAGCGTGAAAACCTAAGTAATTGAGCCTCTGAGACATGAGCACGATCGTGCTTAGTGTTGAGCACGGTTGTGCTTAACTAAAACGGCGTCAAACCATGCTAAAACTGAGAAAGTCAGCAAGGCCTTGCTGATGAGCACGTTCGTGCTTAATGTTGAGCACGGTCGTGCTTAGAAAGTGACGTCAATTCCAATAGGCAATCAAGGGCGTGATGATCAGCACGGGTTCTTCTAATGAGCACGGTCGTGCTTATTAATGAGCACAACCGTGCTCCTTTGCAATCTTTAGAACTCAGCCTTTCTATCCAAAAATTCCTCCAAAATTGTTACTTTTTCTCCAAGTTAGATGATCCACTGCCAGGGTGACAAATTCTGTAATAATCATGGGAAATAGGGCGAGTATCCACAATAATTTCCAAATAAATAACAAATCTCACCTAATTTCCCAAAATAATGTATATGAAATGACAGTTTATCAATAACTAATCGTATTCTAGATCCTTCTGTGACACCCTTTATCCCGCATACATATAAAGCGATACAAGATAAGGATATGAAAAATAAAAACATACATATACCAAATAATTAGGAAAAAGGTCCATGGGTAGAAAGGTCCCACATGAACGAGTTCACAACGCAAAAAGAAAACATAACATAACATAAGTTCAAAAGGGCATAAACGTAAACATAAACATAAACCCCAACATCGTTGTCACATACAGAGATGGTATAACAAAAAATCCGAGATAACAATTCCTCGGATACAACCGAAACAACTAACTAACTAAACAGAGCTAAGAAAGTCCTAAGTGAAGGTAGCGGCTCCTCGGAGTCACTCCTCATCAGGATGATCACCATCCTCTGCATATATAAAAGGTACATGGAATACAAATATAACAACAGGGAGTAAGAAACATATACATGAATATAACGACAAGGAAGTAGTTAGCAAGACGAGCGTACAACAACAAACAAATATGTTATATCAACAACAGTATCATAAGATCATTATCATAATGTGTGTGCTATGCAATGCAATCCTGCTCCACGCCTCTACTATGCATTTGGATCCAATCTATCTCAGGATGAGCAACTTCGGAGTTAAATATCCATATTGGCCACTAGGCACCAATGTCGGGGAAATCCAACTTACCTTGGTTGGACCCTTGAATAGCCGACACATCTTACTCTCGGCTGCGCCACTGTGGGGGTACCAGGTCCCGCGGACGGCCAGATCGCCTTACTCTCGAGTGAACTCCCCTATGTTGTACAACCTCCCTTTAACATCTCGAATGCGCGAATGCAAGACAAACAACATACCGTCATTATCTCCGCCTCCGCTTGGGACCATAAGCTACCCAAGTCTTATCGCCATCATCACCTCAACCACAAGGCTATCTGGATTATCGTTTAATATTTACTTTTAAGTCTTTTAATCACTCTAGTCATTCTGCACTAGAGATTAACACCTCGACCATTATGCATCAAGGCCCCCCTGGCCACTAGGCTACCAAGTTACATCATCTTTTCACTTGTCATTTGATCTTCAAGTCCCGTTGGTATTTTATTATTATGCTTATTAAGAAAATGGGGTAGGAAACCCCAGTGCTGAATTGTTCTGTTGTCTGTTCTGGGCAAGTGAGCACGGGCGTGCTCCATAACCAGCACTGTCGTGCTGGCCCTTAAGTCAAGCACGGTCGTGCTGACTAATAAGCACGGTCGTGCTCGGAGAGCATGGCCTTGTTGGGTTCTTTGTTGGAGCATGAGCATGCTCCTTTTCAAGCACGATCGTGCTCAAGAGCAGGCCGTACTATTCTGGCAAGCAAGAGTTGTAAACACTTGCCAATTGGCATTACTATGTCCTTTCATCACAGTCTTATCAATTGGCTTAATCTTTATGTCTTATAGTCTTGTTTTGGGAATTAATCATTTAGTTGGCTTCTCTCAATTTCTCACAAAATCATTCCCTAGGGTCTTTCTATACCTTTAGACAAAACCTCACAATTATTATTAACATTCATGTCTTATTAACCAAAAGGGGAAAAACCTCCCTTTTATCATTAACCTTTTTTCAAGGTCAAACATCAATGTTCACATGTTCATAAAGAACAAACAACAATCAACATCATGATAACATACAATCATGGCATCATCATCCAACATATTGTGACAACAACATCATCATTAATTATATAATAAAAGCATGCTGAACAATCATACCAAAAACACATATAAATAATTCATGTTATCACATCAATAGAAACACAGACATGTCATCAAACAAGTCACTCAATTTCATACAAGACATGTTATAAAGCTTAAAAGGGCCATCGGTTAACCCTTCGTCTTATGCTACCCCCAAGCCTGCATATTCATATAGTCCCTTCTCCCCATACCTGGTATGAAGGTTCCACTTAAACCACTAAGCTACTCGTGCCGGCTTCCTTGTTTTAGCTCGAAGAATGGTCCCAAGCCTTGGCCAACACAAAAAGGATAACCAATTAGTCTCCAAAAACTAAAACTAGAAAGGAAACCAAAAGAGGAAGGAAATCGTTACCTATGTCAACTGGCACAGATAAACAGAGGCTTTCCAAGGATCTCTAAAACTAAAAGAATGTGTTGGGTTCAGAGAAAATAGGTATGTTAGCATTCTTAGCCGCAACAGGGTATCTATTTGTGCCAGAATAGGGTTTTGTACGTAACCCTCGGTTTCTGTGCTCATATATGGACACGAAGCATGGTCGTGCTGAACCTTGAGCACGGTCGTGCTGACTTAGCGTTAGCGAGACGCGGTCCGCGCCGTGAGCATGGGCGTGCTTACTGTTGAGCACGGGCGTGCTCACTGTTGAGCACAGGCATGCTCAACTTATAAGCTAAAACACGCTTCAGCCTTTAAGTACGGGCATGCTGGCTAATGAGCACGGGCCTGCTCATCTACCAAAAAGGGACTTTTGAGCCAAAATCCCAATAAGCCCTTAGCCAACTATCTTAAACTAAGTCCTAAGGACATAACGGGGTATTACAATTCCACTCCCCTTATAAAAATTTCTTCCTCAAAATTTCTACGTACCTCGAATGAAGATGTGAGGGTATTCCTCTATCATACTGCTTTCAAGCTCCCAAGTAGCACTCTCCTCAGTCACTCCACTCCAAACAACTTTAACCAAAGGAATCTCCTTGCCTCTCAGCTGCTTCATCCTCCGATCCTCAACTCGAAGGGGTAGTACCTCAAAAGTCAAATTCTCTTTCAAATGTATGGTGTCGGGTACAATCACATGACTCGGATCATGAATATATTTTCTAAGTTGTGACACATGAAAGACATTGTGAAGTTTGGACAAGAAAGGTGGCAAGACTATTTGGTATACATCTTCACCGACTCTTTTAAGGATTTGGTAAGGGTCGATGAATTTGGGAGTAAGTTTCTTGGATTTCATCACTCTACCAACCCCAGTTATTGGGTTAACTTTCAAGAATACATGGTCGCCTTCCTGGAATTTGAGTGCCTTCCTTCTTTTGTCATGGTAGCTCTTTTGCCTACTCTGCACCGCTTGCATCTTTTCCTGAATCATCCTAACTTTATCTGTTGTTTCTTGCACTATCTCGGGTCCTAGCACCACATTATCACCAGGTTCACTCCAACATAAAGGTGTCCTACATCTCCTCCCACACAGAGCTTCATAAGGTGTCATCCCAATGTTGGAATGGAAGCTGTTGTTGTAGGTGAACTCTATTTGGGGCAAGAACTTGTCCCAACTACCAGACTGTTCTAACACACAAGCTCTCAACAAGTCCTCTAAGGACTTGATGGTCCTCTCAGACTGCCCATCAGTCTATGGGTGGTAAGCTGAACTAAGCCTAAGCTTTGTCCCCAAAGCATGCTGCAAACTTTCCCATAACTTGGAGGTAAACCTCGGGTCTCTATCAGACACTGTGCAAGAGGGTAAACCATGAAGTCTAACTATCTCCTTGATGTACAGCTTGGCCAGATTCTCCAATGGATATCCCATTTTCATAGGGATGAAATGGGCAGACTTAGTCAATCTATCCACAACAACCCATATAGCTTCATAACCGGTTGGAGTCCTAGGGAGTCCAGACACAAAATCCATGGAGATGTTATCCTACTTCCATTCGGGGATACACAGAGGTTGCAACCTTCCTGATGGTTTCTAGTGTTCTATCTTAGCCTTTTGGCACACTAAGCAAGCATACACAAACTCGGCTACATCCTTCTTCATCCTAGGCCACCAGAACATCCTCTTAAGATCCTGATATATCTTTGTGGCACCAGGATGCACGCTTAAAATACTCCTATGTCCTTCTTCAAGGATCAACTTCCTAAGCTCGGGAACATCTGGTACACAAACTCTATCTTTAAACCTCAAGATCCCTTCACTTCCATCCTTAAAGCTAAGATCTCTACCCTGAGCAAGCAACTCTCGCTGTTCTAAGGGAAACTTATCTAACTTCTACCCCTCTCTAATATGGTCCATCAAGCTGTTGGTAACCTTCAAGGCTCCAAGCCTAATACTCTTAGGGGTAAACTCACAAGCTAGACTAAGATCTCTAAATTCCTCTATCAGATCCATCTCCCTAACCATTAAAGCAGAGACGTGCAATGTTTTCCTACTTAAGGAATCGGCCACCACATTGGCCTTTCCTGGGTGATAGGTCAGCTCGAAGTCATAATCCTTTAAAAACTCCATCCACCTATGCTGCATCATATTGAGCTCTTTTAGGTCAAATAGATATTTCAAACTCTTATGATCACTAAAGACCTCAAACCTTGCTACGTAAAGGTAATGCCTCCAGATCTTTAAGGCAAATACCACAGCTCCTAACTCTAGGTCATGGGTAGAGTAGTTCTTTTCATGTGTTTTCAGCTGCCTAGAAGCATATGCCACTACCTTACCATCTTGCATCAACACTCCACATAAACCTTGCTTAGAAGCATCACAGTAAACTACGAAGGTCTACTAGGATTAGGCAAAACTAGGACTGGTGCCGAGGTCAACCTACTTTTAAGGGTTTGGAAACTTTCCTCACACTTAGAGTCCCACACAAACAACTGTCCCTTTTTGGTGAGACGGGTCAAGGGTAAAGCTAACTTAGAAAAGCCTTCATTAAACCGCCTATAATACCCGGCTAACCCCAAGAAACTCCAAATCTCGGTCACAGACCTTGGCGCTTCCCACTGGAGCACCATATCAACTTTGGCTGGGTCAACGACTATGCCACCCTTGGAGATGAGATGCCCTAAGAAGCTCACTTCCTCTAACCAGAACTCACACTTACACAACTTAGCGTACAACTGCTTCTCCTTAAGGGTCTGTAAGACAACCCTCAGGTGTTCCTCATGTTCTTCCTTGGTCTTAGAGTACACTAAGATGTCATCTATGAAAACCACCACAAACTTATCCAAGTAAGGGTGAAAGGTCTTGTTCATGTAGTCCATGAACACCGCAGGAGCATTGGTCACACCGAAGGGCATAACCATGTACTCATAGTGACCATAGTGTATCCTAAACGCTGTCTTCAGAATGTCCTCAGACTTAACCCGAATCTGATGGTACCCTAACCTCAAATCTATCTTAGAAAAGACGCAAGCGCCTATCAACTGGTCCATGAGATCATCAATCATAGGTAGGGGATATCGATTCTTTATAGTCATCTTGTTGAGCTGCCGATAGTTGACACACAACCTCATACTACTATCCTTATTTTTCACCAACAACACTGGCGTTCCCCATGGGGATACGCTAGGCCTAATGAACTGTTTTTGCATCAGGTCTTCCAACTGCTTCTTCAACTCAACTAGATCTATAGGAGACATTCTATAGGGTACTATGGATATAGGCCCGGTGCCAGGCACTAAGTCTATGGTAAACTCAACATCCCTCTCTAGGGCAAGTTATAAACATGCCCCGGGAAAACTTCAGGAAACTCGCACACGACAGGAATGCTCCCAATATCAGGAGGACTCTCTAATTCCAGGGAAGCTAGCATCATATACACTTGAGCCTCGTCTTTCATCAAAGCTTTCACTTGGTTGGCAGACAGAAAGTTCGGGTTCTTAGACTCTACTGGAGTTCCAAAAACTATGGCATTATCAAAACAGTTCAAAAGGACATGGTTGGAAGATAACCAGTCCATTCCAAGAATAACATCAAGGTCCTTTAGAGGTAATCATACAAGATTGACAATGAAATATGGTAATATAACAGTTCTTGCATGCATGAGAAGTAAGGACAGGTTTGTTTGTAGGTGTGGCAACAATCAAGTCATGATCAAGATAGGTCACAGGCAATTTAAGAATTTTAACACATTCATGAGATACGAAGGAATGTGTCGCACCCGAATCAAACAATACAGTTAAAGGAGTTCCATCTATAAGGCACATACCTTGGATCAAATCTTCAGATTCGGAGGCCTCGACTCCACTGAGAGCAAAGATTCTTCTCGTGGTCTTCAGTCGGTTGGATTGAGGCTTCTGACCCTTGTTAGCACTTTGCGGCTCTGACTTGGCTCCTTCACAATCCTGGCTGATGTGGCCATACTTGCCGCACTTAAAGCAGATGATGTCCTTCTCCTTGCATTGATTGGTGTAATGACCTTGTCCACACTTACCACACCGAAGGGACCTAGGTGTAGATGAATCCCACTCTCTGGGCCTATCTGAAGTAGACTAGGGCTTCTTGCCATCTCTCTTAAAGTTAGGCTGTTGGGGCATGTGATCATCATGCCCTCAGCCCGCATCCTCTGTCGGCAGTTCTCCCACCAGTGCTCAGCCTCCTCAATGAGCATGAAAGTCGCGAAGATAACCCACTGCTGGTCGTTGTAGTCCATAGCTATGAAGATCTTCTTGACCTCCCTCATCCACAACAAAGCTCCATCGGGGTCATAAGCTCCTCTGAAAGACGTAGTATTGTTCCACTGGAACTTGTCAAGACCCAGAAACTCTGTTGGTCCTCCGTGGTTGTTGTTTTGAACTTAACCGATCGCGTTGGCAAGGAGGGCCAACACGTCAGCGATTGCCTGATCATTTTTTCCTTCTCTTCCTGCCATAAGTCCCTTTAACACCAAGACAACTTGTTAAATACAAAGTACTTAAAGCGGGAAGAGTCAACGACTACTGACGTAAAGCATCATTGCCTATAACAAGTATAGACAATTCAAACAAGACCACACAACAGACTCACAGCAGACTCATATCATGTCCGGACAGGGCCGAACTTCTCTGATACCACTAAATGTGACACCTTCTACCCCGCATACATATAAAGCGAATAGAAGATAAGGATATGAAAAATAAAAACATACATATACCAAATAATTAGGAAAAAGGTACTTGGGTAGAAAGGTCCCACATGAACAAGTTCACAACGTGGAAAGAAAACATAACATAACATAAGTTCAAAAGGCCATAAACGTAAACATAAACATAAACATAAACATAAACCCCAACCCCGTTGTCACATACAGAGCTGGTATAACCAAAAATCCGAGATAACAATTCCTCGGATACAACCGAAACAACTAACTCACTAAACAGAGCTAAGAAAGTCCTAAGTGAAGGTAGCGGCTCCTCGGAGTCACTCCTCATCGGGATGATCACCATCATCTGAATATATAAAAGGTACATGCAATACAAACATAACAACAGTGAGTAAGAAACATATACATGAATATAACGGCAAGGAAGTAATTAGCAAGACGAGCATACAACAACAAACAAACATGTTATATCAACAACAGTATCATAAGATCATTATCATAATGTGTATGCTATGCAATGCAATCCTGCTCCACACCTCTACAATGAATTTGGATCCAATCTATCTCAGGATGAGAAACTTCAGAGTTAAATATCCACATTGGCCACTAGGCACCAATGCTGGGGTGATCCAACTTACCTTGGTTGGACCCCTTGGATAGCCGATGCACCTTACTCTCGGATGCGCCAACGCGGGGGTACCAGGTCCAACGGACGGCCAGATCGCCTTACTGTCGGGTGAACTCCCCTTTGTTGTACAACCTCCCTTCAACATCTCCAATGCGTGAATGCATGACAAACAGCATACCATCATGATCTCCACCTCCGCTTAGGCCCATAGGCTACCCAAGTCTTATCGCCATCATCACCTCGACCACTAGGCTATTGAGGATTATCGTTTAACATTTACTTTTAAGTTTTTTAATCACTCTGACCATTCTGCACCAGAGATTAACACCTCGACCATTATGCATCAAAGCCCCATCTTGGCCACTAGGATACCAAGGTACATCGTCTTTTCACTTGTCTTTTGATCTTCAAGTTCCGTTGTATTTTATTATTAAGCTTATTGAGAAAATGGGGTAGGAAACCCCTGCGTTGAACTGTTTTGTTGTCTGTTCTGGGCATGGGAGCACGCCGTGCTCCCTAACCAGCACGGTCGTGATGACCCTTAAGTCAAGCAAGGTCGTGCTAACCAATAAGCACGATCGTGCTCGGAGAGCATGGCCTTGCTGGGTTCTGGGTTGGAGCACGGGCGTGCTCCTTTTCAAGCATGGACGTGCTCAAGAGCAGGCCATACTATTCTGGGCAGCAAGGGTTGTAATCCCTTGTCAATTCCCTTGAGGTAAAACTTGATTCAACCAATTAGCATTACTAAGCCCTTTCATCACAGTCTTATCACTTAGCTTAATCTTTATGTCTTATAGTCTTGTTTGGGGAATTAATCCTTTAATTGGCTTCTCTCAATTTCTCACAAAGCCATTCCCCAGGGTCTTTCTATACCTTTATACCTTTAGACAAAACCTCACAATTTTTATTAACATTCATGTCTTATTAACCAAAAGGCGAAAAACCTCCCTTTTATCATTAACCCTTATTCAAGGTCAAACATCAATGTTCAAATGTTCACAAAGAACAAACAACAATCATCATCATGATAACATACAATCATGGCATCATCATTCAACATATTGTGACAACAACATCGTCATTAATCATATAATAAAAGCATGTTGAACAATCATACCATAAACACATATAAAAAACTCATGTTATCACATCAATATAAACACATAGACATGTCATCAAACAAGTCATTAAATTTCATACAAGACATGTTATAACGCTTAAAAGGGTCATGGGTTAACCCTTCGTCTTACGCTATCCTCAAGCCTGCATATTCATATAGTCCCTTCTCCCCATACCTGGTATGAAGGTTCCACTTAAACCACCACACTACTCTCGCCGGCTTCCTCGTTTTGGCTCGAAGAATGGTCCCAAGCCTTGGCCAACACAAAAAGGTTAACCAATTAGTCTCCAAAAACTAAAACTAGAAAGGAAACCAAAAGGGGAAGAAAACTGTTACCTATGTCAACTGGCACAAATAAACAGAGGCTTTCCAAGGATCTCCAAAACTCCAAGAATACGTTGGGTTCAGAGAAAATAGGGAAGTTACCAGTGTTAGCCGCAACAGGATTTCTATTTGTGCCAAAATAGGGTTTTGTACGTAACCCTCGGTTTCTATGCCCATATATATAAACTGCACACGAAGCACGGTCGTGCTTAACCTTGAGAACGGTCGTGCTGACTTAGCGTCAACAAGACGCGGTCTGCGCCGTGAGCACGGGCATGCTCATTGTTGAGCATGGGCATGCTCATTGTTGAGCATGGGTGTGCTCAACTTAAAAGCTTAAACACGCTTTAGCCTTTAAGTACGGGCGTGTTGGCTAATGAGCACGGGCGTGCTCATCTACCAAAAAGGGACTTTTGAGCCAAAATCCCACTAAGCCCTTAGCCAACTATCTTAAACTAAGTCCTAAGGACTTAACGACTAAACAAACAACCAAACAAGCGCTTACCAAAAAACGGGGTGTTACACCTTCTATCACACCTAAGAAAAACTAATAATACTTGGGCTTAATTCTTGGGGAAATTGGGCCTACTGCCGTATTTTGGATCATTACATCCCATTGGTCTCGCAGAGACACCTTATCCTCAAGGTGTGTTAAGTCCCATAACTTGCTGTAGCCCAAAAGTTAATCAACAGGAAAAAATTGATGATTTTTTTTTACGAAGGCCCATAACTTGATGTCCCTTTTTTTTGTTATTGTTTTTTTTTCTCATTTAATAAAAATGATGTCTAAACCAAAAAAAAAAAATTGTAATAGTCCAATTGAGAACATAGCAAGCCCAATAGAAGAATTATAAGGAGCCCAAATTTATTTGCCCAAGTAGCAGTTGGACCAAAAACAATACCCAACCTTAATGTGCTCTATTGTTCACAGCTCCAACCACCACGGTACCCATGGCAAGCCGGAAGCAGGTCTGGGGGTGGCGCCATCACAGGAAGGGAAGCCATCGTCGATGGTGTGTCTAATCGGGTCGAACAAAACAGGTACGCACCTGACAGTGACGTCGAAGAGGGAACCGAAGAAGAGGAACACGTTGTTGGCGAAGACGGCGATGCATGGCGGAAACGAGAGCGTCGTCAGAGACTTTTGGTTACGTGGAAAGTGGCGTACAACGATATGGCTACCGTTTGTGATAATGTCACCGGGATCGAAAACAAGAATGGGTTGTGGCGGCGGCGTGACGGAGATGATGTTGAGCAGTCAGATCTGGTGCTAGGAAAGAGGTAGTGAAGCGGAGCCGTGATCCGGATAAGCTGGTGGTGGAGGTGGCGTCCGAAGGCGGTGGTGCGATGATGATGTTGCAGTGGTTGTCAAAGCAAGAAGCAACGAACCCTGAACGATCTGGGACTGTATGTGGTGGACATCGATCGTTGAAGATCTCAATCATCGTGGGGGAGTCGTCACCGTGTAAGTTCGCTGTGTCATCTGAATCAAAGGTGAATGAAGTTGTAGCAGGGACTGGGGTTTGATTTGGGGTGAAGGAACTGGTGGTGATGGAGGTGGTTTTTGCATCAATGATGATGGAGGAGTTGAGTCCGACTTGCTCTGTTTCTACATCACCATTCTCTGCTGGTTCGAAGAACAGGTGTGTAGAGGCAGTGACAAGGGGGGGCTCTGGTGGAGGAATGAACTCAAGGGTTTCAGAGGATTGGAGTTTGGATTGGATAGTGTGGATGGCCTCAAGGAAAAATTCATTTTAACGATCAAAAGAAGTCTTGAAGCTTTTGATGGAGTCTTGGAGGAGAAGAAAATCATGATGGAGAGCATATTGGTTTGTGTGGGTTAACAATGGCGGTTGGTAGCCATAGCTGAAACAAGGGGTGGGTGAAGGTGTGGTAATGGTGGTGCTGTTGATAGTGAAGGGATCAAAAAATGGTGTGTAGCCATGATCGAAATAGGGGTTGTATGATGGGGCATAAGTGGTGGTGAAGTTGGTAGTAATGGTGGAGAAAAGTGGAGGAGGTGAGGTCATAGCAATGAAAGCACCAATTGTTATGGATAGAAATAACTACAAGATATGCTAATGGAAAATACTAAGAGCTAAGCTATGAAAAATATACTAAATTCATTCATCATTCTTTTCTGTTATACTTCTTATTCATTTTCATGCCTATATATAGTAATCTATTAAGGAATCTACTAACAAAATTTGGTGACTCACCAATGTATATCATAACTAACCATATTCTAGATCCTTCTATCGCACCTAAGAATAACTAATAATACTTGAACTTAATGATTATGGAAATTGGGCCTACTGCTATATTTTGGATGATTACACTTCCTTTGCGAAAGCATCTGCAGTATCATCATTTTGCTTTAATGTTCTTCCTTTATCTGTTATTTTTATGTTTCTTCATCTTTAATTTTCTGGTAATTTACATTTCCTACACCCTTTAAAATTTTGCACATTTACTTCCTATCGAAGTTTAATTTGCAAGTTGCAACAGGTTACTTTTTCTGTAAAATTACATTTTATTGTTGAATATTGTTTCCTATAAATCAGACAAAGGCGTTTTGCCCAAAATTAACAACATGTTGGGTGAATTTATGTCGAAAAGTCGCAAAATAAAATTTCACCGGAAATATCAACACTTAAATATCAATATATAATAAAATATTATTGGACTAATCTTAGATTCAGTGCTATAGACACAGTTCCTTTGTTTTAGATGAAAAAGACAGTTATTTTTATTAAATAGGTGCATCTCATAAGATAATTTATAATAATTATGTTGTATTTTACATTAAGGAATAGTAGGAACGGGAGATAAGAAACTGTTAGTAAGTTTTTCCCAACGCTCAACTATTTAACTACGTTATGTGAAATACAATTATGAAGAATATTATACTTGAGGTTTGCCCCCCACCCCACACATTTATTATTATTTTTTTAATTTTTGATTGAATTAAGGTAGTTAATGAAATGCTCAATTATTTTCTCTCTCCTTTTCTTATCGAAGGTTGTTATATAAGAATCAGATGTTTATAGAAGCAACCGTCCTTACACGTGACATCCTCATTAACTTATTCCAATGATACAACTCAATAAAAACTTGTCCTTATTTTTAAGAACTTGTTAAGCATCTCCTATTGAAAATACTCTTAAGGACACTCGTTAACACGACTCTTATTTTTAAAGTTTAATTGTTATATAATATCAGTTTAAAGTTTTTTTTGTAAGCATCAATATATCAATATAAAGTTTTTAACATTGTTAACAAATCTCAAATCATTATATAAATGATTTTAAAGGTGAATAAGATAAAAATCAATTTTTTTAAAAAAATGTAACAATTTGTGATATGATGACCTTGAAAAAAAAACTTTATAATGAAAATACATAACAATTAAATTCTTATTTTTATCCCTCACTTACTTTTTATTTACTTCTAAAACCATTTAAAAATATATAAAAACTGGAAAATAAATATCATATAGTACATCTATTTTAATGTTAAAAAGTTGTTCCTTATGAAATATTCAAGCAAGTTGAAGCACGGGGAACCCCGATATCAATATACTTGCATTAACAAATTCTCGAGTCATGTCCTGGATGCTGACCACGTATTCCATTTGCAATCCAACGGTTGAAATAGAATTTGCATGTTTAACGAGTAGAATTTAATTAAGAACTCCCTGCAGATCCATTTTCAAACTTGTCACTTTGTCGGTGTCTCACCCCAAATACAATGTTGTTATAATAAGCAATTAATATGCACCCAGACCAAACTCATGGCAACGCATACACAACTCCTCTCATTATACCTTTCTTCACCACACCGTTCCTTTTGCAGTTTGAGCCACAAGGCTGGCTCTGTTTCTCTTCTCTGGACTCTGGAGTTAATGTGACTTTGCAACTGTGATCCGTTCTAGTGTATCATAAACTTTTACAGTTCATTTATTCTAGTTTAAGAAACTACAAAAATGTTTTGAGAGGTCATTATTACATTACTTTTATTAATACTGGTAATTTGTTCACTTCAAATTTTTGAATATATAAGAGAATATATATCATGATGTCTTATGGTCTATACTCTATACGTTCTTTAAGATATATGATATGTTAGTTTCTTTTTTGTTTCTGTTTGGCTGCCGGGAATAGACTATAAAACAAAGTATGTATATATATAGTATTGTGGTTTAATGGCCTCTCCAAAACATGTATGTCCTTAAACTAAAATTTGTGCTGAGAATTTTTGATACACTAGCACGGGTCACTGTTGCAAGTCACGTCAAAAATGGTTGCAGTGATAACTCTCATGCTCCTCCTAATTGGTATGGTAGAAGAAATTGGAGAAAGATGCAAAACCAGTTTTGCAACATTTTCTAGAAAAGGAAAGGTTGGCGGTCTATAACAGACAAACGGCTGACCAGATGAACGGAATACGGCTGGTATGTCTAGGAAACCATTTTCCGCAGTACATATAAATTTTTTTTTTGGGTGAAAAAATATATTTCATTTAACATACATAAGAAAGTAAATAATTGCATCCAACACAATACACCACCACCAACCATATGCAGAAACGTTGTCAAATGTGTATTGTTGTTAATATTGATTTTTCAATTTTCAATATTTTAATAATACTCCCTCTGGATTCAATTATAAGCAAAAATACCCAATTTCACATTTATTAAGGAAGTTGGTTGATTTACTTTAATTGTCTTGATTTATGTAAAAAAAGAGTTATAATTACTAAACTACCATTTAATTGTCTTGAGAATGTGCAATGCTCTTGAAAAAGTAAAAGGAGAATTGATTTGATTGGTTAATTTTCTTGACTTTTGGAATACTTATATTAAATATAGTTGAGTTGGTTGGATTTTGTTTATATTTGAGTCCAAAAAATATAGCTACTTTTTTGCTTATAATTGAGTTCGAATGGAGTATTTTAATTTTAAAATATTAACTATTTTGTTACTAAAAATATTGGGTTGATGGTTATAATCTCATAATAATATTGATATGAAGTAATGTAATAGTAATATAGTGTGTGTAATTTGGTTCCATTTCTTCTGGAGACGTCGGAAGTATTTTTGCACCTATCAAACGTTATTCTAATAAAAAAAGAGATGTTTGGTTACATAATTGGAGAAGTAATTTCGCATTCGGAATTGATTCTATCAGAAGCAACTTTGAGTAGCTTCTTTTTTTTATTGAAAAAGTACATTAAGTTTTATATCAAACTTTTAAAATAAAAACATCTAAATATAAATCACTTAACTTCAAACTCAATTGTATTTAAATCAATATCTGCAAAATCAATTCCATCTAAAATTTTATTTGTCAAACGTTCATCCAAATATTCACATAGTCATGTTAGAAAAATAATAATTAAAATAGAAATATAAATTATAAATAGATAAAAAGATGAAGAACACAATAATTGTTTCATGGCTTGAGATGTATAGAGGACATTCTCTTTAAGAATTATTTTGCCATAATAATAATAATAATAATAATAATAATAATAATAATATATCCACATGAATCTAGATATTTAGAATAACAAAAGATACCAACTCCTATATATTTGAAGAATAAGGAATTCAACAACGTTTGGATGAGATAATACGAGTCTCATCTAGTTTAACCAATAGTATAGAGTTCAAATAGAGCTATGATGCAATTATAGTCTTGACCGACTCAAGGTATTAGTCTGCATGGAATTGCCAGAAAAAAACTTTAATTTTTTTATTTTTAGCAATAAACTCCAGTAAAACAACATGCAAAGCCCAAAACCACGTAAAAGATGAAAGCCTTTTTGTTATCCAGGTGAAGTATCCGGTCCCTCTAAAGTAAGGGATTCATTTTAAAAAGTAAAATAAATAATATTAATTGTTGATAAAAAAATCAATAATTAATATTAACACATGCATAATAAATCATAAATATATTAGAATATAAATATTTAATTTTCTCATAAATAATTAAGATTACTTATTTTACCATCTCCTTATTTTAGAAAAGCCAAATCCCCGGATGAATTGGTCAGCCTCACGTTGGTCAATAGCTGGAAGCCAACCACCTCATGTCCACAGTATTACCATTTTGGTTTTTTATTATCACTGAAAAGCAATTTAACGTTGGGAATGTATATCCGCCTCGTAAAAGTTAAATGTTTGATTATATACTAATCAAATCCACGTTTCCATTTTTAATTTAATGCACGATATTTTGAAAGGGATTAGACAATAAAAATAAAAGGTATTAAATTAAGTCAAAAAATAAAATAAAAGGTATTAATAAGCTCTCAAGAATAATAAAATGTAATCAAAGAATTAACGAAACAATTAAAGAATTTCATTGTAATAAAAGGTGATGATAAAATAGAATAAAAAATAACCCAAGAGATAGATATATGAGTTGTAATAATAGATATAGACATTACAACTTTCAAATTCAAATTATAAAATAAATTATTTTGAAATAAATTTTCGATTTATACTATATTATAAAAAATTTAATTGATATACATTGTCAGTGTAAAGGTTTTTACACTGTCAACCAATAATAAATCGTCATATCATTGAAAATATTTGATTATTATCTAAACCATCTTAAAAGTCATTATTTGTGATTGATTGACAGTGTAAAAAACTTTACAGTGCATACCAATTAAACTTTAATATAAAAGACAAATTCAACTTTTCTATTTATACTAACAATAGAATCCTAATTCCATCAAAAAATAATAGAATCCTAATCCTAATAAAATAATAAAACAAATTAGGAAGTAATAAATAAGAAATAACTTCTAAGAGATCTTCTAAGATATCCCAACAAACTTTAACAAACGCTAATAAATATCATGAGATAAGCGTTGAGAAGTAACAAACTTATAATTGAGTTAATAAAAACTTTAAAGGAATATATCGCAATTTAAAATAATTAACTTCAAGTTAAATAATGCAATACATAATATAAATAATGAATAATAACAATAATGATAGGTTTAATGAAATTTTTAGACACTTTCTTGGTTTTGGTCTGCATTTTCTTTTTTGGTTTTGGTCTCAACAACACTTACCTTCCTTCCCCTTTCCTTTTCCCCTCAATTTCTTCTCAAACACGGCCCTTCTCTTCCCCTCTCAACTCCAAACTAAGTCTTAATTAGCTTTATGTTAAAAAAAAGAAAGCAGGCAAGTCCAACATTGATGAATCGGTAATGATACTTGCACACCCAAGTGAGTCCCATTTAGGATACTTGATTAATTATATATAAATATTTAATTAATTCAGTTCATTATATGATTAATCACGTATAAATATTTGATTAATTCATGATGATCAATTAATCATATAAAGAACATAATTAATTATGTATTTATACATGATTGATAAGATATTTCAAATGAGTGTTCCATTTTGATGCGCTAAGTATCGTTACGTACCCTTGATGAATTAACTTATACAGTAATAAAAAGCGCATTTATAACGAGATTCTCGTGCGCCACGCTTTTATTATTATTCTTAATTTACGTCACTTTCGGGGGTGTCCTTGTAAGTTGGACCCATGTTTGCACTTCGCAGATTAGCTGAAACAATTTCAATTATTATTCTTAGTTTCTTGTGTCACTTTCTTTGTTTGCTTTCTTCTAACCTATTTTTTGCCCGTTAATTCTAGAACACTAATTTTGGACAATTTTAACAAGGAAACAAGCTCTAGAAACATAACAACAATGCTGCGGAGTCAGAGGCCTCAACAAACCATTCTATTTCAAGAGGTGTGTACTTTATTAGTTAAAAATGGAAAATGTTGAGTTCAACAGTGTTATCACCAAAAAATAATTTAGCTGATAGCCGATTACGATAATTAGACGAGTTGTTTATTTAGATGAGAAGAACGGCTGAACCAAAGTCGATTGAATCAGGATAAGCTGAATGCGACTATGGAGCTAAGATAAGTAGCCGATGACCAGTAGCTGCGTTAGGTTTAGCTGATAAAATTTAGCGGTGCGAGAATCGGTCGTGTTTAATCGGTCGTTTGAGAATCAATTTGAATGTAAATTGGCTTGGAGACTGTTATTGGGTCTTAATGGGCTCGTGTAGATGTTGATCAAATGAGTCCAAGGCTTTAATAATATTCAAAAAAAGGAAGAAATATAAAATAACCACTTTCTTAGATTTTTGGGATGAAGTTATGGGTGGTTTTGGAGAGAGAAAATGAAGATAAGAGGTTGATCAACTACAATCAAGGACAGTTTATGAGTTGACCAAGTAAAACACGTGCATGAACACCCACTCCCTTAAAAATAGGGATATGGAGAACATGGTCAGCTGATGGACAGTTAGTCGTTTGGCCCATAACTTAGTCGTTTGAGTAGATATGTGAATTATATTAGTCGGGCAAGTCAAGAATGTGATGGAGAACCCATTCCCTTAAAAATAGTGGTGTTACGGGACATTATGCTTAGTCATTTTTGTCAGTCATGATGTGTATTGTTGCTAGAAAATAGGATTTAGTGGCTAATAGGAGTGGCTTTACACTACAAGAAATTAAGCTATTTCCCAGGGCTTTTTACCCAGGGAAATAAATCCCTAGGAAATTTTTACATTTCCCACGGCAAAGACCCTCGGAAATGTCTCGCTTGATTTCCCACGGCTTGTCCCTGGGAAAAAGAGGCGCCAAACATTCCCGCTTTATTTCCCACTGGTGGGCCTTAGGTAATGAGCGCCTGTTTCCCACGGATCAAGCCACGGGAAATGGCTCGGTTTTCCCTCGGATCTAGCCCGTGGGAAAGACAGGCGGTGTTTCCCACGGCTAAACCCCTGGGAAAGACAGGCGGTGTTTCCCACGGTCAAACCCCTGGGAAAGACAGGGTGTTTCCCACGGCCAAACCCCTGGGAAAGACTGGCCGTGGGAAACACCGCCAACCCCCTGGGAAAGACAGGGTGTTTCCCACGGCTAAGTCCCTGGGAAAGACAGGCGGTGTTTCCCACGGCCAAGCCCCTGGGAAAATCATCTTCCTCCTCTTCACCCTTCGCGCCTCAGCTGTTCACACGTACGGTGTTCACCCTTTCCCCAACCCATCGTGAGACTGATCGAAGCGCCTCCTCCTCCTCTTCTTTTCTTCCCTGGCAGCGAAGGTAGTTATCCTCCTCTTCCTTCCTTTCTCTTCTCTTTTTCATTTCCTCCTTCTCAAACGTTCTTGCTGACTCCAACACAAAGAACAAAAAGGCCGTCGCAATCGCCGTCTTCATTCCCTCAACCGCCGCCATTGTCTTGCTCCGTCCATCGCCGTCCTCAGAGGTTGGAGCAGACACCAACACAGCAACAGCAAAGGGCCGTCGCAATCGCCATAAAGGAGAAGAAGTCTAAGCGCCAACTCAAACGTGAACGTTGTCAGGTCATAAATTTATTTACCTTCTTTCATTATTAATTTCCATGTAGATGCTATTATTTACTTGGTGTTTCTGCCCTGGATTGCGAAAGCATAGCCAATATTGTTGATTATGTTATTCCTCTTTCTCCTAGTCTCATATTCATAGCATTGATGCTAACAGTCCCTGGAAACTGATCCTTAATGTGTTACCGTTTTGGTTCCTTCGCTGATGCCAGGAACGTGTTTGATAAAATTCCTGTTAGAAATGTTGTGTCTTGTAAGCTCATGGTCAAAGTTAATCATTCTCTTCTGGCTTTGTGATTGAAGCTAGCAACATAGAATGGGAGCACTGATCTGTGCTGATTTACATATATAAAATTCCAGTGTATGTTGGTCATGACTTGATTTGATATATAATTGTTCCACTTACTTTTTATCTTTCTCTGTATTTCTCTGTCACTTGCTCCATCTTTCTGCAGCACTTTATGTTCCCCATTTTGATGAATTTGGACTCGAGTATGTAAATCCACACCCAATGAAAATGTCACCTGGTAATTATAACCTGAATTTCTTTCTCTTCAATAATTTCATACAGATGGATTGTGCTAACTTGTTCTCAGAAGATATGAAATGGATGTTTTGATACAAAACTTGGTCTGTTATAGACTTGTCTCATGCATGATACTGATACTTCAACAGTCCATTGTCATAACAAATAAGTCATAACTGTGCTTGTCATAACTGTTTTCAACCTTAAGAACTTGTCGATGACAAAAAAAATCTAATTTTAGTTAAAATTACAGCAGCATACTTGGTACTTTGCAGAGCCAGATTGCAAAGATTTTAGATATGCTTAAAGCATTCAGAAAATCTTGTCATCATGGATGTGCCTGGAAGTTTTCTATTGATATATTAATATACGTATAATTGTATATCTTTTTTTGTCCACAAGAGGTGCAACTGTGCAAGACCTGGGCAACGAAGGGTGATAGGGGGCCAAGTGGAGAGGATTAAACACATTATTGTCGCATCTTGATACTAGTACCGAAACCAGTTGAGCTACAGGTTATTTGGCTTTAATTCTAATAATTTTTTAGTGTTTAGAACGCTGTTTGTGATGTCTAACAGTGGTAATTATCAGTTGAAACTCTTCTTACCTTTTCCCTTCCGTACAAAGCCACAGAAAAAGGAAAGCAATATAAAGAAACAGAACAAACAAGGGCTAGGACTGAGGACGTGGATTGTAAAGGTTAACATTATTTTAGAAGTTAAACGTATGCAAAGGTTGCAAGTTACGTTACAGTCAGTCCTTTTTTAAATTAATAAATAATGATATCTCATTAAGCACCATAAGAGTCAGTATTTAAGACTAAGCCCCTTTGAAGAGGAAAGTTAATATCTATGCTGTTTGCCATCTGATTTTAAGATATCATGGTTCTGGTACTCGAGGAGTTATTCTCTTAGCAATGCTACCAATTTTCATGTTTTTAGGATTATCGATGAGTTTTATTTTATTTTTTTTATTCCGGACTGGTTATTGCTTGAAGTAATGTTTGGTTTATGAAATGTTTCATTCCAAGTAAACTATATTCTTAAAAATCTCATTCTCAACAATAATTTTATCTCACCTTCACATATAGGAACAGAGTTTTTAACTATCATTAACCAAATTTATTTCTGGGCATCTTTATATTTGGGAATAATTTTTAAAAATTTATAGTAAATATGATAAACTTTTATTCTAATATTTACATTTTCAAGAATAGTTTTTTACATGTTATACAAACGCTTCCAATGGTCATATCGTGCCATCTGAACTGCCCATGTTGCCACGTGGAGCAAGTTGTAGAGATAAGCTCTGATTTAGGATACAGGGGCCAGCCCCTAATGTTGGGAAATAGTATTACTATTTGCTAGTTCTTAATGTTGTAGTAAAAATGTTTTACCTTATGGTCATGTGAAGCTGTATAGATTAGGTACTCTCTTTGAGATAGGGTACTGATTTTACGAGGATCAGCTTGAATTGTGGTTCGATAGTTCCAATTAGAACTAGATTATGCCTTAACAAGCTGAGACTTAGCTTAAAGCAACGAATTGGCTGTTCATTGTTCCTTTCAAAAACAGCTTCATAATATATTTCCTTTTTAGTTACATACTAATGGTTAGAAATCGCTTTATTTGTTCAATATTATACTTAAACTTATATTTAGTATTCATTGCTTGACAACTATTCATTGTTTGATCTATCATTAAGTTTAATGCTAGAGGTTGATGTGGTTTGGTTTGAATTTTATTTCACTTATCTGAATACTTTTTTAATAATTTCAGGTGCCATGCAATTGCTTTTGCTTTCTTTCTTTACTTTTACTTTACGATCCGATGCAAATGCTTTCAAGATCTTTGAGCTTTTGTATTGTAGTATGGCTCTCTGACTAATTTGAAACTTTGTTATATGATGCAAATGGGATCAAGATGTGACTAGTTTTAGGTGTATTATGCATTCTAATTCTGTCATGAGTATGACTTGATGTTGTAGCTACAAAACCAAGTTGCATTTAATTAAGACAACTCCAAAGTACAAAGCAGAACAACTTCTACAACCAGAGTCTATCAAAAATCATTTCAACCACCTTCCATTTTACATGAGGAATTAAAATTGGTTATTTTTTATTCCTTGGTGACTTGTCCAGGACAGTCAAGCATACACATTGTTCCTGTGCATACTATAATGATAGGAAATAGAATAGGTGCTTTGACTTTGCCTATTGAATCAATTGTTATCAATTTAAGCCATAGTTATGTGTGTATTTGCTATGCTAAGTACTATGCCATGTACTCTGTTTTTGGAATTTGAAATTTGCAGAAGTTGTCATATTTGTAGGCGGGGACTTTTATGATAGTGGGTACATGGCTGCAGCTTCACTAAACTAACTTGTTGGGGGATGAAAGTTTTCTATTAGCTTTTGTTAGTATAGCTTGGTTGGGAAACAATATGTATATGTCTTGATTGAGACACCCTTTCGAGTGCCACATGATGTTAATGCATGTAAATATAATGGAAACAATTAAAACATTTAGATCATTTAATTACATCAATAAAAAAAAAATGTGATTGCTATTCTCTTATTGTTAAAATTTATCCGGATTTTTTATTAATATGCGGAAGATGGATTGTTATCCTTCGAATCGTAGTTGGGTGTATGATAGGCTATATCCGAAAAGAAGGGGTTTGAAACCAACTTTCGTAGATGGGGTTGAAGAGTTTGTTACTCAAGCAAAGCGACAAAAGTGTTTCATCGATGATGGAAACCGAATTAGATGTCCATGTGCTAAATGCCGATGTCGAAAGATTAAGAGTGAAGACCTTGTGAAGACTGACTTGTATATGAATGGGTTCCAGGAAAATTACTGGATTTGGACTCTCCATGGTGAAGAAGTGCCACATGTTGATTTAGGGGTTGACGAGAATTGCACGGGTGTCTCAAGCACTCGTGCAGATATGGGATGTGGGGAACAGTTTGTGTCAATGCAGGAGATGGTGGTTGATGCTCTCGGGGTAAACGAGGCGCATGATTACGATAACACTGAAGATATTCCGAATGAGGAAGCACAAAGATTTTATAATCTTTTAACTGAGACAGCAAAAAAGCCATTGTTTGAAGGGGCCTCAGACTCTAAATTATCGCTGTGTGTGAGACTTTTAGCTTGCAAGTCCAATTGGAATATTCCTGAAAAGTGTTTGGATTTTTTTATGAAAATGCTTCAGGACGTGACACCTATAAAAGGAGTTGTACCAAAGAATTATTATGGTGCAAAGAGGTTAGTGTCGAAGCTGGGATTGGAAGTCAAGAGGATTGATTGTTGCATTAATGGATGCATGTTGTATTACGACAATGAATTCGGCATAAATGATGGAGCTTTGGTCAAATGCAAATTTTGTCAAGCTTCGAGGTATTGCCCTCCCAAGTCTGGGACAAGTAATAACAAACCAATTCCCGTAAAGGCGATGTTCTATTTGTCAATAGTTCCAAGGCTACAGAGAATGTTCGCATCAATGCAAACTGCAGGAAAAATGACATGGCACTTTGAGAACAAAAGAACTTCAGACGTCTTACGGCATCCATCCGATGGCGAAGCATGGAAGCACTTTGACCGGGTACATACTGATTTTGCTTCGGATCCACGTAATGTACGACTTGGTTTAAGCTCCGATGGTTTTACCCCGTATATCCAAGCGTCGGCTTCACCATATTCTTGTTGGCCCGTAATTGTTACTCCATACAATCTTCCTCCTGATATGTGCATGTCGAAACCTTATATGTTTTTGACGTGTCTCATACCGGGACCATCCAATCCTAAGGCTGGTATTGATGTTTATTTACAGCCTTTGATTGATGATTTGAAGAGGTTGTGGAGCGGCGTGTTGACGTACGATATCGCAAGGAAGGAAAATTTTATAATGAAGGCAGCTTTGATGTGGACCATTAATGACTTCCCTGCTTATGGTATGTTATCTGGTTGGGGGACTCATGGTAAATTGGCATGTCCACATTGCATGGAGTATACAAAGGCCTTTACCTTGAAACACGGGGGGAAAAGTTCTTGGTTTGGCTCGCATCGTATGTTCTTGGAAATGGATCATTCATTTAGACGGAATAAGAATGCCTTCAAAAAGGGGGAAGTTGAAAAAGATGCACCGCCGCCTAGGTTCAAACCGGAAGAGATTTGGAGTAGAGTAAGAGAACTACCAAAAGTCACTGGCAATGGTCGTGTGTCCAAATTACAAGGATACGTGGAAGGCCATAACTGGACAAAAAGAAGTACTTTTTGGGACCTCCCGTATTGGAAAGATAATTTGTTGAGACACAATCTCGATGTTATGCACATAGAGAAGAACTTTTTGATAACATAGTAAACACTGTCATGAATGTCAGTGGGAAAACCAAGGACAATGAGAAGGCAAGAATGGACTTAGCTTTGTACTGCAGGCGACCGGAGTTGGAGCTAAAGTCGCAGGCTAATGGGAAGATGTTAAAACCGAAAGCTAGTTACACTTTAACTGTCGATGAAGCAAAAAGACCGTTTGTCGCTGGATAACGAGAACTTAGGATGCCAGACGGTTATTCTTCCAACTTAGCAAGATGTGCCGATGTTAACAAAGGAAGGATGCATGGGATGAAAAGCCATGATTGTCATGTATTCATGGAATGTTTACTTCCTATTGCTTTTAGTTCATTGCCCGTGCATGTATTGAATCCGCTTACTGAATTGAGTCAATTCTTCAAGGATTTGTGCTCTGCAACGTTGAGGGAGAATGACCTGATTAGGATGGAGCAAAATATTCCCATAATTCTATGCAAGTTGGAGAAAATATTCCGCCCTGGTTTCTTTGATTCTATGGAGCATCTCCCAGTACATCTCGCGTATGAAGCGAGGCTTGGTGGACTGGTTCAATATAGGTGGATGTATCCATTTGAAAGGTAATATAACCATCATAGAATTTTAATTAGACTTTTTTCCATTCGAAGTGAAAGGATATGACTATGAACTTCTTGTTGTTTTATAGATTCATGGGTGATTCAAAACGGTCGGTGAAAAATAAGGCTAAGGTTGAAGGATCAATCGTGCGTCTTACTTACACCGCGAGACAACCCATTTTTGTTCCCATTATTTCAAGAACTTCATGTTGTCACCAAAAAATAGTAGGAATGAAATGGAAAGTGAAAGTGAAAGACATCCGTTAACCTTGTCGAGTCTTTTGCCACTGGTCGTGCTTCAGGAAGGAGACCTCTCCATTGGTTATCGGACAAAGAGAGGAAGTCGGCTCATGTTCATGTGTTGATCAATTGTACCGAAGTTAAACCATACCTTGAGTACGCATTTCGTATCTTTTTCTTTCGAATACCTAATAGTATATATTTTCGTGCTTATAATATATATTGTCCAACTTTCAAGTGCCTTCTTGATATCCGCAAAAATGAGCAAGAACAGTCCACTCGTATACATGCTTGAGTTTCCAATCTGGTTTAAGCAACAAGTTAGTATCTTAAAAATCTTTGAATTATCCATTGTGAGTAAAATGTAGACATGATTTTTAGAACTGACATATGTAGGTTTACCGTGAGCAACCAACTCCCATCAACAAACACTTAAGGAACTTAGCCGATGGTCCTAATACAGAAGTCAAAGAATGGCACACTTACTTCATGAACGGGTACAAATTTCATACCCAATCATGGACGGAGGGCAAAAAAACCATCAACGAGCGGGGTCCATGTAAAGGGTCTCACGGAAGGAATTGAAGATGACTTCTACGGCGTGATCCAACATATATATGAACTGGTGTACCCTTCTTTAGACTATACTAAAAGAATAGTTCTATTTTATTGTAACTGGTTCGATCCGTCAGGTAGAGGCACAAAATTTAACCCGAAATGTAATCTTGTGGACATCAGAATGAGTAGAAGATATCAAAGGGATGATCCGTTTATCATAGCACAAAATGTGAGACAGGTGTATTACGTACCTTATCCACCAACTCGTAAGGACAAACGAGGTTGGTCCGTCGCCATCAAGACAACACCAAGGGGTAGCATCGAAGTGGATGATTCGAGAGGGAGAGGTGCCTTATCAAGTGGATGTAATGTCACATGTAGCTGAAGTCATTGAAGTTGACCCTATTGATGGCTTAGGGGACTTGCAAGTCAGCTGGTGAAGAAGTGAATATCGCCAATTTGTCATCCATCCAGGAGCATTTGGATGAAGAAGGCGATAATTCCAATGAAGAACATGAAGAAGAGACAGGATCCGAAGATGATGAGGAAGAAGATAATGACTCAACGAGGACCTGAAGACGACGACTCAAATTCTGAATAAATCGTAGTTAATTTGTATTAGATCTTACGAAGACTTTATGATTTGGATGGTTAAGTTATTTTTGGTCGTTGGATTATTAGTTAGTTATACTTGTTGACTTTATGACTTAGATAACTTATTTTTGGCTGTTGGATTATTAGTTAGTTATATTTGTTTACTTTAATGACTTAGATAACTTATATTATTGCTATATCCGATAACTTTTGTTTTAACATTAAATTGCTCTTTAGACATGTCTGCGGGGCGTGACCCATCTCCACCCATCGATAAGGGTAAGGGTATTATGGTTGATATCGACCCCGTCCAAATCCCACGTCGTCGTCGGAACAGACCTTCCACAAATTTAGTGATTCGTGAGTCTATAGATGGATACTCACGTATGCCTTCAACGCTTACCTCTGCATCGTCGATTACAACACCCACATGTACCTTCATCGCGCCCACCACAACAAGCACCTTCATCGACTCCACGTGTTGCACCTACATCGCCTCATTTCGATATGATTCCCACCCTGGGGTCACGACACATGCACACTATAGAGCATCTCCTTCAGCATGTGTGGATGAGGAGCAATAATATAGTCCAGGCTATTCACGCTCACCTTCAGTTGCAGATGTGCATGAGCAGCCGGAGGAGTCGGTGGAGCCAGTGGAGCTAGAGGAGCTAGATGCAGCAGAGGTAGTTGAGCTCATGCCCGATGGTCGACCTATTATTAGGCCTAGTGGTAACGGGTAAGAATTAATTAAATTTCTATGTGTTTGGTTGATTCATGCATTGTATCATAATTTATTACCATGTGTTTGATTGGTTCATGCGTCTTTACTGTTAAGGTTCCTTCCTTGTAAGAGAGCAGCGAGTGCCATCGCGTTTGTTATCCAGCAAAGGTATCATAGGGCATTTACATCATGGGGAAAACTCACTGACAATGAGCGGATTAGTATGTTTGATGCGTTTAGAGTAAGTAGCAAATTTCAATTTACTTAATGTGGTTTTTATTATTTCCGAAACTATTAGCATAACAATTGTTATTTATCTTAAAACAGGTCGGGCGGCATGGAGGAACGAAGATGAGTCGGAGATCCGGAGGATCTTTCACCATAAAGCCTCCGAACGCCTTTCGATATGCTTAGGGAGGCTCGTGAGAGTGGCATACAGCGATCCTGGATTGGAGATGGTATTTGGGAGGAGTTGCGTCGTTATTGGGCTTCGATCAATTTAAAAAAATTTCTGCTCGAGGCAAAGAAAAATAGAGCATCGAGAAAAGGGTGGGAGCTCGCACACGGGAGGAAGCATTTCCCGGTCGCGAGTTGGCGAGATCGTATGGTATGCTCATCTTGTCATTCTTTATGCATTAAATGTATTTATTCCAACATCATAGTTCATTACTTGTTATCTTAATCATCTATGCTTGTGTTATAGGCTCGCCGGTATAATCGAGGAGTACAGATTCATGAGGTTCACAAACGCACCCATACTAGGAAGGCTACCGGCGAGTACATAGATGAGCGCTCCAAGCGCACTCAGGTAATATGCCCTTTTGATTTTTGAAGAAGCTATTGACTTTAATAGATATTGTAACACTCATACTTTACTGGACTTGAGAGGCAGAGAGCCTCAAATGTTATGACTAGTTTTAGCATTGGCTTTTGAGCATTGGCTTTTAGGGAGTTGAATATATTGTTTTGTGGTGTTCAATTTGTAAAGGTTGAGGTTTAGGGGAAACTCTGTCCAATGTACTGCATAATTAATCGTGTAACATATTATTCATGTTTTGATTACTGAGTCTGTAGAGTCACTTTATATTTGGACCTATTGATACTGCCTGACATTGGAAATGTTATAACTAGTTTGGACATGAGAATTTGTGTGCATCCTAATGAGCTTTTGATGATGATTTATGGATTTAAATTGCGGTGTTCTGTTTGTAAACATTGGGATGTTGTAGTTTTAGGGGAAACTCTGTCCATTTTTCTGCATAATTTATCTTGTAACATATTGTTCAAATTTTGATAGTCTGATGTATTGTAACAGGAGGAGTTTCATGAGAGGATGAGTCAACATAGGTCTCAATCATCAGCCTCTTCACCATCCACCCCAGGTAACCCACAGGAGGACGAGCAGCTTGCGCTGAATGTTTGGGCAGAAGTCGTCGGCGGCAAGTATAAGGGTCGTTTGTACGGTGCTGGGGACCTTGCCGGCAACTATCGGAAAGGGGCCTCGCGCAAGTTAGAGCTTAGGGTTGGAGCGTCCACCACATGCAGACGTTACCCTCAGGAGTCTGCGGAGATTGCTCAGTTGAGGCAGATGTTGGTCGCTTCCCAAGAGAGGGAGCGACAGAGGGATGAGGAGCATCGTGTGATGATGGATACGATGCGACAACTGATGGAGAAACAGTCACGGCGATTTGCAGCGGCAGCAGCCCCCACAGCGGCGGCGGCCTAGTCGAGGCGACCCGGCGTGCTTTCGAGGAGGACGACGACTCTCTTGACCATTTTGTTGAGGAGCATTATAATGGGGATTCTTAGTTTATTTTACTTATCATGTTTATTATGTTTATTATTTTTCGTTGAACAAATATGACTTGAATATGTTGAACAAATTGTTTGCTTGAATTATGATGTTAATTTTTTTGTTGATACATTCATATTTGAATAATAATTATTTATTTATCCACTTTAGCATAAATTAATGTATATAAGGTTTTATTTATAATTTAAACAAAACATATATTTCCCAGGGTTAGAACCCTGGGAAATATTTCCCAGGGTTAGAACCCTGGGAAATATTTCCCAGGGTTAGAACTCGGGAAATTTCCAGGATCTAACCTAGGAAATTTCCCGGGGTTCTAACCCTGGGAAATATTTCCAGTTCTAACCCTGGGAAATATTTCCAGGGATCTATCCACAGGAAATATTTCCCGTGATAGATCCTCGGGAAATTTCCCAAGGTCTGTAACCACAGGTATTTCCCGGGCGAGGCCCTGGGAAACGTTTCCGACCAGCTGAAAACCGAGGGATCTAAATCCGTGGGTCATCCCTGGGAAATTTGTATTTTCCCACGGATTTTTTGGATTTCCCAGGGTCATAGGCCCTGGGAAACAGCGAAAATTCTTGTAGTGTTAGCATAGCTTACAATTTTGCCTATAAATACAAGTTCACTACTAGAAATCCATCTTTTTCGGACAAAGTTTCAGACGGATTTCGGACGAAAATTGGATAATTCATTTCGGACGGATTTCGGACGGAATGGCACCCGTCTGAAAAAACCTCATGGGAAATTATAAAATCCGTCCCAAATTCTGTCTGAAAATATTTACAGATGGATTGCGGACGGAATATGGACAACGTGGAAATCCGGATTTTGGTTATTGTTCGGATGGATTTCGGACAGATTTATTTTTGTTTTCCAACGGATTTGGGACGGATGTTGTGATTTTGTTGGTTATTGTTCAGACGGATTTCGGACAGATTTATTTTTGTTTTCCAACGGATTTGGGATGGATGTTGTGATTTTGTTGGTTAATGTTCGGACGGATTTCGGATAGATTTATTTTTGTTTTCCAACGGATTTGGGACGGATTTCCCACGGAAGAATGAAAAGTCAGAATCTGTCACGGCCAGGCCGTGATGCCCATCACGGCCGTGACATGTCAACTGAGCCAGACCCCTTCTAGGCAGAATCTGTCACGGCCAGGCCGTGATACCCATCACGGCCGTGACAGACCATTTAGTGAAGCAACGTTCAAGGCAGAAGAAGCTGTCACGGTCAGGCCGTGATGCCCATCACGGACGTGACGCACATTCTATGGATGATTTTTGAAAAGCCCTATGTCCAAAGGGGATAAGAATCATCAAACATCAAACATTTTTGAAAAACATACTACTATTATGCTTTAGCATCAAACATCAACTTAGCCTTAGAACAAGCTACAGACAATGGACGGCTAACAAGTTCAAACAATAGTATATAAATCCCATTTAAGTATTGCCCAATGCGGACCTATATATAAAAGAGGATCAGGAACAACATCTCAAAAACTATATTTAAACACTTAATGGAAGTCAAAAATTGGGGTTTAGAAACACAATTGATCAAAGAAGGATGAAATCTCAAAAACTGTATTTAAACATCTATATGGTCCTTTAACTTTTCAGGTGCAAACAGGAACCACAATAAGTCTCATTGTGCTCAAGCCTGCCTCCATGTCTTTTCAAGGGCTTTTCAATCTGCGCAAATGAACATTCAACAGAAATTAGATATCAAGAACTAAAAGCTAAAAGCTAAAAGCAAAATAAAGAACTAAAAGCTAGATGCCAAAAACTAAAAGCAAAATAAAGTGAAACAACAAAGCCTAAAAATAAGGAGGTTGCAACCAGCCAAAAACTGCTACATGTACAGCATTAGTGTAACACCCCCCTTGGGCATTACTTTGTAACCACGTGCGAAAATAAAATTAAAATGATAGTTTGCTGGTTGCTTTCGGAAAATAATTTATATAAGTACATAAACGTCTGAAATTGGGTATAAAAATTTGGCACGACTCCATACATCATAGTATAATCATGCTTTCATAGAAAACATCAAAAACCACATAACAGTCATATAACAACTTAACTTAACACCACACATCACAACAGATAAACTCAAATACAACGCACAAATAGTATGCAATTACCGAAAATCCCTCAGGCAGTCTCCCCTTACCTTTGAAGACAAGTAAAGGATCCTCGTCTTAATGCTCACGTTAGCTCCAAGAGTGTAACTATCTACTCCATCAAGCAAGCATAGCCGTGTCAAACGTCTCAGAGAGGGAATCCCACAACGTGCAACAACCAGAAATCAAGAAATCAATTACACATGATCAAATACACATTCTAATTTGATCTAAACACTTTATCTTATTACCAAACAAGGTTATTTTCAAAGAAAAACATGTTTGGAGCTTACGCTTCACAATACCCTTTGAGGAAACTTTGTTTTGATTAAAGGATCATGAAAATGAACTTAGGAATCATCAATTAAGAGTCCTAATTGCACTAAATCATAATTAATTTCACAAAAACAGAATCAAATTCAAATAAAATCAAATTGGGGTTTAGGGCTCCTAAATACAATTTGGGGAAAACTCATTTTAACTAAAGAATCATGAAATTAGTTCAAGAAATCACTAATTCAACAATTCAATTGATTAAAACATAATTAATTTCATGTTTAACAACTGAAATTAAAGTAAATTTGGGTTAGGGTTTCAAAATCAATTTGGGGGTTTTGAATCTAGAAGAGATTAGGGGTAAACACTTACCCAAGATGAAGGAAAAGGCACTGCGACGACGGCCCAAGGTGGTGGTGACGGTGGACGGCACGGCAGTAGGGGTGGAGAACGGCAACATGTTTTCTGTACAGCCACCAAAATCCAAAAGAAACAAGAGTTAAGCTTGAAAGGAAGAGAAAAGAAGGATCAACAACCCAAACTATGGTGGAAACACCATAAACGGCGACCAGAAGAGCTCACCGTGCCAGTGATAGCAGCGAACTGAGGCGCGCTTGAACAGAACGCGTAGGAGGAGAACAGAAGCACGCAACCTACCCCTTGCTCTGAGCGGTGGCCGGACGTTGGCCTCCCTAGTGGCGGCGCGAACTAGACAGGAAGGAAGAGGGAGGAACTGAGTTTGGGGGGAGAAGAAGTGGGGAAGAAGAAGAAGGGAGAAAGAAGGAGAAGCAGAGAAAGAAAAGAGAAAGTGAGGAAGATGCGTCGAGAGAGAGAGAGAAAAATGAGAAAGTTAGGTTTTTAAGTTAATTATTTAGTAATAGGTACAAAATGAGTGATAAATATTAAGCCTAAAATAATCATGTTTTTACTTTTTTTGGAATCTAAAAATAAAGATTGATAAATATATGATTTCGAAATTCAAATTAGAGTAAAGATTAATAGTTGAACCGATCAACTAAGAAAATACTCAGTCCAAAATTTAATCTCCGATAAATGTCAAACCAGTTTATTTTCAACTCTAAAATTAAATAGAATGAAAATATGAAAATATGAAAATGCTTTTCTCTTAATCTTGTTATTTAAAATATTTTTTTGTACTGGTAATAATAGTGACAATAATGTAACTTATTGTCTAGTAAGCGTGCATTCACTGAAATAAGTCAGTGCTAACGCACCCAATAAAATAATTTGAAGAGAGTAATTTAATTACTCAAACTAAACCACATAACAAAATTAACATAAACATCCAAATAAAATAATTAATCATATGTGTAAAAACTAGGGTGTTACAATTAGCAGAGAAACAACATCATCCCATTTTCATTTCATTTATATCCCTTTCCTTTTGTTTTATTTTATTTTTTTGCAGCACCTATCTTCAAACTTCAATAACCCTCCTTTGTTTTTCTTATTCCTCTCTCTCTCTCTAACTCATTCTCACTTTCTCTCTCTGCATAGAATAGCAATTAGCAAACAAAATGAAAGGAGAAACTTGGAAACTCCATCCATCCACCCATCAAACAGGACGTATGTTTTCCTAGATCTTGCATCAGTCCATGAGTAATTGCAACACTCATTACATGTAATTGAAAATAAACAAACAAGTAAAGGATCCTCGTCTTAATGCTCATGTTAGCTCCAAGAGTGTAATTATCTACTCCATCAAGCAAGCATAGCCGTGTCAAACGCCTCAGAGAGGGAATCAAACAACGCGCAATCAGAAATCAAGAAATCAATTACGCATGACCAAACACACATTCTAATTTGATCTAAACACTTAATCTTATTACCAAACAAGGTTATTTTCAAAGAAAATCATGTTTGGAGCTTACGCTTCACAATACCCTTCGAGGAAACTTTGTTTTGATTAAAGGATCATGAAAGAGAACTTGGGAATCATCAATTAAGAGTCCTAATTGCACTAAATCATAATTAATTTCACAAAAACATAACCAACTTCAAATAAAATCAAATTGGGGTTTAGGGCTCCTAAATACAATTTGGGGAAAACTCATTTTAACTAAAGAATAATGAAATTGGTTTAGGGAAACACTAATTCACAGTCCCAATTTCATAAAACAAGGTTTATTCTTTAAGATTAAAATCTGAAATCAAAGGGGGGTTTACGGGTCTGAAAGGAGAAAGAAGAAGAAAGAGAAAGAAAGAAAGAGAAAAGGGGGGTTTACGGGTCTGATGGGGGGAAGGAGAGAGTTTTTGTGTTTTAAACTTAACATTTAGTGATATGTATAAAAATGAGTGATAAAATGTTAAGCCTAAAAATAAACATGTGTTTTAGTTTTTGAATCTAAAAATAAAGATTGATAAATATATGATTTCAAAATTCAATTTAGAGTAAAGATTACTAGTTGAACTGATCAACTAAGAAAATACTCGGTCCAAAATTTAATCTCCGATTGATGTCAAACTAGTTTATTTTCAACTCTAAAATTAAATTGAATGAAAATATGAAAATGTTTTTCTCTTAATCATATTATTTAAAACATTTTTCTGTACTGATAATAATAGTGACAATAACGTAAATTATTGTCTAGTAAGCGTGCATTAACTGAAATAAGTCAGTGCTAACGCACCCAATAAAATAATTTGAAGAGAGTAATTTAATTACTCAAACTAAACCGGTACGGATTGCTTTAACAGGGATTGATTTCATTTTATTAGTCTAAATATGTTTTTTATTTTTTTTTCATAAATCTTGTTTACTTTTAAATTTATTAAGATCAAATATTTTAATCATGTTTATAAGATAAATTATTTTATCTTTTTTCAAGGAAAATATAAAAAATAACAAATTCCGTGTGAAATCCGTCCGAAATTTTCGGACGGATTTCAGACGGATGTAAGAAATATAAACAAAACAACACAATTCGTGTGAAATCTGTCCGAAATTTTCGGACGGATTTCAGACGGATGTAAGATAAATCAAGTAAAATATAAAAAATAACAAATTCCGTGTGAAATCCGTCTGAAATTTTCGGACGAATTTCAGACGGATGTAAGAAATATAAAAAATAACACAATCCGTGTGAAATCCGTCCGAAATTTTTGGACGGATTTCAGACGGATGTAAGATAAATCAAGGAAAATATAAAAAATAACAAATTCCATGTGAAATCCGTCCGAAATTTTCGGACAGATTTCAGACGGATATAAGAAATATAAAAAATAACACAATCCGTGTGAAATCCATCCGAAATTCTCGGACGAATTTTAGACGGATGTAAGATAAATCAAGGAAAATATAAAAAATAACAAATTCCGTGTGAAATCTGTCCGAAATTTTCGAAAGGATTTCAGACGGATGTAAGAAATATAAAAAATAATACAATCCGTGTGAAATCCGTCCGAAATTTTCGGACGGATTTCAGACGGATGTAAGATAAATCAAGGAAAATATAAAAATAACAAATCCATGTGAAATCCGTCCAGAAATTTTGGACGGATTTCTTTGATGTAAGATAAATCAAGGAAAATATAAAAAATAACACAATCCGTGTGAAATCCGTCGGAAATTTTCGGACGGATTTCAGACGGATCAAGGAAAATATAAAAAATAACACAATCCGTCTGATTTCAGACGGATCAAGGAAAATATAAAAAATTACACAATCCGTCTGAAACGTCCGAAATTTTTTCAGACGGAAACATTTCGGTCCGAAAATTCAAGTTTTCTAGTAGTGGTTGTACATGACAGTTTTACACACATCCAATCAAATACACAACTTATATTTACTTTACTTTCCTTTATTGCTTTCTTTTATCGCTTTTTCTTGCTTTCATACAACTCTAGATAGCTTCCTATTTCATCTTCTACACTAGACACTTTCTTTAGTAGTCTAGGAACCCATAGTTGAGAAACAGAGTCCCTTTCTCAGCGTAATCGTCTGAACACAAAATGGGAATCATTGTCAAATGTGTGAATTAGTCGTTCAAACGACTGAGCACCAAAAATTCTCGCACGAAGACAACAATTGGCATGCCTGGTGGGACCTAGCTAGAAGGTGAACTCATTGGGAAGGTTACCTCTTCGGGTCACAGTTACGTTATTTCAGCCTGGAACCGTCTCAAGCAACTTCTAAGAAGATTGGCAGTCGTATAGCAGTTGAACATTCAACTTTAATTGCCTTAGGCATGACATCTTCTCAGCCATCATCAACAACTATGTCTACTCAACTAGAAGAAGCATCAATGTCTAATGCATCAGTATCGACTGCCGATGGATATTCAACAATAACAGCTTATACGGCTGATCAAAATCAGCCACTAGTGATGACCGCTTCGTTTATCTGCCAGTAAATAGATATGGGAGTACATGACATTATGTACCATGTTTCTAACCAGCTAGCAGACATTGTTAAACCAATGGTGCATAACGAAGTGCTTCGGGTGAGGGAGCAAGAACAACAAGAATTGAACTTTGGAGAAAATTTGGTGACTTCTATTTTTTGGGGCAATCAAGATGGTTGAATCCTACACAACATATATCAGCTGGTAATGCACAACAAATGAAGCCGAGTCCAAATCAATATGTTCAGGTAGGACCATTTCAGCTGGGCCAGTCGAGCATGATTCAACAGACCCCTCAACCGAGTCCCATCACACAAGCACTTACTAGTCTTAATGCTACTAACCTTGGGGGGCAAGTGGTTGCGAATGATGTTGTATCTCAACCAGTATTATAGTGCGGGCAGGCTCACTCGGCTAAAATGCCATCAAATATGTTAGGCCAGCTTGGTATGCCGTGTTTTGTATCAAATGCTACCTGTATTGGTGCAAACTCACAGGTGACTATGCTTGGGGTTATGACGTATCCTACCATGGGATATGGGGTAATTCAAACAAAGTTGCCTAAAATTATGCTGGGGAGCAACCATGGAACATTTTTCCACCTACCTCGGCTAATATACCAGACTATCAGCTAGCCCCGGAACAGCCGCCTTATGTTTAGATGGGTTCAATTCCTCCTCGAGGAATTTTGTGTAGGGTGCCTGATGATTATGTTGGGGAGCAGGAATGGAGTCTAATTCTACCTACCTCGGCTAATCAATCAGCTGTCAGTAGGGCTCAATATATTGAAGGCAACATAAGTCACCTTCATATCCTTTCTGCAATGCATGGTACTGAATATCTTCTCTAGCTCCTGTACCTACCACTCTGCCTTCTCTGAATCATAATCTCCTCAAAACTGTGGTGGCTTCCCTTTTTGTAAAGTAGTCATCCCTACATCCTCAGCTTCCGCGGCTTTCCTTTTATTCTGCAGTTCCTGCTGCTCTTTGGTCATTTGCAACATCTGTGTGTTCTGTTGTGTCTGTTGTAACATAGCAGTAGCTAGATCTCTGATAGTCTTGAGAGTCTCAGATGACTCTCCTCCACCTCTGGTATGATCAGTCTCACCATTGCCACCTCCGGCAATTCTCTCGGGGGTTCTATCACCACTACTTGTACCACATCCCCTACCTCGAGCCATGATCCTGTAAAAGAAATCATCAGCTCCCATCCGTATGACATATAATACTACATAAACAAGTATATAAATACTATATGCCATACCAATGTTTATTATTGCATCAAGTCTGGATACACTACCCAACTTCTAAGAATAGTTGATACCCGATATGGATTCAACTAGACACATCCAGTAACAACAATATAAACCTCACAGTCTGAATAGAATCAAACTGCTCTGATACCCCCAAATGAGACACCCCGTTGTACCATTAAATTAAAACCTCATTAATGAAAACTTAATCGCGTTCTTAATGTTAAACGTATATAAAGAAATACGCAAATATTAAAACTTAATTATAAAACATACAACTCCATGAAAAATAATCCATCACACCATTGACATAATACAAATACACAACATAAGTCTATCCATCAAAGTACAAAACACTGACTAGCGTATCCTATCAGTAGGATCCCTTGCAGGTACATAATTATACAAACTGTCATAAGCTACGAAATATAAATAACATCCCACAAGACACACTGGCCATATATACTAAACTTTATCGCTAAAATCCACATCTCGTCCTCCCGCATCTGGTTCATACGGAGTTCCATCTAATTCCTCTGCAATTGGTTCCTCCATCGAGTCTTCTCATGGATTAGGATAAACATACACAATATACAAAAGTTGGGAGATAAGAAACAGTTCTATCATCATAAGCGAAAACGAAATACATAGCATTCAATACAATAATAATGAAAGACACACATCACACATAAATAACATTCATCCTTAATTTTATGGTATCATCCTCTACACTTAATCTCAAGTAATTAAACTTTTACGCTGACAGGCCATCTCTACTCTTGTCACGTTAGTCAGTAGTCCAGACGGTCCGGTGCCAAGAACTCAGTGCGCCCCTATTCCCTTATCTCTAGTAGGGAATAGTGCATTAAGCACAGTGTGTGTCACTATTCCCCCCATTAGAAATAGCACAATAAGCACAAAATACATTGTATCTCTATCCTCGATAGAATAATCAGATCAACGCGTCAAAGACTAAAAGAGTATTGTGGTAGTCTTCCTTGGAACTCAATATCCGTAGGGCACTCACCCGCAATTTCCGGTATCCAAAGTAGGATACTCTGATCTCGTGTGTTCCACTCACACGGCTGTGAACAACAATGCATATATACGAATCTCAGTGACTCGCATCGATTACAACCTAGTGCCTCAACCTTCCATCACGGTCTCAAAACACAATCCATGTCACATCTCATCTATAAAATAAGTTAATTAGGCTAGGCACCTATAAATCACATTCATTCTCATCCCATGATGCATATCTCCCGACCATCAAATATCATCAACTAAATAACAACTAAACATGAAATACCATATATTGCACATTATCAGACCAAACAGGTTATATACAGTAAAATAATAATAAAATATTCAGATATCACAAAACATCATAAAAAGTATGTTACCACAACCAGCGCATCGCAAATAGTTCAGTAGTGATAAAATCAGACATCCTCGAATATCATAACGTTATTCTGACGGTGATAAACCTACAATCCCCAAATCATCATTGGTACTACAGGGTAGTTTCCAATGTGATTTTGGTATTGCCGATTACTCGACCACTAGTAGGGTTTAGGTACCCTACACCATTAATATAAAATATATGCTACTTATCCGTTTCGACGATGGGATATTTCTTTCTCCCACCTTCGCTAACACTGGAATCATGAAATTGAAACTCCTCGTTACCACAGTAAAAGCTACAAGTCAACCTTCAACCAAAACAACATAAAACAAGTTAAGTTAACAAAAGCAATCTATGACAACACTAGGCTAGGGATCGGCCAATGAGTTCAAAATAAGGCTAGGGTTCTTTTCTTATTTCCATATTTTGGATGAAGACTAGTAGGGTCTTAGATAGCATAGAAGAATTGTCACAAATCAAAAATTGAAAACAAAACACATTTAACCCACATGCAAGGGTTTCGGCCAAGACACCAAAAATTTAGGGAGGAAATTTCTTTTGCTCTCATGCTCTTGGATCTAGAACTTAGAGGCCTTAGATAGATTATAACAATCATCATCCAAGTTAAAATTTGAAGAAAACTCATTTAACACATTTATATATAGATTCGGCCAATAGGAGAAAATAGGGTTAGAAATTTATTTTGATTTCAAGCTTCTAGATCTAACAAATAGAGGTATTAGAGAGGTAAGATCAAGTGTCATAACACTGAAAACAATTTTCTATGATTTTTAATGAAATTTTCTAAAGAAAAGGGCATGAAACTTGATCTTGATAAAATCTTAATGAAATCAACAATTTTCAAGAGGGGAATGGAATAATAGATCATGGAGAAGGAGGTTATACATCTAGATGATGAAGAAATTGAAGAAAAGTGATCAAAATAGCAAGCTTTCAACTATGGTGGTTTATGTGTTTTTTATGGGACAATGGCTTGGAAGAGATGAAGTTAACAAATAAATGAAATGGTTAAGTGTGGTTAATGGGTTTGGGCCGTGTAATGATGGGTAGGATGGTCCAAAATTTGTTGGGACAAAATTGGCATTTCAATGGAAGTTCAAGGACAAAATGGACAATTCAACATTGTAACGATTACACATGGTGACTCACCATGGTGACTCACTCCCATGAGGTCATCCATGACATCACTAATCCAATCCAATAGCGAGTCTCTGCAGTTCCGTATCCGGCTCCGTCGTTTACCCGATTTAAATTCTCTCGCGTGTTTTCATTGAAAATTCGCTCGAATAAAATATAACAATATATTTTTGAGCAAGAATTTCAAAATAGCATATATCATTGGAAATATAATATAAAACTAGACTGTTTCGTTCTCAGGTCAAAATTAGGTTTTCTACTCTGTAAAATTTTACAGTCAGTGAAAACGTAGACTGGATTCTGTCTGAATTTTAGACTCAATTTTTTACCATAACCATCTACCATAAGGCATAGTATAAATATGATTTTGTTTTATCCGAAATAATTTCTTGATCTCAAGTAAAAATATAAATAAATATATTGTTACCGGTACTACAGCGTATATAAAAAGCAGGATGTTACAACAACCAAACGATAAACCCATCGCGTTTCCTCGAGCGGCTCAGTTAACTTTCCAAGCCTTGGTCAAACAAAAAGGGTTAACCAATTAGCTCCCAATTCAAAGAAAAGAAAAGGAAACCTTAAGAGGGAAGAACCATTACCTTCTAAGATTGGCACAGATCAACTAAGCCTTCCCAAAAGCCCCTAAAACTCCAAGAATGCAATGGGTTTAGAGAAAATAGGGAAGGAACAAGGTGTAGCCGCACTAGGGTGGCCAAAGCTGCCAAAATAGGGTTTAAAACGTAACCCTCGGTTACTATGCTGATTTTATAGGCTCTAGCCCCAAGCACGGTCGTGCACCTTATTAATCACTGTCGTGCTTAACTTAGCGTCTCCGTGATGCGGTTCCCTTGTAAGCATTGTCATGCTTCCTATTGAGCATGGTCGTGCTTGTGGCTCAAGCAACCACAAGACACGTGCCTTGAGCACGGGCGTGCTGGACATGAGCACGGTCGTGCCCATGAACCATAAAGGGATTTTAAGCCTAGAAATCTCACTTAGCCCTTCAACAACAATTCTAAGCTAAGTCCTAAGGCTTTGACAAACAAACAAGCATACATACAAAACATAGAACCGCTTAATGAAAAACGGGTGTTACTATTCCACCCCCTTAAAAAAATTTCGTCCTCGAAATTTCTACTCACCTCGATTGAAAAGGTGCGGGTATGCTTCCATCATCTTGCTTTCCAACTCCCATGTAGCACTTTCCTCAGTAGCCCCACTCCAAACAACTTTGACCAACGAAATCTCCTTGCCTCTTAGCTGCTTCACCCTCCTATCCTCGACTCGAAGGGGTAGTACCTCAAAAGTCAAGTTCTATTTTAGCTATATCGGGTCGGGTTCTATAACATGGCCAGGATCATGAATATACTTTCAAAGTTGAGACACATGAAAAACATTATGAAGGTTGGACAAGAAGGGTGGTAAGGCTATTTGGTAGGGGACATCGCCGACTCTTTTCAGAATTTGATAAGGACCAATGAATCTAGGAGTACGTTTCCTTGCTTTCATCACTCTACCAACCCCAGTTGTCGAGGTAACTCTCACGAACACATGATCACCTTCCTGAAATTCAAGCACCTTGCTCCTTTTGTCATGGTAGCTCTTTTGCCTACTTTGTGCCACTTTCATCTTTTCCTGAATCATCCTCACTTTTTTGGTGGTTTCTTGCACTAACTCAGGTCCTAGCGCCACATTGTCACCATGTTCATTCCAACACAAGGGAGTCCTACATCTCCTCCCATAAAGAGCTTCATAAGGTGCCATCCCAATACCGGAATGGAAACTACTGTTGTAGATGAACTCTATTAGGGGCAAAAACTTGTCCCAACTACCCGACTGCTCTAGCACACAAGCTCTAAGCAAGTCCTCTAAGGACTGGATGGTTCTCTCATAACGACCATAAGTCTGTGGGTGATATGTCGAACTTAGCCTAAGCTTTGTTCCTAAGGGCTCTTGCAAACTATTCCAAAACCTAGAGGTAAATCTAGGGTCTCTACCTGACACTATGCTAGAGGGTACACCATGCAGCTTAACTATCTCTCTGATGTACAGCTTGGCCAACTTCTCTAACGGATATTCCATATTCAAAGGGTTGAAATGGGCAGACTTAGTCCACCTGTCCACAACAACCCAAATAGCCTCGTAACCAGCTAGAGTCCTAGGGAGTCCAGACACAAAATCCATAGAGATGTTATCCCATTTCCACTCTTGGATACACAAAGATTTCAACTTACCTAAAGGCTTTTGGTGTTTTATCTTAGCCTTTTGACACATTAAGCATGCGTAAACGAACTCACTCACCTCCTTTTTCATCCTAGGCCACCAAAACATGCGCTTAAGACCCTGGTACATCTTGGTGGCACCTGGTTGTACACTCAGACCACTCATATGTCCTTCAAGGATCAATTTCCTAAGGTCCGGGACATCTAGTATAAAAATTCTATCTTTGAACCTCAAAACTCCATCACTTCCTTCCTTAAAACTAAGGTCTCTACCCTGAGCAAGCAACTCTCTCTGATCTAAGAGAAACATATCTATCTTCTGGCCTTCTCTAACCTGATCCACCAAACTGTTGGTAACCTTCAAGGTTCCAAGCCTAATGCTCTTAGGGGTAACTTCCTAAGCTAAACTCAGATCTCTAAACTCCTCATTCAAATCCATCTCCCTAACCATCAAAGCGGAGAAGTGCAAGGTTTTTCTACTTATTGTAACGGCCACTACATTGGCCTTTCCTGGGTGGTAGGTTAAAAAAGATAGGGATAAGAAGATTGACACATCGGTACATCCTGGTTCGGCCACATACTACCCATGTGGCCTACGTCCAGTCCCCAAGGCAATACCACTAATGGTTTTCACTCAATCCTTAGCTTTTAGATAGGAGCAGCTAGAACTTTTACAATGACGAGAACTCCTCATAGACCAGAGACATACAATCCCCCAGTGATAGAGTCTCAAATCCCTAGCTTTTAGACAGGCGCAGCTAGAACCTTTACAGTGGAATCCACCCACTAATCCCTTACAAGAGATATACCCTTTCTTGCAAGAATGGTAACCAAAAAAGCTTGAGTCAATCATACTCTTACCAACAGTATGCACTCTTAATAGTGCTGATAAAACAAATTGAAGCACAAGTTACAAAAGAACCTATATGGAGTAAAGCTCTCTCAAAGTTATGTTTTGATCAAGGTATATGAGTGAGAGTGATTTAGAGAGAATAGAGATGAGAAAATGTTCATAGGTTTTAGAGTAGCAAAGTTCTCTCTTCTCAAACTTGCCTAAGTTCTCCTTATATAGTTTTTAGAGAAGTTAGGTTAAATTCATTTTGAAATTGATTTTCTTTGTGCTGTAATCGATTATTTAAAAGGTATAATCGATTATTTTAACTCATTTAAAATTGCGCCTTGGAACAGACAGGACATAATTGATTACATAATGGATTACTAGTTCTGTGTGTAAAGTTCATTTGTCTGTTTGATAGTGATAATCGATTATCTATTCACTTTTCTATTATCTCATAATCTATTATTTGTTTTTCAAATTCAAACTTAACTGCTAGAAGTAAGTAATACTCAATTTAAACGCATTGAAGCCTATTTAAGCATAGCATAATCGATTATTGCATCTCTGGTTTAGGTTTTGAAAAACATAACAGCTCTATAATAAATTACTCATTAAGGCCTTTTTAATAGAGCTTGATACACTTGTAAAACTTTTAAAGACCAAAGTTAATTTCTCAATTAAGGTTGAAAGCCTCTTTAAAGTTTTATTTTGTTTATCTTATTATTTTATGTGTGTGTGTGTGACCAATTTCAACCGGAGAGCTTTACTTACCATTTACAAGCTTTTACTAAAACAATCAATACAGTAAAGGAAAATTCCCTTAACCCCGTATTAGCTTGTTTGGTCCTTTTCACGCTTTTTGCAATTTGATCCTTTTAGCTTTGGATTTTGCCTATTGGTCCTTGGACTTGAAATTCCCCTTTTGCTCATCATCATAACCAAAATACTTGTCAAGGCATATATCCGTAAACTCCTCATTTTTTATGATGACAAACATCTCATGAGGGAATTTTTAAAAAGATAGAGTTAGAGCAATAATATATCACAAGGTTTAGATTCGCTCTACTCCCCCTTAAACATGCAATCATGTATATCATTTATATATCATAGAGTTAGAGCAATATATATATTTCATTTAACAAATTTTGCTCTACTCCCCATTAAGCATGCAAATCATACAAATGTCACCCCTAATCAGTTACTCATGTAAATTTGTATCACCCTTAATCATTCACATTAATATCTCCCCCTTAATCATTCACTCATGTTAATTCTCCCCCTTTTGTCATTATCAAAAATCAAGAAATGCATTGTAACATAGTCGTGGCATATATCTAAAAATTCAGTTATTTCAAATGTAGATCATAGAGTATACCATGTAAAATTAAATCAGGTAATTGCGGAAGCAAAGATGCCAGGAAGAATAAGATTAAGATTCTCAAATTGGAGGAAACAGTCTGAGAGCTTATCTGATAACCATTCTTCAACCAATAATCGATTAACTAATCGATTATCTGCTTTCTGGAATAGGGTTCATGAAATAATCGATTCCCATGATCAATTATTGTTCCTCTGTCAAGATTCCTCAAGAATCTAGTGGGGGTATAATCGATTCTTGTAATAGATTAGTGCTTCTTTGTTTTGAGTACTGAGAATTATGTCTTCGAATAATCAATTATCCTAATCGATTATGTCCTTTCTGCCTACACACTTAATAAATACATTAGCAAACAACAAGGTGTAATACGCATATTTAGATTGATATATGGATTCTTTATTTCAAGATGTGTCCTTAATGACTTATAACAGGGTGAGATATTGGATGCACAATATTAATCTCATTAATCATGGATATTTGTTTCCAATAGTGATTCTGGATATTATGCGCTCCATAATCGAGTACCCTTCTTGGTAATTGATTATTACTTTTATGTTCTTCCTTTTGGTTCAAAATTTGATTAATTGATAATTTTTTATGTATGACAAGATACAGTACTAGTATGATATAACAAAGAAAAACGTACTTTTATTGAATTCAAAAGATAAACACATTTAATCAAGAACTAAGAAAACCTATAGAAATCCTAAAGCCTTTACATTTTGTTTTATTTCTCCTTAGGCAACCAGATATTATCATACTTAGTAAATCCTAATGATAGTATGTATTCTTCATAAATTCCATCACTAGGTTGTGGCTCTATTCCTTCTTCTCCCTCCAATGGAATATCATAATGCTGAAGAATTTTTGTAATTAGCATAGGATAGAGAAGATGGGATGCAGTTTTTGAGTAGGCACAGTCTACCATGTGTTGAAGAATTGCAGTGGCCCAGTTGATCCTTTTCTCCTTGTTGATGGCCCACATGAGAACTATGTCGTTCTCCGAAATTCTTGTGAAATTATTTCCTCTAGGTAGGAGGCATCTAGCAAGAACATAGTGACGCAATTGTTCTTCAGATTTGAGATCTTTGAAGGAGATTACTTTGGATGGCTTGGATTTTGGATTGATGAATTTCTTTAAGACTCTTTCTCTATTAAAAGAATTTTTCCATACCAACTTTGGATCTACAAGAGAGATGTCAATGCCATGGTTTGGTAGACGGGTTAGATTAACCTATTTTTAAGATGGATGTTGATCTCAACTCCTTTTACTTTTGAAGAGATGGTTTTAGATGAATATTGAAAGGACAAATTTTCATAGAATTGTCTTACCAAGGATGGGTAAATTTTCAGTTTGCGAGTGCAAAATGCAGTGAATTTTAGATTTGATAAAAATTTCAGGAGGCTGAGGGTTGAGTCTTTGAACCCCTTCTTGTCAATGTAGCTGAGAGGGACGATCGGCCTATTCACACAAATTATTGAAATTCGCCCATGTTGAGTCTTGGCGGATAATAGCATCTTCATCCTTGGAGGAATATTAATTTCTGATGAAGTCTTTTCAACATTCTTTCTTGAGGGGCAAACCATACTGAGAGTTGAAGAAATGGAGCGTTTTCAAATCGATTGTTTGTGTTTTGGTATGAGTCTTTCAAGGTGTATTTAAACACTTTCTCAAGGATGTGAAGGTTAGAAGATTGAAGCTGATTTAATAATCTTCATGATTTGAGATCAGATTATAGTAAAGATTTGATTTGATTTGAATTCTCCAGATTTTACAAGGATTTTGTGAAAGATATTTTGAGAAGGTGTAACTTCTATCTGTGTATCTTTTAAGATTAATTTACAACATGTCCACAATAGATTTTGAAATTTTATTTCAACATTTGTGAATAATCAATTCGTTGGACAAGAACAATATCTAAAGAATTTGAGATGTAAGAGTAGGATCAAAACTGGCACTTTTTATTTGAAAAATAATGTGGATAAAATAAAGCAAAGGAAATACAAAATTTGAGAGAGAAAGTTGTTTTATTTTCCTGGAATCCATTGATTTTTCACCAGCTGAAAACCCATCTTGTATAGGATATCTTCATTTAGACCTACAGTCTTCCTTTTCTACAATATTTCTTTACCTTCCAATGGAATATTAAAATATCTAAGAATTTTGGTAATCATCATTGGATAGGGGAGATGAGAACTTGAAGAGGAAAGTCCACAATTTACCATGTGCATCAGAGTACTAGCAGCCCAATTTATACGTTTACCATTTTCTAAGGCCCACATTAGGGCTATGCCTTCCTCTAAAACCCTTGACTGATCCATGAAGCGCAGTAGAAGCCAATGCACTATTGCATGGTGGATCAATTTCTTCTGCAGAGTTAGGTGTTTGTCATGAATAGTACTATTGATATTTGTACCTGGAAGCACAAGGGTACTACACACCATATTTCTCTGAAATGTTCCTTCCCATAAGGTATAAAGATTTTGGCTAGTGATTATGTCTCCGTCTTTGGAAAGACACGACAATGAAGCCCAAGAGGAAAAGGTCATGGTGAAATATACTCCTTTTATTTCGAAAAAGAAGGCTTTTAGAGAGGAGTGGAAGCGGATATTACAGTAGAAGACTTTGACAAGTGAAGGATATATTGCATCATTCATGGAGAAGAACTTGAGAACAAGTTTGGAGAGAGTTTGTAACGGTTCAAACTCTTGGAATTTGAATGAGTCCAGATTGATGTAGCTAGGGGAAATGATAGGATGATAGATGAAGTTTGTGGCAAAATGTTTCCTTTGTTCTTCATTTGAGAAGAGATTTGTTGTCTTAGAGGTCAAATGAGAAGTATTTGGAAGAACTTCATTTGATGTTTTTGATAGATGACTTTGGGAAACCTCTAGAGATTGGAGATTAATCCTATTATGTTTTCTTCTAATTGATTTCAGGAATCTCATGTTTGCGTAAGAGTAATGGAAGGATTTTTTTGATAAGGTTTCAAAGTAGGGGATTAGTATGTTATGAAGGCCAGCTCTATGGTTTCTATTTGTAGGAAATGAAGATTTAGGTTTATCCCACTAGTAACCTAATCGTGTCATAATCGATTGAAGTAATCGATTACAACCTTTCTGTTTAAGTGTTATGTTAGATTAGGAGCAAAATCGATTACCTTAATCGATTATGGATTCTCTGTTTATATGACCAAAATTATCACTGGCCTATAATCGATTATAATAATCGATTATTTACCTTTAATTTGAAATTCCTTTTGTGGCAGTTTGAATGAGGCCTGAAATAGATTCTTGTTTATCATTAAAGTATGAATCTTAACTTAATTTCTCAAAACAAATTTGGATGTTGAAAGATTAAAGAGGAAGTAATGATTTTTTGAATTTTCAAAAATATTTTCATAAATTAAAATTTTGAAAATATTAGAAAATATTTTGAATTTTGATTTTAAAATCTCAGAAACTGAGTTATATTTATTATGATGTTCAAAGGATATTAAAGTAATATAATCAATTATTGATCATTTATATTTCAAAAGATTTGATCTTTGAAATTTTTCAATCAAGCATTTATTGTCACAATCTTGATGATTTTTCATGTTTGAAATTATGTGATCAATTAATTCCTGACTATAAAATAAATTTTAAATAAAGTATGATCGTAAATGAAAACATTATTTAATTTTTAAAATCAGATTTTTGAAAACAATATTAAAAATAATATTTTTAAAAAATAACTTGGAATTTAAAGAATTCAAATGTCAAATTAAATTTGAATTTGATATTTTGAAAACAATTTGAGGATTAGACCAAATATCATATCATAATGATGAAATAATTTTTGAAAGAAAAATTATAATTTTATTTGAAATAAAGCATTTTCAAGAATTCCATATTTTCGTAGCATAATCGATTATAATAATCGATTACTATGTTTCTGGCTATCTTCCCTCTTTTTCTTAAGGATGCATAATCGATTATATAATCGATTATGTTCGATTTTCAATTTTCATGACAAGGAAGATTTGAATGTTTCTCTAGTTGTTCATATGAAATTCTTTGAATTTTTCCAAGCATTCTTAGAGACCCTTGACTTACTCGAACATAACATGCTTAATGTAACATGTTCCAAGCATAGCAAACACACAGATTTTTCTCATTTCGCACACCATATATTTTATCAATGTGCTATTAGTCATTTATTCATTATGATGTTCAGATTATTCCTAGGCACATGTAAATAGCTCATTTTAATGAAGTTCATAGGAACATTATTGAGTTCATACCTCCATTTTACTGGTAACACATTGGACCATACATGGGAGGTAGGAATTCTTGTTACCTCTGTCTTGCCCTTCTTTACCCATTTCTGATGTATATGAGGATTGGTTTTTATGAGTTGTACATTTTTCTTGTGAGAGTCCTTTATCAAAAGGCTTTTGCTTCTTTTATCAATGATTGCATCCTTGAGTTTTGGAAGTCCCTTACTTGATGGCATCACTTTTCTTTGATCAAATTTTCCATCATCTTGGAAATTTTTCTGCATATTTGAAATGGTAGAAGGACATCTTGGTACCCATTTCAACTTGGGTCCTTGCGGGTTAGTGGATAAGCATTTATAATTTTTAGGAACCCATGACAACTTATTTCTTATATTATAATTTTTCCTATAATGACATAGATAAGAAATATGTCCTAGATGACCACAATAATTGCAAATTATAGATGAAGGCTTGGTCTTTTCGAAGATCATCATAGAAAGTCTTAGAATTTCTAGATTGTTGACACTTCAAAATATTTTGATCAAAGACGTTCGAATTTCCATTTAAAATAGTGTTACTTTCCTTGTTACTAGCATTCACGAAATTAGAACAAGTAGGTTTGTCAACTTTGTTATATTTAGAAGAAAAGTCCTCAACTTGATTTTAAAAAATGTAATTTTCATATGAAGGTTGTACACATGTAGAACATTTTTTACTTTCAATTTTATGAAGTTACTCTTCCAAATGATTATTAAGCATTTTAAAATTTTCTATACATGAAGAGTCAAATTCAGAATTTAAAATATTTTCTTCACAATGAGTAGCATATTCATTTTTCAGTTTTTCTAAATTACTTTTAATGGAAGAAATATTTTTCAAACAATTCGATTTTTATTTTCTAAACTCATAAGTTCATCATACAAGTTATTGTATGCATATAACCATTTATCATTAAAAGGCTTGAGTTTAGCATCTATTACCTTCAAATCTCTTTGAGTCACTTTGAGAATGTTTTCTATTTTCTGCACATATGACTCTTTGTTTTTGTGGTCCTTCTTCTTGGCATGTTCTTGAGAATAACCTTCCTCCAATGGATTTTGCCCTTTCCTGTCATTGCTTTCAATCTCAAAAGTGTTAGTGACAAGGTAATTAAAATCAAGCACATTCAGAATATCATTGGTACAATCACGATTCTTAATTTTCTCATAAGCATCACCGCACAAGCAAGTCCTAAGAATTTGCATAGCTTTGAGATTCAAACAAAAACAGTTTTTATCCAACTCGGTCTGATGTTATTTGGGTTTGAGAATGAGTCCTTGAACTCCAATATTCCATAAGTTGACATCAATTGACTGCATAAAAATTTCAATTTTCTTTTTCCAATAAGTGTAAATCTCACCATCAAAGAATGGTGGTTTATCAAATTAAAAACTATACATTTTTGGAAAACAAATTTTATAACGGTTGCCAAGAGTAGGATCTTAACTCTAAGCTGTTAAGCTACTAACCAGAGCCGAAGCTCTGATACCACTTGTTGGCCATGGCAACCATACCCAAGAGAGGGGGGTGAATTAGGTTTTAAATAAAAAATAAAATATTTTTCGATAAATCCAAACCCTTTTATAATATAAACAAACTTTGCAGCATATATTGAATACTTTTCAAATTAAAGCGTTGTCGCGTGCAAGTAAAAACGTTTTCGTAAAAGATAAAACAAAAGTAAAAGAGATAGGGATAAGAAGATTGACACGGTGATATATCCTGGTTTGGCCACAGACTACCCACGTGGCCTACGTCCAGTCCCCGAGGCAATACCACAAAGGGTTTTCACTCAATCCCTAGATTTTAAATAGGAGAAGCTAGAACCCTTACAATGACGAGAACTCCTCACAGACCAGAGACATACAATCCCCCTGTGATAGAGTCTCAAATCCCTAGCTTTTAAACAGGCGTAGCTAGAACCTTTACAGTGGAATCCACCCACTAATCCCTTACAAGAGATATACCCTCTCTTGCAAGAATGGTAACCAAAAAAGCTTGAGTCAATCGGACTCTTACCAACAGTATGCACTCTTAATAGTGCTGATAAAACAAATTGAAGCACGGGTTACAAAAGAACCTATATGGAGTAAAGCTCTCTCAAAGTTATGTTTTGATCAAGGTGTATGAGTGAGAGTGATATAGAGAGAATAAAGATTAGAAAATGTTCACAGGTTTTAGAGCAGTAGAGTTCTCTCTTCTCAAACTTGCCTAAGTTCTCCTTATATAGTTTTTAGAGAAGTTAGGTTAAATGCATTTTGAAACTGATTTTCTTTGCGCAATAATCTATTATTTAAAAGGTATAATCGATTGTTTTAACTCATTTAAAAATGCACCTTGGAACAAACAGGTCATAATCGATTACATAATCGATTACTAGTTCTCTATGTAAAGTTCATTTGTCTGTTTGACATTGATAATCGATTACTCTAATCGATTATCTATTCACTGTTTGTCTCTCAAAATTGTATAATCGATTTCTATTATCTCATAATCGATTATTTGTTCTTCAAATTCAAACTCAACGGCTAGAAGTAGTTAATACTCAATTTAAACGCATTGAAACCTATTTAAGCATAGCATAATCGATTATAGTAATCGATTATTGCATCTCTGGTTTAGGTTTTGAAAAACATAACAGATCTTTAATAAATTACTCATCAAGGCCTTTTTAATAGAGCTTGATACACTTGTAAAGGGGTCCCATTAATTAAGCACATACCTTGGATCAAGTCCTCGGACTCGGAGACCTCAACTCCACTAAGAGAAAAGACTCTCCTTGTGGTCTTCAGTCGATTAGCCTGAGACTGCTAATTCTTGCTAGCACTTGGAGGTTTTGACTTTGCTCCTCCACATTCCCAGCTGATGTGGCCATACTTGCCACACTTGAAACATATGATGTCAGCTTCCTTACACTGTGTGGTGAAGTGATCATGTACGCTGTACTTTCCGCATCGCATGGGCCTAGGGCCATTAGAGCTCTAACCTCTGGACCTGTCTGAAGAAAATTGTGGCTTCCTGCCACTCTACTTGAAATCCCGATCGACTAGAGTGAAACGCCACTTGCCCTTATCCTTCTGATCAGTCTTCATGCTGTCGTGGCTATCTGAACCCTTGAAACTGGCCACTCTGGACTTGTAGGCATCCTCAAAGATCCTACACTTGTTCACCAAGGTTGGGAAGACTCGGATCTCCTGGTAGTTGATTGCCTGCTTGATTTATGGGCGAAGGCCATCCTCAAACTTTACACGCTTAGAACGATCCTCAGTCGCAAACTGATACGGTGTGTAATACCTTGCCAGCTCCTCGAACTTCGCCGCATACTCTCCTACTAACATATTCCTTTACTTCAACGCTAAAAATTCCATTTTTTTCTTAACACAGATATCTGCAGTGAAATATTCTCCCAGAACCTCTCTTTGAAAACGGCCCAAGTGAGCGTCGTACCCTTAGCCACCATCCTCTAATGACAATTCTCTCACCAGTGCTCAGCCTCCTCAGTGAGCATAAAAGTGGCAAAGATAACTCGCTGCTGATCATTGCAGTCCATGACTCAAGATCTTTTTTATCTCTCTCAGCCACAACAGAGCGCTTTCGGGGTCGTGAGCTCCTCTAAAAGATGGCGGATTATTCCGCTGGAACTTGTCGAGACCCTAAAACAAAGCAGGTCCTCCATTGTTGTAGTTTTGAACTTGCCCTATTGCATTAGCAAGGAGTGCCAACGCGTCAGCGATTGCCTGATCGTTTTTGCCTCTTCTTGCCATGAGTTCCTGTAAATGTCCAAAACAGCCATTAAATATAGAGAACTCAAGCAGGAAAAAGCTACAAGCTCCTAACTTTAAGCATTAGTGTCTAAAACAAGTATAGACAATTCAAACAAGAGAACACAACATACTCACAACAGACTCATACCACGACCTGATAGGACGGACCTGCTCTAATACTACTAAATGTGACACCCTCTACCCCGCATGTTATATAAAGCATTTAAAGGATAAAGATATTAATATAAAACATGCATATTCATTTAAAATAAAATGAAAAGGGTCCACGGGTAGAAAGGTCCCACATGAACTAGTTCAGTAATTCAGAAAAAAGAAACATAGTTTTAAAGAAATAAAACATAACATCAAAAGAACCCAACCCCGATGTCAGATACAGAGCTGGTACAACTATTCTGGAATAATCCTCGGAATACAAACTGAAAATGAAAACAAAGAAACTAAAACATCTAGGATATCCTAACTAGAGCCGCGGCTCCTCATAGTCACTCCTCTCCTGGCTGCTCACCACCCTCTGCATTAAAAGATACATGCCAAATAGAAATAGAGAAAACTGGGAGTAAGAAAACATATAAACACATCGGCATGGAGATAGGAAGCAAGCTGAACATACATCATAGCATAGCAAAGCAATGTACAAGATAAAACATATATATATATATATATATATATATATATATATATATATATATATTCAACATGTTAAGTCAAACAACGTATGCTATGTGGTGCTACTCTACTATGCTACTCCATTATGTATGTGGATCCAAACTATCTCAGGAAGGAAACTTCGAAGATACATATCCACATTGGCCAAAAAGCACCAGCGCTAGTAGTTCACCAAACCATGGGTGAACCCCTTGGATAGACGACGCACCATACTCTCGGATTTGCCACCACTGGGGCGCACGATTCACCAAACCTTGGGTGAATCACCCGCGGACGGCTAGATCGTCGTACGCTAGGATGACCTCCCCTATGTTTTTCTTCCCCCACTAACAACTCCAATGCGTGAATGCATGAGCACAACAACAAACAAAAGGGTGACCACCTCCTCTGCTTGGGCCAATAAGCTCCCAAGTCCCATCATCATCAATATCAACACCTTAACCCATATGAGTCAAGGTCCCCCTTGGCCAAAAAGCACCAAGGTTCAACTTCAACAACACATTTACCAAAAAGCATCGAGGCCACTTTGGCCAAAAAGCACCAAAGCATATCAACGTGCGGTAACCCATTGGGCACCGACTTAACCAACTTAGTATTCTTAATTATCTTAATTAGTCTTTTATTTAAATTATCTAACTCGTCTTCATTCGATTGGTGTTTTATTCCATCATTGGGGATATCTGGGGTGGAACACCCCTTTAAAACATTAAACTCACGTTCTGTTCTGAAGGGGGAGCACGAGCGTGCTCACCCTAAGCACGGGCGTGCTTAAAATTAAGTGAAGCACGGTCGTGCTCACTGTTATGCATGACCATGATTACAATGTGGCCATTTTCCAGATTTGATCTGGGAGCACAGGCGTGCTCCCTGTTAAGCACGGTCGTGCTTCCTGGAGCGTGGTCCTACTGTTTGGGAAGATTTTTATGTTCCTTTAGCCAAAATCTCCCTAAACACTCTTAAATCAATCCTAGGGTCTTTGACTAAACCATTTGGCATAAACCTCACCTCTAATTATTAACCCATATTTTATGAACACTTTTGGGGAAATTATTCCTTTAATCATCATGTTAATAAAGAGCCCTATTTTAGCCAATTCGAGTTTTATTAACGTAACATCATCATCAACCAACAGTCATTCAACCAATCAATGCATAACAACATTCTCAACCAATAATATCCATGGCATAAACATTCATACCAACTCAACCAAATAATCATGGTATAAACATATCATTAAAGCATGCACGACCAGCATACCAAATAACCAATTGACATATAATCAACATGCAATAGGCATCAATAACAGATAGGCATATTCAAGAATAACATTTAACATTTAATAACTAATGGGGTCATGCGAACCCCTTATCTTACGCTACCCCCTTGCCTAATGTTTACAATATCCTTCTCCCCATCCCCGGTATAAAGATTCTAACAACGACAACCAAACGATAAACCCAACGTGTTTCCTCGAGCGACTCAGTTAGTTTTCCAAGCCTTGGTCAAACAAAAAGGGTTAACCAATTAGCTCCCAATTCAAAGAAAGAAAAGGAAACCTTAAGAGGGAAGAACCATTGCCTTCTAAGATTGGCACATATCAACTAAGTCTTCCCAAAAGCCTCATAAACTCCAAGAATGAAATGAGTTTAGAGAAAATATGAAAAGAACAAGGTGTAGCCGCACTAGGGTGGCCAAAGCTGCCAAGATAGGTTTTAAAACGCAACCCTCGGTTACTGTGCTGATTTTATAGGCTTCAGCCCTGAGCATAGCCGTGCACCTTACTAAGAACGGTCGTTCTTAACTTAAAATCTCCGTGATGCGGTTCCCTTGTAAGCACGGTCGTGCGTCCTATTGAGCACGGTCGTGCTTGTGGCTCAAGCAGCCACAAGACACATGCCTCAAGCATGGGCGTGCTGGACATGTGCACGGCCGTGCTCATGTACCAGAAAGGGATTTTAAGCCTAGAAATCCCACTTAGCCCTTCAACAACAATTCTAAGCTAAGTCCTAAGGCTTTAACAAACAAACAAGGATACATACAACACATAGAAGCGCTTAACAAAAAACGGGGTGTTACACATCCAACGCATCTAGAACATATTGAGCTTGGTTCACCGGGGATCCATCATGAAACCAAATATTGTTCACCTTCTTTATACTCATTCTAGCTAAGGTTGTTGTACCAAATCTTCTTGTCATAGGCAGAAAGGTTGTGTTGAGATCAACATCATAGAATTCCATAAACGCTTGGATCAGATTTGCATATTGAATCGGGCTACGACGGTTGTTGGGATTGAGGTGCCAACCTAGTTGGATTTCCTTCTCCGTAGTGATGCTTCTGCTTACCTATTTTTGTTTAAAGAAATAATTATTAATGGAATTCAGAATGTTGGTATGGACCACACCTATTTAGGCTCTATCCTATTACTGTATGACTGTAAATGCTTGGAAACAAATTTTTCCGATATCATGTATTCCCATAGAGGTAGGAAAAGAAACCAAGTGGCCTATTATCTAGTAAAATATGCCTTAGGTAATCCCATCTAAACATGGATTGTGGAAGGGTTGGCAATGGAGCGAGGCTGGGGCGGGTTTTGCCTTCCCCAAACCGGCCCCTTTAACAGCCTGAATTTTGGATACGTTGTATTAACAGTAAAGATATAGTTATTTATATTTTTATCTGAGACCTAGGAAATGATTTTGGAGGAAACAAAATCATATCTATAACCTACTCTATGGTAGGAAGCTTTGGTTAAATTTTGGGTTTAAAACTCAGACGGAAACCGATCTACATTTTTAACTGACAGTATAATTTTATACCGGCAGAAAACCCTAATTTGACCTGAAACTGAAAAATGGTAGATTTTTATATTATCTTAATGAGTAAGTATAGTTACCAAATTTCTAATCAAAAATAAAATATAATGTTTATTCGGACGAATTTTGGTGAAAGTTCGAACGGAAAATGGTCTGTGTTTCCACTGATAGTAAGATTTTACTGATCAGAAAACCTAATTTTGACTCTTAAAAGAAACGGTTAATATTTAAATCATGTTTCCAATGAGTTTGGTTATTTTGAAAATTTTATATCGAAAACGAAAGATTTTGTTTTTATTCAGGCGTAAAACCCTAATCGGGAAACCGATGGAGTCGGAAATGGAACTGCAGAGATGGAACCGGATACCGGAAGGGATGAGTCATGGGGTGAGTCACCACCATGACTCATCAAGCATTTATGAGAATTGAATATTAGTAATCGTGCTTTTTAGGGTGAAAAGACCAAAATACCCCCAAGCTTTCATGGTTAGATACAAGCCACATCTCCTCACTTTTAACCACTCATTTTACATGGTTGTAAACCTCCAACATATTTCCAATTTCGTGCAGCCACATCCCATAAACCATACCTATTTCGTTTTGCTTTCGTTTTGCTTTCGTTTCATCATTTTCCTCTCAAAAACCGAATTCGGGTAAATGACAGAGCTGAATACGGGATTTCCGGGAACCGCTAAGGGATTGGATCGATGAGTCATGGATGACTCATAAGCTGTGGTCCAAAATCAGTCACGCCTCCCTTCATTCTCAACCACACATTTTAACCTAACCATGATTACTATTAACTATAGTTAGGTTATTATAACAATAGTTAAGTTATTATATTATTTTCTAACTTAACCTATGTCAAATTAACTTAACCTTGGTTCCATTTTAACATTAAACAAAGCATTTTTCACTCACTCGTCCTCTCATTTTTGTGGCTGCCCATTCATTCCCACACTTAACACATTTCTTTCTCTTCCTATTTTCATTCTTACTTGTTCTTCACCAAAAACACTAAGAACATCCTTTGTGTTCTTGAGAAGTTCATCATTTCTCCTCAAGTTCTTGATCAAACTTCTTCATTATAGGGTGAGGAACCTATTCCTAATCATCTTAGCTTCATTTATCATGCATCAAATCTACATTTCCATCAACGTTTCACAAATCTCCATTTCTAGATCTAGATTTTCAAATAATTCTAGAAATTTGTAGAAAAATCATTTTAATGTGAAACCAATTGTTATGATCTCTAAATGACTTCTTATTTCATCATCTAAGATCATGTAAGCAAAAGAATTTTCCTTCCTATTTTTCCTCACAAGGCCGAATCTATGCATATGTAAGCAAATGAGATTTGGTTCAACTTTTAACTTAGATGAGGTTGGTTATAAGCTATCTAGGGTTTCTATGTTCTAAATCTGAGAGTTTGAAAACAAAATAAATTTCTAACTAAATTTTATAGCCTTGGCTGAATTTGGACTCATATGAACAAAATAAATTTTCTTCAATCTTTAACTAGATCATGATTTATATGAACTATCTAAGGTGTGTAGGTTTTAGATCCAAGAGTTTGAACTCTAAAGGAATTTCTAGCCTATTTTAACCCTTATGGATGAAACCCTAACCTAGTTGGTTAGAGGATTTTGTTTCATATTTTTAACTAGTAACACTTGATTTATGTTAGTTAATACTCTAGGAACTAGTATCTAAAAGATTGGATTAAGAAAATAACCCTAGCCTCATTTTTGATTAGTTCGCCGAATCTAGCATCATATGTCCATATTTGGATTTGTTTGATAATTATATTTGTATGTTGAATTTGGTTGAAGGTGGATTTGGTAACTTGTGGCGTGATAACAAGAATCTTCGACTTCGTGTTTCCGATGTTAACTTAGGTGGGGGAAAGAATCAACCTGTCGTCGGAATGGATAAGTAGTATATTTTATTATAATGTGTAGGGTGACCTAAACCCTAATAGTGGTCGAGTAATTGACAAGACCAAAATCGCATTGGAATCTTTTTCGTAATACCAATGTTGATTTGGGGATTGTAGGTTTATTGCCGTTAGGCTAATTTTAGAATATTTGAGGATGTTTAACTTTATGATTATTGACTGTTTGTGATACGCTGGTTGAGGTATTCTACTGCATGTGAAGTTTTATTTCATTGTTTGAACAATTTATGATGATTGTGTTATGTATGATCTGCCTGGTTTGAGAGTGTGCTTAGTTGTCTTTTAAGTAAAGATATATGTTGTTCAGTAGATGTTCATGTGGGTGAGAGAATGAACTGACTTAGAGGTGCCTAGCCTAAGTTAAATATTTTATAGATGAGAGGTGACATAGAACATGTGTTGAGGCTATGATAGAAGGTTGAGGCACTAGGTTGTAATCGATGTGAGTCAGTGAGATATATATATGCATTATTGTTCACAGTAGTGTGAGTTTAACACGAGGTCAGAGTATAGGAGCAGCCATTCCCTAACGGGAATGGGTGAATAGTGTCATTCTTTGAATAAGCATCCTAACGGGAATGTGGGTGTGTCTCATTCACTGGGTGAACACCTTAACGGGAATGAGGGTTTGCCCCAATGCAAATAAGGGATGGTAACAGGATTAGGTGGTGGTCACATTAGCATACATGATTAGTTGCATGAGAGTAAGCATAGAGGATGATATCGTAATTTGAGGATGTTTGGTAACTATGAGTGATGATTGTCTGTGACTATTATTATATTATGTACGATGTATTCCTTTCTGCTTTTAATCATGTGATCGTATGAGAAGATCTGATGGAGGAACCAGTTGATGAGGAGCTAGATGGGATTCCGTATGAACCGGATGCGGGAGGACGAGCTGTGGATTCCAGCGATGTAGTTTAGTGTCTAGGATCAGTGAGTCTTATAAGACGTTTATTTTCCGCTGACTGTAATAGTTTGTGTAAGAACGTGTAAGGGATCCTACTGATAGGATACCCTAGATAGTATTTTAATAATCTGATGCATAAATAAATGGTGTTTATGTATGTTTTATATAATAGTGTGATGCTTTAAATTTTCTTCCGCCGTATGCTTCTAATTTAAGTTTTAATTTATACGTATTTTAACGTTAACTACGCGATTAAGATTAATAAATAATTAATGGCACAACGAGACATGACGGGTGCCTCAGCCCCACTCCTCTTCGGGGTTGGAAAATAGATCCTCATCCCCACCCCCAGCGGGGGTCGAGCTATCCCGCGGGTTCCCGCCCCTGTGAATGAGTAACCAAATTTAAAAATTATTTTGCTTTAATTTAAATTAACAACTAAAATAATTGTACATCCAAAAAATAAACAAATAAAACCTTGACACAATTAAAACAATCAATCAGAAACTTGAACTTAGATTTCTTTCAGCTATAGATTAAAAAAAACTAATGCTTTAGAATAACTTTGTTATGCTTCAAATAACACTCATAGCATCAAAACACCATAATAAAGCACAATCAAATGTTATATAATTTTTCAAAAAAAAAAATCCTTTTACACATAATGAACTTGTCAATCAAAATAAATATAATACCCTACATAGATATACAAGGCTATTATCAATTATCATAATTACTTAAATAGTAGGACGGGTTCGGGTTCGGGGTCGGGGCAGGGTGGGTATCCCCATCACCATCTCTGCTCCCATCCCCAGTCAAAGTGGGTTTTCTCCGTCAAAGTTGGGGCTGGTTCGGGTGGATACCCACGGGTTTGGGTCTCATTCTCATACCAAGATTGAGGAACATGCCCCATGATTTCTCATTGTCTCATTGCTGATTTTTGTCCTATATTTTAATAAAAGCATATTTTTTTCCCTAACAAAAATAAAAAAATAAAAAAACCAACAGGTTCAACCTATCTATTATGACCAAAAAATAATTTAGCTGATAGCTGATTGTGGTAATTAGCTTATTTGTTTATTTAGCTAAGAAGAATAGTTGGATCATGATCGGCTGAATTAGGATGGGTTGAATGCAGTTGCTGAGCCAAGATAAGTAGCTGATAACTAGTAGCTGAGTCAGGTTTAGAGGAGGAAATTTAGTTGATGGAGAATCAACTGATGCAGAAATTAGCTGATGCAGAATTAACTGATGCAGAATAAGCTGAGCAGAATTAGTCAATGCAGAATCAGCTGAACGTGGCTGCTAAGTCTATATGAGCTTGGAAGCTGTTATTGGGCTCGTGTGAATGTTGACTAAGGGCCCAAGATACTATTATTCTATTTAGAAGAAAGAAATAACATGGAAATGGTCAAGTCAGAGTGTAGTAACCACTAATTCCTAAAAACGTGGGATAGTGGATATAGTAAGTGGTCAATGAATGGAGTCAGTGGTCTTAGTGGGCATTATTCTTATCCGTTTTTGTCAGCCATTATGTATGCAATGTTGCTAGAAAATAGGAGTTATTGGCTAACAGGAATGACTTTAGAATAGCTGATCTTTTTGCCTATAAATACCAATTGTATATAGATTGTTTTGGGACAACACCCATCAATCAAACAATTTATTCATATTGTTCTTTAATTTACTTTTATTTCCCTTTATCGCTTTCCTTTCCTTTATTATTTTCCTTATCGCTTTCCTTTACCGCTAGCATGCATCCTTAGATAGCTTCCCACCTCACCTTCTACACCAGACGCTTCCTTTAGTTAGTCTGGGAACCCAAGCTGAGGGTTGGATTTTGCCCTTGGCTCATAATCACTTGATCACTTCAAAATACATACGTGTTCCCCGACTGAGTTCTCACTCGGCTGATCAGAAATTTTTACACGTAAACAACAATTTTTTCACGCCCAGTGGGACCAAGTTAGAAGGTGAACTCATTGGGAAGTTTACCTCTTCGAGTCACAATTACATTATTTTAGCCTGGAACAGTCTCAAGCAACTACAAAGAAGATTGGAGGTCGTATAGCAGTTGAACCTTCAATTGTCTTAGGCATGCCATCTTCTCAACCATCAATGTCTATTGCATCGGTGACGACTGCCGGTGGACATTCAACAACAACAGCTTATACGACTGATCAAAATCATCCAAGTGTGGTGACCACTCCGTCTATCCACCAGCAAATAGATATGAGAGTACATGACATTATGTACAATGTGTCTAAGTAGCTAGCAGACATTGTTAAACCAATGGTGCATAACAAAGTACTTTAGGTGAGGGAACAAGAACTACAAGAAATGAATTTTGGAGAGAACTTGGTGAATTCTACTATTATTGGGAAATCAATACGGATCAATCATATGCAACAAATATTAGCTGGTGATGCACGAAATCAACATGTTTAGGCAGGACCATATTAGTTAGGCAAGCCAAACATGCTTCAGCAAACCCCTCAACCAAGTTCCATCACACAAGTGCTTGCTAGTCTTACTGCTGCTAACCTTCGGGGGCAAGTGGTTGTAAATGATATTGTATCTCAACTAGTATTATAGTACGGACAGGTTCACTCGGCTAAAAATCCATCAAATACGTCAGGACAGTCTGGTATGCCGTGTTTTGTATTAAATGCTATGGTTATTGGTGCAAACTCACAGGTTACTATGCTTGAGGGTGTGACGTATCCTACCACGGGCTATGGGGCAATTCAAACAAAGTGGCTTGTAAATTATGTTGGGGAGCAGCCATGGAACATGATTCCACCTACCTAGGCTAATATGCCAGACTATCAACTAGCCCCGGAACAACTGCTTTATGTTCTAGTGGGTTCAATTCCTCTTTGATGGATTTTGTATAAGGCACCTGGAAATTATGATGAGAAGCAACAATGGAACATGATTCCACCTACCTCGGCTAATATGCCAAACTATTAGCTAGCCCCGGAACAACCGCTTTATGATCAAGTGGGTTCAATTCCTCCTCGAGAGATTTTGTATAAGGCACCTGATGATTATGTTGGGGAGCAGCAATGGAATCCAATTCCACCTACCTCGGCTAATCAATCAGCTGTCAACAAGGCTCAATATATGAATCTTGATGATTATATAGCAAAGCAGTCATGGATATCAATTCCACCTACTGCGGCTAATCAAACAGTGATTCCAAACATGCCAGAGCCAATGTACCAAATGCATGTCAGACAGTCAGGTCTTGCTCCAACCCAAGTACCTATCTTTGGTGATATGAACCCAATGGAGACCATCATGGATCAAGAAGCTATTCAAGGACTTGGCGGGCCCATGACAAGAGCTAGAACCAAAAAGTTCCAACAAGCTCTATTTCAAATGATGATTCTTTTAATGGAAGCAAGCCCAAGTACAATTCAAGAAGACATGGAGCCCAAGTTAGTAACTTGCCTCATCCAATTAGAGGATCCATGAATAGTGGGGCGTGCACCATGAAGAGAAGGCCCAATTAGTTGTTTTCTTTAATATTCAATAAGTGTAATGGGTTATGTCAATGGGTCCACTACTAAGTGTTGTTTTTGTTGGGTCAAGCCCATTTTCTACCAATGTACACGAGTTCTAGGAGATTAGTTGGAGGTATCTTTTGGTTTGCTGATAGTGTGATTTCACATCATATTTCATGTACATTTTTGCATGCATTTTCATATAGGTTAGGCATATTTAATTTGATTTTAGTTAGTTTTTGCTTTGGAACGGATAAGGCGATTTCGTGGTGTTGTTTTGCAGAAATTAAAGAGAAAATGCTCAAAATCAACCACGATGGAGCTCGGATGAAGAGAAGCTTGAAAAGTGAAGAAAATAGTCAAACAGAGCCCATCACGGCCTAGCCGTGATGACCATCACAGCCATGATCAAGCAGAGCAGAAGGCAAAAGTCAGAAGCTGTCACGGCCAAGCCGTGATGCCCATCACGGCCGTGACAGACCAATTGGTGGAGACAGAAGCGATCACGGCCTAGCCGTGATGAGCATCACGACCGTGATGCTCCAAATTTGAAAGCGCGCCCATTCCAGAACACGTCACGGCCTGGACGTGATGGCCATTGATCCGCTGTCGCACACGGGTCAAAAACGAGTGATTGGAAGAAAAACTGTAGTTAGGGAACGACAACTCGAGTATCGTCTCTCAAGGAATATTGGATTATTATTAACCTACAAATCGATTTGGGGGGGTTTTAGATTTAAGATTAGATTAAGAAAACCGTGCAATTAAGTGACTATGAATAAGCTAGAACGATTAATCTACTGTTTCGATTTCCCAACTCACCGACACAAGACTCACACATATACGACTCAAATAAAGAGAAGCAAAATAATTAAAAAGATAAAGGTTTAGAAAAACTCATGAAGGCGCTTCCACCGGGATCCCACTGCCTGTGATACAGCGGCCAATGAATGCTCAAATTGTAACATAATCCTCCCGGATCCCATGGTATGCAGCATGAATACGAAAGTGAGCGCTTGACAATCATGATGACTTCGCCAAGTATGGCGAACTTCTCAATCCCTCTTGGGTCAAAGATGACCTCTTTGTCAACAAAGTCTTCCCAATAAAAATGGGGTTCAACCTCTTCGACCGGCCACAGTGCCTTCATATTTAAAGATGCAAAATCCAATTTCTCAGGCAGAGGCTTGAACTCCATCGTTGGCTGCTTCACAGTGGGAGGTGGCAAACCAGTAGAGATGATCACTGGTGCTGCTTTGACTTCTGCACAATCTTCACTCACTGCATTACCAAGTCCATCACCTTCTATACATGCAATAATCTCAGCACACACCACACAAGTATTTTTCCCAAAACAATCAACACATGCATAGGAATTAATAGAATCATCTAATTCCAAAAGTTCTTCATCATCCTCAAGCATGGTGAAGTAGATGTCCTCCTGATCCTCATTTTCTATATTTCTTGGCTGAACAGGGCCCTCAACCTCATGTGTCTCATGTTCCATATGGACGTTCTGCTCCTCATACCCTAAAAGGGATGAAATTTCAACACATGCTATTTGTGAATCTGGATGCTCTTCGAGGAGATGTTGTGATTGCAGTGTAGTCAAGGCGGAGGCAATGTAACCAATTTGAGTGGCCAAATTCTGAAGACTTGCTTCTGTCCTTTGTTGGAATTCAAGAGTGTGTTATGCCATTTGTTGCACCAATTCTTCCAGACTGGGCTGGACTGGTGTGGGGTCAGGCTGATATTGATGCAGGCTTATTGTCAATTGATGCACCAAGGAAGCTAACTCATCCAAGCTGCCATGTTCTCCACCATGTTGGCCAGAATAGAAAAGTTGCATCTCATTCACTCCAATCATGCCAGAATCACTACTAAACTCATAATCACCAGTAAAGTCAGCATAATATATGGATGATGGCTCATAATCAATATTAGGCATTCAATTTTATTTTTTTTAAAGATGAAAACCAGTCCAAAAAAATAAAGAATTTAATTCCTGTTATGACTAATAAAAATCAAAGAGTCCCCGGCAACGTCGCCAATTTTGATCCACTGTCGCACACGGGTCAAAAACGAGTGATTGGAAGAAAACTGTAGTTAGGGAACGACAACTCGAGTATCGTCTCTCAAGGACTCTTTGATTATTATTAACCTACAAATCGATTTGGGGGGGGGTTAGATTTAAGATTCGATTAAGAAAACAGTGCAATTAAGTGATTATCAATAAGCTAGAACGATTAGTCTACTGTTTCGGTTTCCCAACTATCATTGATTCACATAATTTCCATATCCTAAGCGGATTCTAATCCCTTTTCGATTGTAGCAGCAATTAAACAAGCGCAATTGACACTACGAGATATATGTTCCTAATTTCCGAATTAAGCAAATGGATTGAAGCTCTCGTGAATTAAGCAAACACGATCAAACACACGCGAATAAAGCAAACGCGATCGAGGTATAGGAACATAGAGTCATCGAAATTAATCAATACTTGTTCTATATAACTTGAATTAAGCAAACAAGGCATATAGCATAATATTGAAAGAGATGAGCAATTTGATTGGGAATTATGGAACCTCAAGTGTCGGCGAAAACCGATTACAACAGACTAATCCCTGGTGATTAGTTCTCCATCACAAACGTAACAAAAACTTTTGAAATAAATTGTAAACAGTGAAAATTGTTCTTTTTTTCTGTCTGCCCTGGTGCCTTTTTATAGATCAGGATTCGCGTCACGGCCGTGATGGCCATCATGGCCAGGCCGTGACGTGTTCTGCCAAGGGCGCGCATTCAAATTCTAGTCTGTCACGGCCGTGATGCCCATCATGGTCAGGCCGTGATCAATTCTGTCCATGGGTGCTGATTTGTCACGGCCGTGACCTCCTTCACGACTAGGCCGTGATGCTCTCTGATCTTCAGGGTCTTCTCATCACGCCCGTAATGGTTATCACGGCTGGGCCGTGATGCTTTCTGGTCTTCATGGGTAGCTCATCACGGCCGTGACCAGTGTCACGGCCTAGGCATGATGGCTTCTGCTTTAAGTGCCCTTCCCTTTTTGCTCTTCTCATTAACCTGAAAATATGAAATAGCAGTAAATGCTTTATTTGACTCAAAATTAACTAAAATATCCTAAAACTACTTAAGAGACTCAAAATGTTGCTTGAGGACAATTAAATCCAAATTTGGGCGAAAACGAGATTAAACTCGAATAATTAGTACAAAAACCATGGTCTTACTAGTTATAAAACTAGACGAGCCAGAGGCTTATCAGCCATCACGGTCGTGACGCGTGCCCAGTCTATAAAAGAGGCCCAGCGCAAAACAGAAAAGGAGATCCGGGGGAGATTCTTCCAGACAGAAAAAGAGGGACTTTTACCCTAGGAGCACTTTCACCCTAGGAGGACCTTGGAGGCTGGCGGTTGAGGAGGACTGGAACCCTAGAATCAAAGGAGGCCGACGGCTGGGAAAAACTTCCAATGGAGTTTCTTCCTTCCCTTCTTCTTTCCTTTGTCCCTACTGTTTTAGTTTTGGCTTTCTCTATGAGTAGCTAAATCCCTGTTGTTGGGATTAGATGTAACGAAACTAAATATTATGTATTTTCCATGACTGATTAATCTATGTTTATGCCTTCATATTAGTGTTTAATGCCTACACTTAATGCCTTTTGTGGTTTGATCACCCATAAACTGATTTTAAGATTTGATTTGCAATGGGGACGTTCTTATCATTTCTTGATCTGGAATTAATCACCTAGTAAACCTTGCACCTAGGAATGGGGTTTGGTTTATTAGTAATCGCGTAATCCTTAATCGTAATGCAAATTCATTAATCTAGGCCACCTAAGGAATTAGGGTCTATTAGTGGATTTAGGCTCTTGCCATATGAGGAATCAGGGCTTGAGTAATTTCGTGGGTTGATTTTAATATTTGAAGCATGAATGGGAGGTATCTAGTCTTGGTATTGCATAAGGCTAAGGTTTGGTGAAATTTAATCCCAACACCTCTTTCTGCACTCCAAGTGTTTGTTAAAAGTTCCCAAAAAGACAAAAAACATTTTATTGCTTTTATTTTTCTGTTTTGATTTCTCTTGATTTATAGTTTAGTCTAGATAGTTGTCGAAGTTGTGAATTGGTAATTGTCAACCGATCCATGTGGATACGATAAACGGTCTCACCACCGTATTACTTGTACGACTAGGTATACTTGCCTAGATTCGTCAACAAGTTTTTGGCGCCGTTGCCGGGGATTGGTTTTGCCAATATCATTAGTAACAAAGGAGGCAACTAATTTAGACATTTTTTTTTTCTTATTTTTCCTGTATATACTTGATTTTTTCTTTTAAGTTCTGTTTGTGCAAGGTGGATGCAATTCATGGACAATTATCATTATCCATCTGATGAGGAAGCTTCTAGTCATATTTTGGAGGACAACTGGTGTTGGGAAGACGATATAGATTTGGGAGAATTCTTCATGGAGTTTTCTTCATCTCATGATATTCCAGCACAAGTCGATTGTATGACTGGCGAGCTTGTATATATATACTCCAAGGAGGATTGGGAAACCTTTTGCTCGTATTTACCACCTCCACCACCATGTTTTATTCCCATAGAGCCACATGAAGCAGAATTTGAGCAAAATATGGCTGTAGGGATGGATCAAAATGAAGATGAAGTGGTGGTGATAGGCGAGTCACAAAAAGAGGAATTACCTTCCTCAAATCCTTGGGAAATTGAGGAATGGGAATGGAATGAGCAGACACCGTTGAAAGTTGCTCTAGAACAATATTCCCAAGAACTATCCACCTTTGAGACCAAAATCAGAACCAACTGTGGCAGTATCGAAGCTGTGAAGTAGAACTTCAAAACGCAAGTTGAGGAGATTTGCAAACAGTTAGTACAAGAGTCACATGCAGCACAATTTGAGCAAAATCTGGTTTTGGGGATAGTTCAAAATAAATATGAAGTGGTAGTGGACTCCACCATGCTTGCTGAATTTGCTACATTAGACAAATATGTCGGCTTACATGCATGTGTGGACACTGCAAAGTTGGTCCCTTCCACTTGTCTGTCAAACTTCCTCGTGAAAACACCATTTGACCCGAGAGGAAGTGAGTTCATAATTGTAGAGGTCAATGGAGTTTTCACACACTAGCTAGGTGGAATTGTGGATAGAGTCATATTACCTCTGCAATTGCCACTCCACAAACCATGGGATCCGGGCGGAGGATCTTACATCTTGAGCACCCCTTGGTCCTTATACCACAGGATATGGGATCTAGGTGGATGCTTCTTAATGAGTCAAGCTAGTGACGTTAAAGAAGCGCTTATTGGGAGGCAACCCAAGTTTTCTTTTCCTTTTTCCTTTCGTTTTTGATTTTTAACTCTTGAATAATTTGAGAAGATCAAGAGATTTGTTAATAGATTTGTTAAGTGTTTTCAGGGAAAGAAGGAAGGAGAAGCAAAAGGGCAGGGAGAGACAAAGTCAGCAACCATCACGCCCAGGCTGTGACACTAGTCACAGCCGTGATGAGCTTAATGAGAAGATCAGAAAGGATCACGACCCAGCCGTGATACAGATCACGGGCGTGATGGAAGGACCCTGAAGATCAGAGAGCATCACGACCTAGCCGTGATGGAGTTCACGGATGATAAGCCTCTGGCTCATCTAGTTTCCAGCTAGAAAAGGGGTAGATTTTGTGCCTAATTGGGCGAGTCAACCTCGCTAATCTCCCAAATTGGCCTTGTTTTGTTCCTAAGTTAGAATTCGATTCGTTTAATGTATTTTTAGTAGTTTCTAGTTTATTTTGAGTAGAATTATGCTTTTCGTTTCCTTTTGTTGTTTCAGGTTAAAAGTGAAGCTCTTAGAGTCAAGGAAAATGAGGAAAACAGTGGAAAAGCAATGCTGGAAGTGTCGCCTCGCGAAACAGGATCTCGCCTCACGAGCCTGAAGACCAACCTGAACAGCAACAGTCACCCTTTCTGTCTCGCCTCGTGAATCACCATCTCACCCCGCAAGCCTGAAGGCCTGACTGTGCCAGAGATATCACCCTTTCTGTCTCGCCCCGCGAATCACCATCTCGCCTCGCGAGTATTCAAATCAAGATGGAGCCAAGAATGAATTTCGCCTCGCGAGAGCTTTCTCGCCTCGCGAGCGGGCGCGACCCAGAACCTCTATTTATCGGCTGTTTTAGGGCAGACTGGAGAACCTTTTTGTTCACCACTTGTTTTAGATCGTTTTTGAGACGAATCCTTATTCTCTAGAGCTGCGTCTCCCTATTTTCTTTTCCTATTTGATATTGACGATGAACTCCAATTGTTTGTATGTTGTTACAAGCATGAGGAACTAATCCCCTTGTCTTAGGGATCAATGAGACCACCCATGACGGTGTAGCGTTCAATGTGATGTATGTTTCCCTCCTTTACCTCAATTCATGTTTTCCAATTCTGAATTTATTGCGTTGATCATAAGCATGCATGATTGACTAGTTAAAGTGATGAGGCTTGATAGGCAATTCGCGTTTAGAACTTGAATTGGGATCACTGATTGAATATTGCACGAGAGTGAGTAGGAGATCAGTGCAACCTTATAGGGAACAAGATTTAATAGAGTTTGATGATTGGGTTATGAGACCTAGCAAGTGATTAACTCAATCATTGAATACGTCCTATTGAGCACGATAGTGTCATTAGGAGAATTTGGGGGGTCCCGGTTGACATTGTAATTGAACTTAGGGAAGGGATCATCATCACTTGGGTACTATGCATGATTGGGGAGGTGGATTTGTGACCTTAGATGTTTAATCCAGATTTTAATTCTCATTTTATCCTATCGCTACCTACTTTATCTCTAATTGGTTTGTTGATTTAAATTGCGATCCTATTTTCTCTCTCTTCTCAAACACTTGCTTTTACTTGGTCAAACGTATCGAATTTCTTGCACATTGGTAGAATTGGAAGCCCAATCCCTGTGTCCGACCTCGGTAATTACTTACCGTGTTTATTACTTACGACGACCCGGTACACTTGCCGGTGACTCAACAAGTTTTTGGCGCCGTTGCGGTGGATTGGCACAACCAATTTTCCTAATTTTTGGGAAGTTTGATTATTTGGTTAAGCTTTTTTTTTTCTGTTATTTATCTGCTATTATTTCTCTCTACTTCTTTGATTCCACTTGGTCTTGCCTAGTTTTTGTATGCGAGGTACCCTTTCACAAGAGGACTTGCTATTTGATTCGGAGATCACCAGGACCGAGAAGCAATTAAGGAAAGAAGCCAGAGAACGAAAGAGGCTTGAAGCAATTAATTTTGAGGGGATGGCCGAAGCAAACCCTCCTCCTTACAAGCCTCTCTTCGAGTACAATCTACCCGATTTGGATGATTGTTCTTCTTCTATCGTGAGGGCCAACCTCAATACAGATTCCTTCAGAGTGGAAGGATGTGTCACAGCCCATATCCGTGAGAATCAATTTGATGGGAGTGGCAAACAAGACCCTCATAGACACATCACTCACTTCCTTGAAGCTTGTGATTTGCAGAAGACAAGAGGAGTTTCTCAAGATGAATTTCGCTTGCGGCTATTCCCTCTCTCTCTTAGGGATACCGCTCGCGATTGGTTTGACAGCTTGGATCGAAACAGTATCACAACATGGGAGCAAATGGCCCAAAAGTTCCTCATTAAATATTTTCCTCCTCAGAAAGCGGCACAAGCAAGAGTAGCCGTCACATCCTTCAGGCAGACAGAAGATGAATCTTATAATGAAGCTTGGGAGAGGTATAATGTGCTCTTGAGAAGATGCCCTTCGGCTTTCTTTGACCCGGTCTCCAAGGTTCAACATTTCTTTAACGGGTTAAGGGGGCGCTACCAGATGAATTGTGATGCCGCAGCGGGCGGTTCTTTTTCTTATTTATCAGCTGAGGATGGATGGGCATTATTGGAGAAGATGTCGAACAACGATTACAACCGTGGTAGGGAAACCTCAAGTGGAGTCAGTTCTGCAACAATAGAAGCCATTCTAGAGCAAAATAAACTGTTGAAGATGCAAAATGCGGCTTTGTCTAGGAACAAAAGGGTTAACGTGATACACGAAGGAATGCCTCCGGGTTGTTATAATTGTAATGGAGATCATGACATTCAGAGTTGTCTGTTCAACTTCTCTCAAGAACATGTGGACTCATGCCACAATTTCTATGACAGTGTGCCCCAGAACAACTATCAGAGGAACAGACAGAATGATTACAGTCAGAATCAGAACAGGGGTTATATGAGGAGAGACCATCCGGGTTTCGCTTGGAGTAATGCTAGTGGTGATCTAGAAGGGAACAACAACCTCAACAAAATCAGAGGCCAAACTATGGAATCCATCAACGCAACACTCAGCAGGCTCTTCCAGGGCCTAATCAATTGCAAACAACAGATGGTGGAAGGCAACCTTGGGAGTTGGCTATAAAAAAGACGAATGCGGCAATTGAGAAGCTGTCAATCAATACAAGCATAGCCATTGACAAGTTGGCAACTCATACAGGGTCGGCAATTCAGAATCTAGAGACGCAGATAGCTCAGCTCGCAAAGCAACTAAATGAGCGTCTCCCAGGCACTTTCCCAGGTGATACCAAGAACAACCCTAAGAACCAATGCAATGCCGTAGCAACTAGAAGCGGTAGGGTGTTGGGATCTAACAGGGGTGCAACTAGTTCTCAAGAAGCTGAGGCCTCGGAACAACCACATGTTTAGGAAGAGCAACCTAAGAAAGAGGAGTTGGCAAGTGACAAGGCACCAGAGCAAGGGGGAAGGTTAAAACTTGTAGATGAAGAGTTCCGAAGAAAGAAGTGGGTCGAACCCAAAGACCTCCCGCCCTTCATGAAGGTACCATATCCAGAAAGATTGAAGAAGCCTCAACAAGATAAACAGTTCAATAAATTCCTTGATGTCTTTCGCAAACTTCAAATTAACATTCCATTTGCGGAAGCCTTGGAACAAATGCCATCTTATGCCCGGTTTATGAAGGAGCTTCTCTCCAAGAAGCGGAGAATAGTGGATGAGGAAACGGTTGCTTTGACCGAGGAGTGTAGTGCCATTCTTCAAAGAAAACTACCTCCAAAGTTGAAGGATCCCAGTTCTTTTTCTATACCATGCATCTTGGGGGAGATGACTCTAGGAAAGGCGTTGTGTGATCTAGGGGCAAGCATCAACTTGATGCCCCTCTCTATGATGAAGAAGTTGGGGATCAAAGAAGCCAAAGATACACGGATGTCACTCCAACTAGCCGATCGTTCTATAAAATATCCTTATGAGGTGGTCGAAGATTTGTTAGTGAAGGTGGACAAGTTCATATTTCTGGCGGATTTTGTGGTGCTTGATATGGATGAAGACGCCGAGTTCCCTCTCATATTGGGTAGGCCCTTCTTGGCCACTGGGCATGCTTTGATAGATGTGTAACAAGGGAAACTCACCCTAAGGGTGCAAGATGAGAAAGTAGTCTTCAATGTCTTTGAGGCAATGAAGCACCCCGCTGAGAGGTCGGATGTGTATCGAGTGGATATGGTGGACTCAATTGTCAAGGCAAAGGCCACTAGAGAAGCCCATGGTTCTTCACTTGCACAAGTGTTGGTAGAATCCCATGATGATGATGATGATGATGGTGAGGAAGAAGACCCTTTGGGGGATGAGGACTATCTTGAGTGCTTGAAAAACACGGAAGCCTTACCGAGTCTCCCAAAGGATGAATGTGCAAAGGAGAAGCTCAACAACGAAGGAATGGAAGAAGATAACAAAGCACCAAAGTTGAAGCAACTCCCAACCCACTTAAGGTATGCATTCTTGGGGGAGAAGGGACAACATCCGGTAATCATTAGTAATGCCTTAGGGGTGACTTGAGTCAGGCTCGGGACGCTAAACAAGCGCTACTTGGGAGGCAACCCAAGTTAGATATCCTTTATTTTTTTCAAGTTAAAAAAAAAACCAGATTCGCCCCGCGAATCTAGAGTGGCCTCGCGAGACAGAAGCCCTGAATCTCAGAGGCTTGCTCACGCTTCTGTCTCGTGTCGCGAGGGCCACTTTCGCCTCGCGAATCTGGGCATCATCAGCTGTTGGAATTCCAGATTCGCCTCGCCCGCTATTACTCGCCTCGTGATTCTGGAAAGTTAATGGGCAGCGCTTGAAGCTATTCCATGAGAGCTCGGTACCTGAGGATGCAACCGTAGAAGATCTTTCCTTGGAAGCGCCCACCTACACTACAACTTGATCAGGGAGCACCTTCTCCTTTCCCTCACTCTTATTTTATATTTACGTTCTTTCATTGAGGACAATGTATGCCTTAAGTGTGGGGGAGGGAACCAATTGCTTTGTTTTTGTTTTCTTTCCCTTTGTTTTTTGAATTTCGCTCTTGAATAATTTGAGAAGATCAAGAGTATGTGTGTGAGTGTTGTGTCGGCAAGCTTGGTGGATTTTAATTAAATTTAGCATAGATTGACTGCATGAATTATGTTGACCATTGATGATTTCCCCCTAGGTCACGGCCTTGACAGGCCAACACCTATGAATCAGAATTGATCACGGCCTGCCCGTGATGAGGCTCATGGCCGTGACGCATTTCCCAACAAGTTTCTGACTGGAATGTGAGCCAGCACCCGCTACCACCTCGGTGAGTCATTCCATTTTTCTCCTCTCTTTAACTTGATTGTTTACATTGGGGACAATGTAAATTTTTAAGCTTGGGGTACGGGTACTTTTGCATACTTGTGCATTTTGCATGTTGCATTCATATAGGTATAGTTTGCATGATCACACAATTAGATTGCCCTTGCTTAGATTATGCATCCAATTGTGAGAAGTTAGTGCCAAATAAATTGAGATAGTGAATTGTTGAACCCAATTTTTTTTTTTCTTGTGATAAGGCTACAAAAAAAAATTTCTTGAGACAATCTTTTGATAGTTGATAATTAGCATGTGGTTCGTAGATTTGTGTTTCTCATTGATTTTTGAACTACTAAATGTGAGATTTTGAGCCAAAAGGGGTACTCACTAAATCTACCCCATTCTTTGTGATAGAGTGTGTTATTCCTCTTGGATTGTATTCTCTAGAACTTGACTTGAAACCGTTTTGAAGATTAAAAATTTTTGAAAACATTTTTGAAAATGATTGAGGCACTAGGTATTTTTCCGGCCTTCTGAGCTTTGAATGACTAAATGCTACCCCTTAGTTGCCCAATTTTGAGCCTGAAAGAATAAAATACTTTTCTTGGTACCTTGAATTACTTTGATGAATGATGCTTGATAGGTGACCTTCTAAAGTATTACACAAAGGGTCAAAAGGTAGTTGAAAAAAGTATGGGATAAGAAAGTAAGAAAAATATTTCTCTTGAATTGAAAATCTCCCCTTCTCCAAATGAAAAGAAACGAAAGAAAAAAATATAGAAAAAGAAAAAGAAATACAAATAGAGAAGGGGATGACAAAAAGAAAAGTGAGAAATAAAAGAAAAAGAAAGAAAGAAAGGTGGAAAAGTAAATCAAAACCCAAAAGGGTATTTTAGAAGGTGTCATGCTTTACAATGCTTGATTTTGTGTAGCCTTTTGAAATGTCCTTTTCTTGATTTCCTGACACGGACTCGGCAAGTGTACCGGTTCGTTGCAAGTAATAAAACGGTAAGACCGGATATCGTTCTCAGGGATCGTGGACAATTACCACTTCGCAAATTAGACTACTATCTAGGCGATCAAATTTTGGAGTGAAGGTAGCTCTATCATCTAACAAGCAAACAAGAATAAAATGTTTTTGTTCTTTTTGGAATTTTATCAAACAGTTAGAATGCAGACAGAAATGTGAATAACAATTAGATAGAATTGTTAGGGTTAGACTAAGCTAATCCTCCCTCGATTGTTATGAAATGATGACTAACACAGTTCCTACTTCAATTATGACAATCGAATCTTTTCTAATATACTCAAACCCTAATGTCTTAGATGGAATGAGCCTAAAATCCCAAATTAAACCCTAATGCCTTAGGTGGATTAATCAGAGAAATTGCATTAAGAATAAAGATTCATAAGATTGCAAGCAGTCAACACCTATGTCTAGATTCTTGGACTACTTGGCCTATGATTCATGAGCATGCTTTAACATCAACCTTTCAATTGTCTATCAAAGCAACTAATCATTCCTAAGATGATCAAGCCTAGGAAAGCATTAAGCATAGAATCATACACTCATAAAGAAGAAGGAAACTGTATTATAATCAAGTCATTTCACAACCAAGTTCAGATAAGCAATAATCTAACCCCAACAAGGGGGAGTTTAGCTACACATAATTGAAGATAAAACAAAAGAAAGAGTTACAGAGATGAACAAAGGAGAGAGCTCCATAGAATGTTTCACAGCAGCCACAGCAGCAAAGGTCTTATTTTTAGGTTTTTCTGGATGATGCTTCTGTTCTGCCCAGAGGTTCTTTTATAACTCGTGGCCCGTCACGGCCGTGACATCCATCACGGCCAGGCCGTGACGGGTTCTGCCTCTTGCAGATTTTGTGACTTCAGGACTCTCGCGAGGCGAGCTAACATTCGCATCGCGAACCCTCTTTTTCATGCCCGTGATCTCCATCACGGCCAAGCAGTGATGGATTCTGACTTGTGGTGGTTTTTGGGTCACGGCCGTGATGTACATCACGGCTAGGCTGTGATCGATTCTGACTTTTGGAGGTCTGGCACAATCAGTCTCTCGCGTGGCGAGACTTACTTCGCGTTGCGAGCCATTTTTTCACGCCCGTGATCTCCATCACGGCCAAGCCGTGATGGTTTCTGACTTGTGGTAATTTTGGGTCACGGCCGTGATAGCCATCACGGCCAGGCCGTGACAGCCATCACGGCCAGGCCGTGACAGCTTCTGACTTTTGGCCCCCTTTTTCTTCAGTTTTAGGCTTTCTCTTCATCTCAGCTTCCTCATGGCTAAATCTTGGGCATTTAATCATAAGTCCCTGCAAAACAACACACAATACCACCTTATCCATTCCAAAGGAAAAACTAAACAAAATCCAACTAAAATGGCCTAACTATATGCAAATGCATGCAGAAATGTACATGGAAAATGAGGTGAAATCACACTCATCAAATCACCCCAAGCTTAAGACTTTGCTTGTCCTCAAGCAAAAACCAAGGCCATAAGATCAAAATAAACAAAGCATGGATAGTGAATCAAGAACCCGAGTAAAATGATCCAAGTAACAGGCATTCAATTATTTCAGCAAGAGACAATCAATTCAAGTCCAATTAGGGGCTTAGGTTTCCTAGACTCACATTCTCACTGATTCGGGCACTCTATCTCACTTGAAGCTCACCCCAAGCTTGTTCATTTGCTTGGCTCTCATTCTTGCCTCACTCACTCAAGTGTTCAAGTATATATAACAATTCACTCTATTTTCCTCAAGGAATGATTCCTACCATATGCTTGACTATCAACCAAATCTTTACTTTATTAATGAAAACATCTAAGAATCAAGAGGTCTTATTCTTTGGTTGTAATGGGGCCATGGGATCAATTTTCAGGTGGGAATTTCAAGAACAGGAAATTTCAAAAGGCTATACAAACAATCAAGCATTGCAAAGCACGACCTTCTAAAATACCTTTCTTTGGGTTTTGATTTCATTTTTCCACCATTATTTTCTTTCTTCTCTGTTATTTCTCACTTCTCTTGTTTTTGTCATCCCCTTCTCTATATATCTTTCTTTTTCTCTTTTTCTTTTCATTTTTCTTTTGCTTGGAGAAGGGGAGATTTTTTTTTATTTATTTTTTTTTTTTGTCCCAAACTTTGAACTACATTTTTCACCTTTTTTCAATACTTTAGAAGGTCCCTCATAAGCTTAATTAACAAAACATTTCAGGGTACCAAGAAAAGCATGTTATTCATTCAGGCTCAAAATGGGGCAACTAAGGGTAGCATTATTCATTCAAAGCTCAGAAGGCCAGAAAAAAATACCTATTGCCTCAATCCTTTTCAAAAATGTTTTCAAAAATTTTCACGCTTTGAAATGGTTTCAAGTCAAGTTCTAGAGAAAAACAATCCAAGAGGAACAACACTCTAACACAAAGAACGGGGGCAGATTTAGTGAGTACCCCCTAATGGCTCAAAAGCTCACATTTATCAGTTCAAGAACCAGTGAGAAACACAAATCTATAGAAACACATGCTAATCATCAACTATCCAAGACCATCTCAAGAATATTTAATGAAGCCATATCACAAGAATAGAAAATCAGGGTCCAAAAATTCACTATCACAAAAAAAATTGGCACTTAGCTCTCACAATCATAAGCTCAATCTAAGCAGGGGTAACCGAATCATGCGATCATGCAAACTTAAGCCTATATGAATGCAATATTTACAATGCAAGCAAAAAGATTACCCCTACCCCAAGCTTAAAGACTTACATTGTCCTCAATGTAAATAATGAAGCTTAGAGAGGGGAGAAAACTGGAACAACTCACCCAGGTGGTAGTGGTGCTGCATCACATGCTTTCTGGTTTTGTTTCCTCCTGCCCTTCTTCTCCTCCTTCCTTCAAAATCTGAAAGCACTCAACAAACTATTAACAAACCTCTTGAGCTTCTCAAATTATTCAAGAGGAGAAATCAAAAACAAAAGAGAAGATGAAAATAAAATTTGGGTTGCCTCCCAATAAGCGCTTCTTTAACGTCACTAGCTTGACGGATGATTTTTTTTTTTCATATTTTTTTTTTAAGATGGTGCCTGAAGAGTGACGGAGACCGCCTGACGATCAAAGTTGCCTCCAAGGTAGTGCTTTAGCCTTTGTCCATTAACAGTGAAGGTATCACCGGATGATGGATCTTCCAATTTAACTGAACCAAATGGAGAGACAGACTTGACATAGAATGGGCCTGACCATCTTGATCTCAATTTGCCCGGAAAGAGCTTGAGTCTTGAGTTAAACAGCAAAACTGACTGGCCTTCTTCAAATTTCTTGGGAAGAATGTACTTATCATGCCAGAACTTTGTTCTTTCCTTGTATATCCTAGCACTCTCATAAGCCAAGAGTCGGAACTCATCCAACTCATTCAATTGAAGCATCCTCTTGTCCATGGCCAGCCTTGTATCAAAGTTCAGGGCCTTCACTGCCCAAAAAGCACGATGTTGTAGCTCTACCGGAAGGTGACATGATTTCTCGAACACTAATTGGTAAGGTGACATACCAATAGGTGTCTTATAAGCAGTCCGATAGGCCCAAAGTGCATCATCCAATTTCTTCGCCCAATCCTTCCTTTCATTGTTCATGATTTTTCCAAAATTCTCTTCAACTCCCGGTTGGACAATTCCACTTGCCCACTGGTTTGGGGATGGTATGGTGTGGTAACTTTGTGGTTCACCCCAAACTTGGCAAGCACTGCATTGAACTCCTTATTGCAAAAGTGAGTACCCCCATCACTAATGATAGCCCTAGGGGTCCCAAACCGGGTAAAAATATTCTTCCTCACAAAACTGATCACAGTTCTTGCATCATCTTTCAGAGTTGGTACGGCTTCCACCCACTTGCTCACATAATCAACTGCCACCAGAATGTACTTGTTGTTGTAAGATGACGGGAAAGGGCCCATGAAGTCGATCCCCCACACATCGAAAAGCTCCACCTCTAATATACCCTTTAAGGGCATCTCATTTCTCTTGGAAATACTGCCGGTCCTCTGGCATTTATCACATTTCATCACCCAAGCTCTGAAGTCCTTGAAAATAGTGGGCCAAAATAGCCCGCTTTGCAAAATCTTCATGGCGGTCCTTTCACCACCAAAGTGTCCTCCATAGGGTGAGTCGTGGCAGTGAGTCAACACCCCATTAATCTCTTCTTCCGGAATGCACCTTCTCAGAATTCCATCCGAACCTCTTTTGAAAAGATACGGCTCATCCCATATATAGAATTTGGCATCATGAATGAGCTTCTTCCTCTGTTGTGCATTGAAGTCCTTCGGAATCTTATTGGCGGCCTTGTAATTTGCAATATCCGCAAACCAAGGTGCCACTTGCACCACAAACAACTGTTCATCTGGGAATTCCTCTTGAATTGGCAACTTTGCTTCTGCTTGAACATCTGCTTGTGGAAGCCTAGACAAATGGTCGGCTACCACATTCTCCACTCCTTTCTTGTCCTTTATTTCCAAATCAAACTCTTGGAGTAGTAGTATCCACCTAATAAGCCTTGGCTTGGCATCCTGTTTAGTCATAAGATATCTCAAAGCAGAATGATCAGTGTAGACAGTAGTTTTACAGCCAATCAAGTAGGATCTAAACTTATCAAATGCAAATACCACAACAAGCAATTCTTTTTCAGTCGTGGTGTAATTCAACTGAGCATCATTAAGCACACGACTGGCATAGTAAATGACATGCAAAACTTTATTTTTTCTTTGTCCCAAAATGGCTCCCACCGCATAGTCACTTGCATCACACATTAGCTCAAATGGTAAACTCCAATCTGGAGGTGCAATGACCGGTGCGGTGGTGAGTTTTTCTTTCAAAACTTGGAAGGCATGCATGCAATCATCATCAAATATAAAAGGAGTATCAGCTACCAAAAGCTTGCATAGGGGTTTCACAATCTTTAAAAAATCTTTTATAAACCTTCTATAAAAACCCGCATGCCCTAGGAAGCTTCTAACACCTTTCACATTTAAGGGAGGAGGAAGTTTTTCAATCACTTCAATTTTGGCTCTATCAACCTCCATCCCCCGTGATGAAATTGTATGCCCAAGAATTATACCTTCCCTAACCATGAAATGACATTTTTCCCAATTTAAAACAAGGTTAGTTTCTTGGCATCTTTTTAGAACACAGGCAAGATTATTCAAACAGTTATCAAAAGAATCACCAAACACAGAAAAATCGTCCATAAATACCTCAATAAATTTTTCATTCATATCAGAAAATATGGATAGCATGCACCTTTGAAAAGTGGCGGGTGCATTACATAACCCGAATGGCATCCTCCGGTATGCGTAGACACCATAGGGACAAGTGAAGGCGGTATTCTCTTGGTCCTCTGGGTCAACCACAATCTGGTTATACCCAGAGCATCCATCAAGGAAACAATAGAAAGCACGGCCTGCCAACCTCTCTAACATCTGATCAATGAAGGGCAATGAAAAGTGATCTTTTCTGGTGGCCTCATTCAGTCTTCTGTAATCAATGCATACCCTCCATCCAGACACGGTCCTAGAGGGAATAAGTTCATTCTTTTCATTTGCTACCACTGTCATCCCCCCTTTCTTCGGCACAACTTGGACCGGACTCACCCATGGACTATCGGAGATGGGATAGATAATGCCCGCATCCAACAACTTCACAATCTCCTTCCTCACAACTTCTTTCATATTCGGGTTGAGTCTTCTTTGGGGTTGTCTAACCGGCTTGAAATTTTCCTCCACACGGATTTTGTGCATGCAAAAGGAGGGGCTTATCCCTTTCAAATCGGACATAGACCACCCGATTGCAGATTTGTGCTCCCTAAGCACCTTCAACAGCTTCTCTTCTTCCAAGGAATTCAACCCACTACTGATGATAACTGGGAATGAAGAGTTCATCCCAAGGAAAGCATAACGGAGATGGGATGGCAATTCTTTCAACTCTAGCACCAGTGGGTCACCCTTGTCTTCAATTCTCACATCTTCTACCACTTTGTCTTCATCAGTATTCACAACCAGACAAGCCTCCAGAGATTTAATCATGAGATCAACTTCTTCTGCACATACTTCTTCTTCTATATCCTCTACCATTAGAGCTGCTTCCAATGAATCTTCAACTTTTTGGTTCAAACTCTTGTCAGATAATAAATCAATGAGGTCCACACTCATGCAAGTATCCTTGTCGCTTGGGTGTTTCATCGCTTCAAACACATTAAAGGTGACCTTTTCGTCTTGTACCCGAAGCACCAATTCCCCTTGATTGACATCGATCAGGGCTCTACCTGTTGCTAAGAATGGTCTTCCAAGTATCAGTGGAGTCTCCCCATCTTCAGCTATATCCAAAACCACAAAATCAGCTGGAAAAATGAATTTATCTACCTTCACCAACAAATCTTCTACTACACCATAGGGATATGTAATGGAGCGATCTGCCAATTGAAGAGAAATCCCTGTTGGTTTTACCTCACCAATTCCTAGCTTCTTCAACATGGAGAGCGGCATAAGGTTGATGCTTGCGCCTAGATCGCACAATGCTCTCCCGATGTTCAGATGACCAATAGTGCAAGGGATAGTGAAGCTACATGGGTCCTTCATCTTTACCGGAAGCTTCCTTTGAAGGAGAGCACTGCACTCTTCAGTAAGCATAACTGTCTCCTCCTTCCACCTTCTTTTGTTTGTAAGAATCTCTTTCATGAATTTTGCGTAGGAAGGCATCTGCTGTAGAGCTTCAGCAAACGGGATGTTGATTTGTAGCTTTTTGAATACATCCAGAAACTTAGAAAACCGCTAATCTTTTGCCTCCTTCTTCAACCGTTGGGGGTACGGGATTCTGAAATATGGGGGCATCTCTTTGGGATTATCAACCTCTTCCAGAATCTGTCTTTTAGTCTTCTTCATCGCAAATTCTTCATCAACCAATTTCTCCCTCTGCGGTTTTTCAGCTTCTACACCAGTAGGAATAGAGGTAGTATCTTGGGAATTTCCGGGTTCTTCATTGTTTACCTCTTCAAACTGTACCTTATCATCTCTAGCTCCTCTTGCCTCTTCTTCTCTTTCTTTTTCTTGTGGGGTTAACACTCTCCCACTTCTTGTGATAATTGCCTTACAATCTTCCTTCGGATTTTTCTCTGTATCTCCTGGCAATTGTCCTTGAGGTCTCTCTGCCATCTGCCTTGCCAGTTGGCCTATTTGATGCTCCAAGTTCTTGATTGAGGCATTTTGATTCTTCATAGTCTCTTGAGTCGCTTGCATGAACTGGCCTAGAATGTTCTCCAATTTGCTTGAACTCTCTTGAGGAGGCTTTGCTTGAGAACTTGAGCTTTGCCCTTGTCTCCAACCAAAGTTAGGATGGCTGCGCCACCCCGGATTGTAGGTGTTGGAGTAAGGATCATTTATAGGCCCTTGGTTGCCCATATAATTTACCTCTTCTTGTCCAGAACTTCCAACCACATTGATCTCACGATTTCCATTTGCATGGTTGCCTCCACAGAAATCACACACTGAGGTACCTTGAACTTGGACAGCTTATAGTTGAGAATTCTGCAGTTGAACTGACCCCAGTTGCTTGGTAAGAATAGCCATTTGTGCCTTGAGAGCGCCAATTTCATCCAGCTCTAGAACACCTCTCTTGACCATTGATCGAGAACTAGGCATTTGATAGTCATTGTTAGCCATGTTCTCACTCAAGTCCTTTGCTTCTTCGGGCGTCTTCTGACTCAATGTCCCTCCTGCAGCCGCTTCAATCATACTTCTTGAATTCCTGTTGAGCCCATTAACAAATGTTGCAACCTGCTGCCATGTCTCTAGTTCATGATTTGGACAAGCTGTGAGTAAGGACTTGAATCTCTCCCAGGCTTCATAGAGTGACTCACCATCCCTCTGTGCAAAGGCATTGATCTCTGATCTCAGCTTGATCATTCTTGACGGAGGGAAGAAGCGAGATAAAAACTTGCTGACCAAATCATTCCAGGTGATGATGCTTCCATGAGGATGAGATTGCAGCCATGACTTAGCTCTATCCCTCAAAGAGAAAGGGAAAAGCCTTAAACGAATGGCCTCATCGGAAGCTCCGTTTAACTTGATGGTGTCACACAGCTCAATGAAAGTACCAATGTGAGCATGAGGGTCTTCACTCTCCAAACCTCCAAACTGATTTTCTTTGCACAAGGTGGAGAAGTGATGCCTTGATTTCAAATTATTGCAAGCTACTGCAGGTCTCACAATTGGAGTTCCACATCTATCGACTCTAGGGGAAGTGTAGTCCCCCATTGTCCTTCTTGGTGCATTGTCTTCCGCCATGGTGACCATTGCTACTTCAATTTGTGGCTCTTGCACACTTGGTAACACAACTCGTGGCTCTTGTATACTAGAAGATGCTCTTTCTCTGTTCTGTCTTGCCTTGGCTTTCTTCCTATTCCTTCTACAGAGTCTCTCGATCTCAGGGTTGAATTGAAGTTCACCTGGGTCGATTGTACCTCGCATACAAGGAACAAACAGAGTAGCGCCGAAAAAACAGAGAAAACAGAAAAACAGCACAAAACAGAAAATTACAGTAGAGAAACAGAAAACAGGAAAGAAAAACAGTAAAAATGCCTAAATTAGGAGTCCCCTTTGGTACTCGTGATATTGGCACACCGATCCCCGGCAACGGCGCCAAAAACTTGACACGGACTCGGCAAGTGTACCGGTTCGTTGCAAGTAATAAAACGGTAAGACCGGATATCGTTCTCAGGGATCGTGGACAATTACCACTTCGCAAATTAGACTACTATCTAGGCGATCAAATTTTGGAGTGAAGGTAGCTCTATCATCTAACAAGCAAACAAGAATAAAATGTTTTTGTTCTTTTTGGAATTTTATCAAACAGTTAGAATGCAGACAGAAATGTGAATAACAATTAGATAGAATTGTTAGGGTTAAACTAAGCTAATCCTCCCTCGATTGTTATGAAATGATGACTAACACAGTTCCTACTTCAATTATGACAATCGAATCTTTTCTAATATACTCAGACCCTAATGTCTTAGGTGGAATGAGCCTAAAATCCCAAATTAAACCCTAATGTCTTAGGTGGATTAATCAGAGAAATTGCATTAAGAATAAAGATTCATAAGATTGCAAGCAGCCAACACCTATGTCTAGATTCTTGGATTACTTGGCATATGATTCATGAGCATGCTTTAACATCAACCTTTCAATTGTCTATCAAAGCAACTAATCATTCCTAAGATTATCAAGCCTAGGAAAGCATTAAGCATAGAATCATACACTCATAAAGAAGAAGGAAACTGTATTATAATCAAGTCATTTCACAACCAAGTTCAGATAAGCAATAATCTAACCCCAACAAGGGGGAGTTTAGCTACACATAATTGAAGATAAAACAAAAGAAAGAGTTACAGAGATGAACAAAGGGGAGAGCTCCATAGAATGTTTCACAGCAGCCACAGCAGCAAAGGTCTTATTTTAAGGTTTTTCTGGATGATGCTTCTGTTCTGCCCAGAGGTTCTTTTATAACTCGTGGCCCGTCACGGCCGTGACATCCATCACGGCCAGGCCGTGACGGGTTCTGCCTCTTGCAGATTTTGTGACTTCAGGACTCTCGCGAGGCGAGCTAACATTCGTGTCGCGAACCCTCTTTTTCATGCCCGTGATCTCCATCACGGCCAAGCCGTGATGGATTCTGACTTGTGGTGGTTTTTGGGTCACGGTCGTGATGTACATCACGGCTAGGCCGTGATCGATTCTGACTTTTGGAGGTCTGCCACAATCAGTCTCTCGCGTGGCGAGACTTACTTCGCGTCGCGAGCCATTTTTTCACGCCCGTGATCTCCATCACGGCCAAGCCGTGATGGATTCTGGCCGTGATGGCTTCTGACTTTTGGCCCCCTTTTTCTTCAGTTTTAGGCTTTCTCTTCATCTCAGCTTCCTCATGGCTAAACCTTGGGCATTTAATCATAAGTCCCTGCAAAACAACACACAATACCACCTTATCCGTTCCAAAGGAAAAACTAAACAAAATCCAACTAAAATAGCCTAACTATATGCAAATGCATGCAGAAATGTACATGGAAAATGAGGTGAAATCACACTCATCATTTCCCCACCTAACGATAAATCCCATGGCCACGTTACAACCAAAGCAAAAGACCTCTTGATTCTTAATTGTTTTCATTAATAAAGTAGAGATTTGGTTGATAGTCAAGCCTATGGTAGAATTCATTCCTTGAGGAAAATGGAGCGAATTGTCATATATCCCTAGACACTTGAGTGAGGTGGGAAAGAATGCCAAGCAAAATATTAAGCTTGGGGTGATTTTCAGGTGAAAAAAAGTGCCCGAATCAGTGAGAATATGAGTAAAAGAAACCTAAGCTTCTAATTGGACTTGAAACTGATTGTCTCTTGCTGAATTATTTGAAAATGCCTGTTACTTGGATTAGTTACTACTCGGGTTCTTAGTTCACTATCCGTGATATGATTATCTATATCTTCTGACCTTAGTGATTTCTTGAGGACAAGCAATTGAATAAGCTTGGGGTGATTTGTTAGTGTGATTTCACATCATATTTCATGTACATTTTTGCATGCATTTTCATATAGGTTAGGTATATTTAATTTGATTTTAGTTAGTTTTTGCTTTGGAACGAATAAGGCGGTTTCGTGGTGTTGTTTTGCAGAAATTAAAGAGAAAATGCTCAAAATCAACAACGATGGAGCTCGGATGAAGAGAAGCTTGAAAAGTGAAGAAAATAGCCAAACAGAGCCCATCACGGCCTAGCCGTGATGACCATCATGGCCTAGCCGTGATGACCATCACGACCATGATCAAGCAGAGCAGAAGGCAAAAGTCAGAAGTTGTCACGGCCTAGCCGTGATGCCCATCACGGCCGTGACAGACCAATTGGTGGAGACAGAAGCGATCACGGCCTAGCCGTGATGAGCATCACAGCGGTGATGCTCCAAATTTGAAAGCCGCCCATTCCAGAACACGTCACGGCCAGGCCGTGATGGCCATCACGGCCGTGACGCATGCCCAGTCTATAAAAGAGGCCCAGCGCAGAACAGAAAAGGAGATCCGGGGGAGATTCTTCCAGACAGAAAAAGAGGGACTTTTACCCTAGGAGCACTTTCACCCTATGAGGACCTTGGAGGATGGCGGTTGAGGAGGACTGGAACCCTAGAATCAAAGGAGGCCAACGGCTGGGAAAAGCTTCCAATGGAGTTTCTTCCTTCCCTTCTTCTTTCCTTTGTCCCTACTGTTTTAGTTTTGGCTTTCTCTATGAGTAGCTAAATCCCTGTTGTTGGGATTAGATGTAACCAAACTGAATATTATGTATTTGCCATGACTGATTAATCTATGTTTATGCCTTCATATTAGTGTTTTATTCCTACGCTTAATGCCTTTTGTGGTTTGATCACCCATAAACTGATTTTAAGATTTGATTTGCAATGGGGATGTTCTTATCATTTCTTGATCTGGAATTAATCACCTAGTAAACCTTGCACCTAGGAATGGGGTTTGGTTTATTAGTAATCGCGTAATCCTTAATCGTAATGCAAATTCATTAATCTAGGCCACCTAAGGAATTATGGTCTATTAGTGGATTTAGGCTCATGTCATCTGAGGAATCAGGGCTTGAGTAATTTCGTGGGTTGATTTTAATATTTGAAGCATGAATGGGAGGTATCTAGTCTTGGTATTGTATGAGGCTAAGGTTTGGTGAAATTTAATCCCAACACCTCTTTCTGCACTCCAAGTGTTTGTTAAAAGTTCCCAAAAAGACAAAAAACATTTTATTGCTTTTATTTTTCTGTTTTGATTTCTCTTGATTTATAGTTTAGTCTAGATAGTTGTCGAAGTTGTGAATTGGTAATTGGGAACCGATCCCTGTGGATACGATAAACGGTCTCACCACCGTATTACTTGTACGACTAGGTATACTTGCCTAGATTCGTCAACATTTGCATACCACAAGTAACTCCTTTTGAATTATTAGTCTTTTATATATTTTGTTAATTATGTGGGAGTTACACTTTTAATGTGAGAAGTAAGTATGGCTGCTACATAATGGAAGGGAGAGAGAATAATAGCTCACCATTAGTGGCTGAGTTAATTTGTTAGTTAAGTGAGTCATTAGTTGTTGAATTAAGTTAGTCATTAGTTGTGGGTTATGAAATATTGAGAGAACAAGGCAAGCCAAAAGTGGGCAGCCAAGACTTGTATAATCCATGCCCAAAACAACATGAATGGTAACTTGGTTGTTCATTTTGGGTCAAATTCCATTTTGTGAGAAATATTGTTTCTCTTTGGTTCTTGGTTGAGCCATACTTGTTCTTATCAAGAATCCAATATTCTTGTGACGAACCTCAGTTGGCTTATCAAACTCCCATGTTTGTGGTGCCATCCACCTCTCTTCTTCATCCACTTTCTTATTTTTCTTCATCCTTTTAATTGAACTCAAAAAATGGTGCTTAATATTATTTGGTAAAATTCAACCTAAGATCTTCTAAAGTAAACATATCCATTTGGTTGTCATCAAGTGGCATCAAAGCTCAGGTTTGGTTTAATTTTTGTGTTCATTTTCATTTTTGTTCTTTATCTTCTTCATTTGTTATTTTCTACCTTTAAACCCAAAACAAAAAGATTGCTACTTTGATTCTGTTTTTGAAGGAAATTTTTGTGCTTTAAACTACCCAAAACAACAAGATACAATTGTGTTCTTCTTCTTCAAAGTTTGAAAAAAAATCGCAGAAATTAAAAAAAAATTATTATAGAAAACCGCATGATATTGAAAGAAGAAAAGGGTAAGAAAACATTTTGTTTGGGCATTTGTGTTCTTGAAAAAAAAATATAGTTTCCCTTCTTTGTTTTCATAATTCTCAAAGCTTTCCTTATTCTTTTCTAGCCTTTCATTTTTGTTTACTTTGTTTTGATAAGTTTTGTGAATTTTGTTACTTGAATTTTTGGATTTTTGTGTGGGCTGTGTTTGATTCTTCTAAGACCTAAAAGAGAACAATTGAGTGGAAAAATGCAAGAGTGAAAATTATATCTTGTGTGGAAAAAGTAAATTGAGTGAAATACATTTGTGTGCACAAGTGAGGGAGTATAGTGAGGAATTTTATAATTTCTTGTTATCTTTTGATATTGTGTGTTAAGTGATGGCAGTCCACGAAGAAAGTCCACCTCTTTCTCCAAGGTCAGCAGCTATTCATGCTAGGAAGGCTACTTAAATTCAAGCCCTTACAAGGCAAATGGAGCAAATGGGTACAAATTATGATAGACAACTTACCAACCTCCAAAACCATGATGATACAAGTGGATATGAGAGTGAAAGAAGAAGACCAAGAGAATGAGGACGTAGAGGAAGGAGGCGTGATAGAGGAATTGAATGGGTCAAGATCAAAGTTCCTACCTTTCATGGGAAGAATGATCCCGAAGTCTACTTGGAATGGGAGATGAAGATGGAGCAAGTCTTTGATTGTAACTCATACAATGAAAGAAAAAAAGTGAAGGTAGCCGCTCTTGAATTCAAAGACTATGCACTTGTTTGGTGGGATCAATTGCAAAAGGAGATAAGAAGATATGAGGATGAGCCTATTTAGACTTGGGAAGAAATGAAGCATGTCATGAGAAAGAGATTTGTCCCAAATTACTATCATAGAGACCTTCACAACAAATTGCAAAGATTAACCCAAGGATCCAAAAATGTTGATGAGTACCACAAAGAGATGGAGTTGGCCTTGCTTATGTCAAACTATGATGAAGATAGGGAGGCTACTATGGCTCTGTTCTTACATGGGTTGAATCAAGACATTCAAGACATAGTGGGACTTCAACACTATGTGGAGCTTAAAGACTTGGTCCAACAAGCCATAAAGGTGGAGCAACAAGCCAAGAGGAAGAAGTCCAATTTTTTTTATTCTTCTTACAAATTTTCATCTTCAAATTGGAAGGACAAACCAAAGAAGGAGGGTACATCATTTTCCAAAGAGGTCATGGCTACATGATAAGGAAAGAAGCCTTTGGAAGCAAATCCTAGAAACCGTGATGTGAAGTTCTTCAAATGTTTGGACCATGGGCATATTGCATCCTAGTGTCCAACAAAGAGGACAATGGTGTCAAGAAATGGAGAAGTGGTCACACAATCCGAGGCCTCTAGTGAAGAGGAAAGTGAAGGAGAATCAATTCCGAGTGGTGACTTGTTCATGGTAAGGAGACTTTTGGGAAGCCAAGCCAAAGAGCTAGCATGATGAAGGCCCAATTGAGAACATCTTCCATACTATATGCATGATCCAAGGGAAGGTATGCTATTTAATTATTGATGGTGGTAGTTATGCTAATGTTGCTAGTGTTAGAATGGTTTCAAAATTAAATCTTGTGACTAAGCCACACCCATGGCCATATAGGCTTCAATGGCTTAGTGAAGTTGGTGAAATGATTGTGAACAAGCAAGTTGAGATTCCATTATCAATTGGGAAGTATCATAATGTACTATGTGATGTGGTGCCTATGGAGGCAAGTCATATGTTACTTGGGAGGCCTTGGCAATATGATAGGACTGACACCCATGATGGGTTTTCAAATAAATTCTCTTTCATGTACCAAGACTGAAAGGTCATTCTTTCTCCTTTGTCTCCAAAAGAAGTTAGTGATGAGCAACTAAAGATGATAGGATAAAAGAGAGCAAGAGAGAAAAGAAAGAGAGAGTGAAAAAAAGATTGAAAAAAAGAGTGAAAAGAAAAGTGATGAAAAAGTAAAAAAAAAAAATCAAGAGGAAAAAAGTGAGAAAAATATAGAGGAAAAAGAGTTAAAAAAGAGCTATTTTGCATCAGAAAGTGAGGTGAAGAGTGCCTTATTTTCAAGGTAGCCCCTATACATGCTTTATTGTAGGGAATTTGTTTGAATACTAATGCTCCTAATGAACTCTCTTTTCCTAGTGGTGTTGAAAATCTTTTTCAGGAAATTGGAGATGTGTTCCCAAAGGAAATGCCACACGGCTTATCTCCTTTAAGGGGTATTGAGCATCATATTGATCTCATTCCGGGTGCATCATTACCCAATAGGCCATCCTATAGGAGTAATCCTCAAAAGACTAAAGAGATTCAAAAGAAAATGGGTGATTTAATGCAAAAAAGGATGGGTACAAGAGAGCTTGAGCCCATGTGCAGTCTGGTTATTTTAGTGCCTAAAAAGGATGGGACTTGGAGGATGTGCACAGATTGTAGGGCTGTGAACAACATCACAATAAAGTATAGACATCTTATCCCTAGACTTGATGATTTGCTTGATGAACTGCATGGTGCTTGTTTGTTTTCTAAAATTGATTTGAAAGTGGGTACCATCAAATTAGGATAAGGGAAGGGGATGAATGGAAAACTGCCTTTAAAACTAAATATGGATTGTATGAATGGTTGGTAGTGCCTTTTGGGTTAACAAATGCACCTAGTACTTTATGAGCCTTATGAACTATGTTTTAAGAGAAATTTTAGGCAAGTTTGTTGTGGTGTATTTTGATGATATCTTGATATATAGTAAAAGCCTAAATGAACGTCGTGAACGCTTAAGAGTTGTTTTGCTTGTATTGAGAAAAGAAAAATTGTATGCTAATTTGGAAAAGTATACTTTTTGTACGGACCATGTGATTTTTCTTGGATTTGTTGTAAATGCTAAAGGGGTCCATGTTGATAAAGAGAAAAATAAGGCCATTCAAGATTGGTCAATCCCCAAAAATGTGAGTCATGTGAGGAGTTTTCATGGTTTGGCTAGTTTCTATAGGAGGTTTGTTAAGGACTTTAGTTCTTTGGCTACACCTCTTAATGAAATTGTCAAGAAAAATGTTGGGTTTAAATGGGGGGAGAAACAAGAGCATGCATTTAAAGGGCTTAAGGAAAAACTTACTCATGCACCAATACTTGTTTTGCCTAATTTTGCTAAATCTTTTGAGATTGAATGTGATGCTTCTAATGTTGGTATTGGAGCTGTTTTGTTGCAAGAAGGTCATCCAATTGCTTATTTTAGTGAGAAATTAAGTGGAGCTGCCCTTAATTATCCCACCTATGATAAGGAATTGTATGCCTTAGTAAGGGCGTTGCAAACATGGCACATTATCTTTTGCCCAAAGAGTTTGTGATTCATAATGATAATGAGTCCCTAAAGTATTTGAAGGGACAAGGAAAGTTGAATAAGAGACATACAAAATGAGTTGAATTTCTTGAACAATTCCCATATGTGGTTAAGCACAAAAATGCCAACATTGTGGCGGATGCACTTTCAAGGAGGTATACTTTACTTTCTACCCTTTGGGTCAAAATTGTTTGGACTTGAATCCATTAAATAATTGTATGAGCATGATAAAGATTTTTCTCATATCTATGCTGATTGTGTGCATTCTGCTCAAAATGAATATTTTAGGCACCGATGGTTTTTATTTAAAGAAAAGAGATTATGTGTGCCTAAAAGTTCCATAAGGGATTTGCTTTTGAAAGAGGGCGTGTGAAGGGGGCTTAATGGAGCATTTTGGGGTTCAAAAGACTTTAGACATGTTGCATGAACATTTTCATTGGCCACACAAGAAACATGATGTGCAAAAATTTTGTGAAAAATGCATTGTCTGTAAAAAGTCAAAAGTATAAAGATGGCAGGGCCAAGGCTGAATATGTGAGGAAGTTACATGAGAAAGTGAAGGCTCAAATTGAAAAGAGGACTGAAAGTTATGGTAGGCAAGCTAACAAAGGGAGGAGGAAGGTGGTATTTGAACTCGGAGATTGGGTTTGGGTACACATGAGAAAGGAAAGGTTTCCTACCCAAAGGAAATCTAAGCTTCAACCAAGAGGATATGGGCCATTTCAAGTGGTGGCCAAGATCAATGATAATGCATACAAGATAGATTTTCCTAGTGAGTATGGTGGAATTAGTGCAACTTTCAATGTGGCTGATTTATCTCTTTTTGATGTAGGTGATGAAGATTTAAATTCGAGGTCGAATTCACTTAAAGAAGGAGGGGATGATATGAGCCCAATGGAGGCCATTATGGATCAAGAAGCTATTCAAGGACTTGGTGGGCCCATGACAAAAGCTAGAACCAAAAAGGCCCAACAAGCTCTATTTCAAATGGTGGTTCTTTTAGTGGAAGCAAGCCCAAGTGCAAGTCATGAAGACATGGGGCCCAAGTTGTTAACTTACATCATTCAACTAGAAGGTCCATCAACATGCTAAGTGGGGCGTGCACTAGTTCTACATGGTTCTTAGTTTTTTATATTATTCGCATAAGTGTAATGGGTTATGTGAGTGGGTCCAAATTACTAATTGTTGTTTTTGGGTCAAACCCACTTTCTTCCTAGTTGTACATGCCTATATAGCTTAGTTGGGAGGAATCTTTTTGGTTTGCATGCCAAAAGAAACTCCTTTAAGTTATTAGACTTTTTATTGTTTTTTTTAATTATGTGGGGGTTACACTTTTTAATTTGAGAAGTAAAGTGTGGAAGCCACATAATGGTGGAAAGAGAATAATAAACTCATCATTTAGTGGCTGAGTTAAAATGTGAGTTAAGTGGGTCATTTAGTTGTTGAATTATGTGAGTTATTAGGTGTAGGTTATGGAATATTGAGTGAATAAGGCAAGCCAAAAGTGGGCAGCCATCCTTGTATATGTAACACGCCTCAACAACTTGAATGATAACTTGGATGTTCAATTTGGATCAAATTCCATTTTGTGAGAAATATTGTTTCTCTTTGGTTCTTGGTTGAGCCATACTTGTTCTTATCAAGAATCCAAGATTCTTGTGTCGAACCTTACTTGGCATATCAAACTCCCATGTTTGTGGAGTCATCCACCATTCTTCTTCATCCATTTTTTATAATTTCTTCATCCTTTGAATTAAACTAAAAAATGATGCTTAATGATATTTGGTAAAATTCAACCTAAGATCTTCTAAAGGCAACCTATCCATTTGGTTGTTACTTCTAAAGGTAACCTATCTATTTGGTTGTCATCATGTTGCATGAGCATTTTCATTGGTCACACATGAAACATGATGTACAAAAATTTTGTGAAAAATGGATTGTTTGTAAAAGGTCAAAATCGAAAGTGATGCCTCATGGTCTTTACACTCCTTTACCCATTCCTGATTTTCCTTGGATTGATTTGTCAATGGATTTTGTTGTGGTACTACCTAGGACAAGGAATGGTAAGGATTCAATTTTTGTTGTGGTGGATAGATTTTCAAAAATGGCACATTTTATACCATGTAAAAAAATTGATGATGCTTGTCATGTTGCTAATTTGTTATTTAAAGAAGTGGTAAGGCTTCATGGCCTTCCGAGAAGTATTGTTAGTGATAGCGACACCAAGTTCCTAAGTTACTTTTGGAGGACATTGTGGGGAAAGCTAGGGACAAAGCTTCTTTTCTTCACTACTTGCCATCCCCAAACGGATAGGCAAACTGAGGCAGTGAATATGATACTTTCTTCCCTTCTAAGGGCTGTAATTAAAAAGAATATTAAGCCTTGGGAGGAGTGTTTGCCTCATGTGGAATTTTCTTATAAAAGGGTTGTTCATAGTACTACTCAATATTCTCCTTTTGAGGTTGTTTAAGGATTTAACCCTTTAAATCCTCTTGATTTAATGCCATTGCCCAACTCTTTAATTTTAATGCATAAAGATGGTGGGGCCAAGGCTGATTATGTGAGGAAGTTAAATGAGAAAGTAAAGGCTCAAATTGAAAAGAAGACAGAAAGTTATGTTAGGCAAGCTAACAAAGGGAGGAGGAAAGTGGTATTTGAACCCGGAGATTGGGTTTAGATACACATGAGAAAGGAAAGGTCTCCTTCCCAAAGGGAATCTAAGCTTCAACCAAGAGGAGATGGGTCATTTCAAGTGGTGGCCAAGATCAATGATAATGCATATAAGATAGATCTTCCTGGTGAGTATGGTGGAATTAGTGCAATTTTCAATGTGGCTAATTTATCTCTTTTTGATGTAGGTGATACAGAGTTCAACTCGAGGTCGAATTCACTTAAAGAAGGAGGGGATGATATGAGCCCAATGGAGACCATCATGGATCAAGAAGCTATTCAAGGACTTGGTGGGCCCATGACAAGAGCTACAACCAAAAAGGCCCAAGCAAGCTCTATTTCAAATGATGGTTCTTTTAATGGAAGCAAGCCCAAGTACAACTCCAGAATACATGGAGCCCAAGTTAGTAATTTGCCTCATCGATTAGAGGGTCCATGAAGAGTGGGGCGTGCACCATGAAGAGAAAGCCCAGTAGTTGTTTTCTTTAAAATTCAATAATCGTAATGGGCTATATGAATGGGTCCAATACTAATTGTTGTTTTTGTTGGGTCAAGTCCATTTTCTACCTATGTACATGAGTTCTAGGAGCTTAGTTGGAGGTATCTTTTGGTTTGCATACCACAAGTAACTCCTTTTGAATTATTAGTCTTTTATGTATTTTGTGAATTATGAGGGAGTTACACTTTTAATGTGAGAAGTAAGTGTGGCTGCTACATAATGGAAGGGGGAGAGAATAATAGCTCACCATTAGTGGCTGAGTTAATTTGTTAGTTAAGTGAGTCATTAATTGTTGAATTAAGTTTGTCATTAGTTGGGGGTTATGGAATATTGAGAGAACAAGGCAAGCCAAAAGTGGGCAGCCAAGACTTGTATAATTCACGCCCAAAACAACATGAATGGTAACTTGGTTGTTCATTTTGGATCAAATTCCATTTTGTGAGAAATATTGTTTCTCTTTGGTTCTTGGTCGAGCCATACTTGTTCTTATCAAGAATACAATATTCTTGTGGCAAACCTCACTTGGCTTATCAGAATCCCATGTTTGTGGCGCCATCCACCTCCCTTTTCATCCATTTTCTTATTTTTCTTCATCCTTTAATTGAACTCAAAAAATGGTGCTTAATATTATTTGGTAAAATTCAACCAAAGATCTTCTAAAGGCAACCTATCCATTTGGTTTTCATCATTTGGCCAGCCGACAACGGCTGAGAGTAGACCGACTGTCCCTCAGCTAATCGATCCCAACATGATAGCTGACACTACAAGAAGGTACTTTGGCATGAAACTAAGGCCTTTAGATAAGCCTGAGTATCGGAAGCCATATCCTGAATGAGTGGACAGAATGATACCATTTCCAGAAGGGTTTAAAACCCCAAAATTCATAACTTTCTCTAGAGAAGATGGCAAGTCTACCATTGAGCATATTGGCAGATTTACTGCCCCGTGTGGAGAGGCAAATCAGAATGAGTACTACAAGCTGCAGGTATTCCCTTTATCATTGACTGGGATAACATTCACTTAGTATTCCTCTCAGCCTCCTAATTCTGTGCAAAATTGGGCAAACATGGAAAGGTGCTTCCATGATAGGTTCCATAAACCTCAACCTGAAGTTACAGCAGCTGACTTGATGAATTTGAAACAAGAAGAGGATGAGATGGTTGTTGACTTCATTGAAAGATTCAGGAAGCTGAGTAGAAGGTGTACAACACAGCTTCTGGAAGTAGAATATGCTAAAATAGCCGTAGGTACCAACGCTTCCGCAACTGAACGATTCATTCTAGACATGCAGCACATAATCTCCATTGAAGATTGTGATGAGTCTGAAGAAGCAGCCAATTATTACTGTGATTAGGCAGTTAATGTCATGGCAGCCAAGATCCTAAGGGAATGCCATCCCCAAAAGACTTTGAAGGGTGGAAAGTACAAATTAGCTGACAAGTATGTAGCTAAGATGACAACTGATAAAGATGTATTCTCAGCTGCATTCACTAACATGGTTTCAGTGTACGGCTTACTATTTCCTACATCGAAGGCTGAATGGAAATATTCGATGCATAGTGTACGGCTTACCATTTCCTACAACAAAGGGTAAATGGAAATAGCTGAGACATAAGCAAGCAGTGGGAACAGAAGTGCATACCAACTGAACAAGACAAAGTGAAAGGACATTTAGCTATGTGTCAAATCGGTAACATAAGTCTACTAACTGCCAACATAATGTCTTTAAGAGGTTGTAGTGCCCAAGATCAACTGAATAAGATAGAATGGCGGGACATTTAGCCGTGTTGATTAGGTAAGATGAGGCTACTATATCTAAACCCAGTCTCTTTGAAAGGATGGAGTTTCTTGGATCAGCTGAATTAGTTAAAGCTAGGGGGAATTTAGACAATCATGTTTACTATCTGCAAACCTAGTGGTTCCAGGAGATTCAAGTTTCTATAAGCAGCAGAGTCATGTTAGTCGAAAGCAAGGGCAATAGAAAGAAGATCCTACAAGTCAATGAATCATGTCAGGTAAGAACTAGAGCAGCGGATAGGGTGAAGGTTCAGTATCAAAATCGGCAATTGGATTCGGCTGACTTAATGCATCTTTCACCTTCCTCTTATCATTGTTAGCTAAAAGATGCACGGGGCATTTGTTATCACCAAAAAATAATTTAGCTGATAGCCGGTTGCGGTAATTAGCTTATTTGTTTATTTAACTGAGAAGAACAGTTGGATCATGATCGGCTGAATTAGGATGGGTTGAACACTGATTCTTTGAGCCAAGATAAGTAGCTGATAACCAGTAGCTGAGTCAGGTTTAGTGGAGGAAATTTAGCTAATGCAGAATTAGCTAATGTAGAATTAGCTGATGCAGAATCAGCTGAACGTGGTTGCTAAGTCTAGATGGACTTGGAGGCTATTATTGGGCTCGTGTGAATGTTGACCAAGTTCCCAAGAGACTGTTATTCAATTTAGAAGAAAAAAATAACATGGAAATGACCAAGTCAGAGTGCAGTAACCACTAATTCCTAAAAACATGGGATTGTGGATAGAAGATGGTTGGAGCTGTTGCCAATAGATAAAAATGTAATGTGCCTAAAGTTTAGGGACTTGGGTAGACATGGTTAGTAGGTCGTCAGCTGAATGGAGTTAGTGGTCTTAGTGGGCATTTTTCTTAGCCGTTTTTGTCATTCATGATGTACGCAATGTTGCTAGAAAATAGGAGTTAGTGGCTAATAGGAATGACTTTAGAATAGCTGATCTTTTTGCCTATAAATACCAATTGTATAGATTGTTTTGGGACAACACCCATCAATCAAACAATTTATTCATATTGTTCTTTACTTTACTTTTATTTCCCTTTATCGCTTTCCTTTCCATTATTATTTTTCTTATCGTTTTCCCTTTCGCTTTCATGCAACTTTAGATAGCTTCCCACTTCACCTTCTACATCATACGCTTCCTTTAGTTAGTTTGGGAATCCATGCTTGAGGGTTGGATTTTGCCCTTTGCTCATAATCTCTTGATCACTTCAAAATCCATACGTGTTTCTCGGCTGAATTCTCACTCAGTTGGATTAGAAATTTCACACGTAAACAACACCATCAAATCCCAAATTTGAATTATTAGTTCAACGCATCAAACTCTTTGCACTATGTTTTCCCTAATTTACAAAGGATTGAGGTGGAGACCACCTAAAATGCAGATCAATCATAGAATTTCCAAGACTCCTCAATCTCAATTACATTACCAAAAAAATATGTTCTCTTCAAAGATAGTAAGTGTTAGATTCAATGACTTAAAGATTTTGATATATGACAAAAACAACTTAATGTGTATGCAAGTGTTTAGTGTCAAATTGTAAAGACAGGTATCAAGCAATATTCAACAAGTTCAGTGAGCAATCAAAGGAGAATATTCAAGGAAGAACTTGGAAGAATCAAAGAGCAAGGACGAAGATCAAGGAATCATCAAAACAAGAGATTAAACGAAGAAATTAGAGTTAAGTCTTAGATGATTTGTAAGAGATGAAATCTCTTATTCACAAATAGCTCAATTAAGAAAGATGCATGAAGAAAATCATTTTTCATAACCTGCATTAAAAGGAATAAGTTTTCGTTAATGAAAATGATTTTTGGAAATAATAATAGAAGCGCTCGTCCAACACTGGAATAATATAAGCGCTCGTCCAACACCGGGAATAATAGAAGCGCTCCTCCAACAGTGGTAAAAGCTGGCATCCAAGAAATTGATAGAAGCTCATGTCTACTAAAATGACAGAAGCTCATGTCTACTAAAGTGACAGAAGCACACGTCTACTAAAATGACACAAGCGCACGTCTACTAAAGTGACAGAAGTGCTCGTCCACTAAAGTGATACAAGCGCTCGTCTACTAAAGTAATACAAGCGCTCGTCTACTAGTTGGAGCACGTCCAATTACTTTGTGTTAATACTCCCGTCTGCTGACGTGGCAAATGGACATGGCTATTTTTCCAAATGGACTCGTTATTTTATGGACGCGAATTCTATAAGGACTATCAAAATCTTATCTCAAGAACGAGAATCAAGAAAACAAATTCTGTTAAATCAGATCCAAATATGTTTTAATTGATCCCAACGACTATAACTTGTTTTCTATATAAAGAGGGATCAAAGGAACACTTTAAGAAGAATCATAACGAATAACAAAAGAATTATAACGATACACATATCATTCATCATCTTCATTGAGCTTACTGTGAAAAGAGTGTTTCAATACTCATAAGTGCTTCAATTTGTTTTATCTGACTATTGAGAGTTAGGAATCAACTTTTGTTTTTACTGTTCGATTGTAAAGAGAGAGGGAGTCTCTCTGAGTGATTAGGGTGAGGTATCCCTAAGGAAGAAGATTGAGGCTCTTCACAAGAGTGTGGTATCTCGAGGTGAAGGAGTGCTCTGTGGTGTAAAGGTTTTTCAAGCTACCTGGAAAAGCTTGTGTGTTAGTGTGTGAAATCCCACAGGTAGAGTGGGGACAGGATGTAGGTCATAGTGGTGATGACTAAACCAGGATAAATCTGGTTGTGTAGTATCTCTAAACTCAGACTCTTTAATTTCTGTTTATGATCAAGAACCTGTGATTTTGATGTTTAAAGTTCAAATATAATTTCTCTTCTTGATCTGTATAAACTGTATTTTGTTATTACTGAGTTATTGAACCTGAACCTATTCGTTATTAATCTTTCTTATCCTCATCACCTTCTATTCAAGATTTTTTAAAAACCCTTCATCGATTTTATAAAAGATCCTGAGAACACAAATCCGCAACTCTGATTTATAAAGCTTTGTGAAAAAGTTTTAAGAGGGAAATAGTTTCTTTGAAAAATCAATTCACCCCCCCCCCCCTCTCGAGTGATTGAAGCCAAAACAACAATTGGCATCAGAGCTAAACTCTTAAGTTTGGCTTAACAACTATAATAGCATGGCTTAAAATGACTGTTTAAATGAAGGGGCTTCCTTGCACGCCCGCCTGCTTTCAATGGATCTGAGTATATCTATTGGAAGGAAAGAATGGTAATCTTTCTTGAGGCAGCAGGTGTTGACATATGGGATGCAGTAGAAAATGGACCATTTGTCCCCTCTACTGTAGATGCTAATGGTGCTCCAAGAAATAAGCCTAAAACTGAATGGAATGAGAATGATAAGAAAATAATTCAATATAATGCACGTGCTAAGAATATTATAACATTTGCTTTAAGCCATGATGAGTTTTTCAAGGTTTCAAATTGCAAATCAGCAAAGGAGATATGGGATACATTGCAAGTAACACATGAAGGAACCTCAGATGTCAAAAGAGCAAGAATGAACACCCTCACACATGAGTATGTGCTGTTCAGAATGAATCGAGGAGAACCCATGACTGAAATGCAAAAAAGATTCACACATATCGTAAATCAATTGGCTGGTCATGGAAAGACAATCTCAAATGAGGATCAAATTAACAAAGTCATGAGATGCTTCAGCAGGGAATGACAATCTAAAGTCACTGCAATCTCAGAATCCAGAGATCTCTCATCAATGACCATTGCCACACTGTTTGGAAAATTGTAAGAACATGAATTGGAGTTGAACAGTGACGCGCTGTCGCGCACGCGTCAAAAAGCGAGCATGGTTTGTAAAACTGTAGTGAGGGTGCGACAACTCGGGTATCGTCTCTCGCGGACTCTTGTAGTGTTATTTGCAGAAAATCAGTTTTCTTGGGGGGGTTGGTTTGAAATTGATTAGGAAAAACAGAACAAAACAGAGCAAAAACAGAGCAATTTAAGTGGTTATCAAATAAGACAAAGACGATCAATCTGTTGTTCGGTTTCCCACTATCATCGGTTCATGTAATTCCATGCCCTAAGCGGATTCTAATCCCTCTTCGATTGTAGCATCGATTAACAAGCGAAATCGACGCTATGGGACATATGTTCCTAATTCTGAATTAAGCAAACGGATGAAGCCCTTCGTGAATTAAGCAAACACGAATTGAACGCACGCGAATTAAGCAAACGCAATTGATTTTAGGAACATAAAATCATCGAAAATAAATCAACACTAATTCGATACAAATTGAATTAAGCAAACAGAGAATAACGAATAGCATTGAAAGAGAGAAGAAAATTTAATCGGGAATTACAAGACCTCAAGTGTCGGTGGAAGCCGATTACAACAGATTAACCTAGGGAGATTAGTTCTCCATCAAAAACGCAATACAATCAGAGAAATTCGTAAACAAGGATTAGCAAAAGATGTTCCACTAATCAGCCCTAAACAGCAATTATAGCTTCAGAATCTGCGCACTCTCGCGAGGCGAATATTAAAATGGCGCCAGTTAAAATTTGGGCTCTCGCGAGGCGAGACTTCAAAATCTAGTTTGTCACAGTCGTGATGCCTATCACGGCTAGGCCGTGATTACTTCTGACTTTGGGTGCTTATTTGTCATGGCCGTGACCTTCATCACGGCTAGGCCATAATGGTCTTTGTCCTCCAGGGTCTTCTCTTCACGCCCGTGATGGGGATCACGGGCTGACCATGATTCTTTCTGACTTCCAGGCTCGCGAGGCAAGACATGGTTCGCGAGGCGAGGCAGAGAAGATGACATTTCTGGCACATGCTGGTCTTCAGTCTCGCGGGGCGAGTAACCTTTCGCGGGGAGAGTACTTCTAGGATTGCAATTTCCACTGTTTCCTTCATTCCCTGGACTCTAAGTTAACCTGAAAACATGAAATAGCCATAAGTGCTTTATTTGACTCAAAACTGGCTAAATTACCCTAAAACTACTTAAAGGACTCAAAACCTTGCTTGAGGACAACCAAGCCTAATTTGGGCGAAAACGAGATAAAATTGGCACAAAACCACGGTCATACTAGTCATAAAACTAGATGATTCAGAGGCTTATCAAAATACCCCAAACTTGAACTTTGCTTGTCCCCAAGCAAACTAAAATTCAAAACGACTCAAGAAGCTATTCAAGGACTTGGTGGGCCCATGACAAAAGCTAGAACCAAAAAGGCCCAACAAGCTCTATTTCAAATGGTGGTTCTTTTAGTGGAAGCAAGCCCAAGTGCAAGTCATGAAGACATGGGGCCCAAGTTGTTAACTTACATCATTCAACTAGAAGGTCCATCAACATGCTAAGTGGGGCGTGCACTAGTTCTACATGGTTCTTAGTTTTTTATATTATTCGCATAAGTGTAATGGGTTATGTGAGTGGGTCCAAATTACTAATTGTTGTTTTTGGGTCAAACCCACTTTCTTCCTAGTTGTACATGCCTATATAGCTTAGTTGGGAGGAATCTTTTTGGTTTGCATGCCAAAAGAAACTCCTTTAAGTTATTAGACTTTTTATTGTTTTTTTTAATTATGTGGGGGTTACACTTTTTAATTTGAGAAGTAAAGTGTGGAAGCCACATAATGGTGGAAAGAGAATAATAAACTCATCATTTAGTGGCTGAGTTAAAATGTGAGTTAAGTGGGTCATTTAGTTGTTGAATTATGTGAGTTATTAGGTGTAGGTTATGGAATATTGAGTGAATAAGGCAAGCCAAAAGTGGGCAGCCATCCTTGTATATGTAACACGCCTCAACAACTTGAATGATAACTTGGATGTTCAATTTGGATCAAATTCCATTTTGTGAGAAATATTGTTTCTCTTTGGTTCTTGGTTGAGCCATACTTGTTCTTATCAAGAATCCAAGATTCTTGTGTCGAACCTTACTTGGCATATCAAACTCCCATGTTTGTGGAGTCATCCACCATTCTTCTTCATCCATTTTTTATAATTTCTTCATCCTTTGAATTAAACTAAAAAATGATGCTTAATGATATTTGGTAAAATTCAACCTAAGATCTTCTAAAGGCAACCTATCCATTTGGTTGTTACTTCTAAAGGTAACCTATCTATTTGGTTGTCATCATGTTGCATGAGCATTTTCATTGGTCACACATGAAACATGATGTACAAAAATTTTGTGAAAAATGGATTGTTTGTAAAAGGTCAAAATCGAAAGTGATGCCTCATGGTCTTTACACTCCTTTACCCATTCCTGATTTTCCTTGGATTGATTTGTCAATGGATTTTGTTGTGGTACTACCTAGGACAAGGAATGGTAAGGATTCAATTTTTGTTGTGGTGGATAGATTTTCAAAAATGGCACATTTTATACCATGTAAAAAAATTGATGATGCTTGTCATGTTGCTAATTTGTTATTTAAAGAAGTGGTAAGGCTTCATGGCCTTCCGAGAAGTATTGTTAGTGATAGCGACACCAAGTTCCTAAGTTACTTTTGGAGGACATTGTGGGGAAAGCTAGGGACAAAGCTTCTTTTCTTCACTACTTGCCATCCCCAAACGGATAGGCAAACCGAGGCAGTGAATATGATACTTTCTTCCCTTCTAAGGGCTGTAATTAAAAAGAATATTAAGCCTTGGGAGGAGTGTTTGCCTCATGTGGAATTTTTCTTATAAAAGGGTTGTTCATAGTACTACTCAATATTCTCCTTTTGAGGTTGTTTAAGGATTTAACCCTTTAAATCCTCTTGATTTAATGCCATTGCCCAACTCTTTAATTTTAATGCATAAAGATGGTGGGGCCAAGGCTGATTATGTGAGGAAGTTAAATGAGAAAGTAAAGGCTCAAATTGAAAAGAAGACAGAAAGTTATGTTAGGCAAGCTAACAAAGGGAGGAGGAAAGTGGTATTTGAACCCGGAGATTGGGTTTAGATACACATGAGAAAGGAAAGGTCTCCTTCCCAAAGGGAATCTAAGCTTCAACCAAGAGGAGATGGGTCATTTCAAGTGGTGGCCAAGATCAATGATAATGCATATAAGATAGATCTTCCTGGTGAGTATGGTGGAATTAGTGCAATTTTCAATGTGGCTAATTTATCTCTTTTTGATGTAGGTGATACAGAGTTCAACTCGAGGTCGAATTCACTTAAAGAAGGAGGGGATGATATGAGCCCAATGGAGACCATCATGGATCAAGAAGCTATTCAAGGACTTGGTGGGCCCATGACAAGAGCTACAACCAAAAAGGCCCAGCAAGCTCTATTTCAAATGATGGTTCTTTTAATGGAAGCAAGCCCAAGTACAACTCCAGAATACATGGAGCCCAAGTTAGTAATTTGCCTCATCGATTAGAGGGTCCATGAAGAGTGGGGCGTGCACCATGAAGAGAAAGCCCAGTAGTTGTTTTCTTTAAAATTCAATAACTGTAATGGGCTATATGAATGGGTCCAATACTAATTGTTGTTTTTGTTGGGTCAAGTCCATTTTCTACCTATGTACATGAGTTCTAGGAGCTTAGTTGGAGGTATCTTTTGGTTTGCATACCACAAGTAACTCCTTTTGAATTATTAGTCTTTTATGTATTTTGTGAATTATGAGGGAGTTACACTTTTAATGTGAGAAGTAAGTGTGGCTGCTACATAATGGAAGGGGGAGAGAATAATAGCTCACCATTAGTGGCTGAGTTAATTTGTTAGTTAAGTGAGTCATTAATTGTTGAATTAAGTTTGTCATTAGTTGGGGGTTATGGAATATTGAGAGAACAAGGCAAGCCAAAAGTGGGCAGCCAAGACTTGTATAATTCACGCCCAAAACAACATGAATGGTAACTTGGTTGTTCATTTTGGATCAAATTCCATTTTGTGAGAAATATTGTTTCTCTTTGGTTCTTGGTCGAGCCATACTTGTTCTTATCAAGAATACAATATTCTTGTGGCAAACCTCACTTGGCTTATCAGAATCCCATGTTTGTGGCGCCATCCACCTCCCTTTTCATCCATTTTCTTATTTTTCTTCATCCTTTAATTGAACTCAAAAAATGGTGCTTAATATTATTTGGTAAAATTCAACCAAAGATCTTCTAAAGGCAACCTATCCATTTGGTTTTCATCATTTGGCCAGCCGACAACGGCTGAGAGTAGACCGACTGTCCCTCAGCTAATCGATCCCAACATGATAGCTGACACTACAAGAAGGTACTTTGGCATGAAACTAAGGCCTTTAGATAAGCCTGAGTATCGGAAGCCATATCCTGAATGAGTGGACAGAATGATACCATTTCCAGAAGGGTTTAAAACCCCAAAATTCATAACTTTCTCTAGAGAAGATGGCAAGTCTACCATTGAGCATATTGGCAGATTTACTGCCCCGTGTGGAGAGGCAAATCAGAATGAGTACTACAAGCTGCAGGTATTCCCTTTATCATTGATTGGGATAACATTCACTTAGTATTCCTCTCAGCCTCCTAATTCTGTGCAAAATTGGGCAAACATGGAAAGGTGCTTCCATGATAGGTTCCATAAACCTCAACCTGAAGTTACAGCAGCTGACTTGATGAATTTGAAACAAGAAGAGGATGAGATGGTTGTTGACTTCATTGAAAGATTCAGGAAGCTGAGTAGAAGGTGTACAACACAGCTTCTGGAAGCAGAATATGCTAAAATAGCCGTAGGTACCAACGCTTCAAGAATCGAACGATTCATTCTAGACATGCAGCACATAATCTCCATTGAAGATTGTGATGAGTCCGAAGAAGCGACCAATTATTACTGTGATTAGGCAGTTAATGTCATGGCAGCCAAGATCCTAAGGGAATGCCATCCCCAAAAGACTTTGAAGGGTGGAAAGTACAAATTAGCTGACAAGTATGTAGCTAAGATGACAACTGATAAAGATGTATTCTCAGCTGCATTCACTAACATGGTTTCAGTGTACGGCTTACTATTTCCTACATCGAAGGCTGAATGGAAATATTCGATGCATAGTGTACGGCTTACCATTTCCTACAACAAAGGGTAAATGGAAATAGCTGAGACATAAGCAAGCAGTGGGAACAGAAGTGCATACCAACTGAACAAGACAAAGTGAAAGGACATTTAGCTATGTGTCAAATCGGTAACATAAGTCTACTAACTGCCAACATAATGTCTTTAAGAGGTTGTAGTGCCCAAGATCAACTGAATAAGATAGAATGGCGGGACATTTAGCCGTGTTGATTAGGTAAGATGAGGCTACTATATCTAAACCCAGTCTCTTTGAAAGGATGGAGTTTCTTGGATCAGCTGAATTAGTTAAAGCTAGGGGGAATTTAGACAATCATGTTTACTATCTGCAAACCTAGTGGTTCCAGGAGATTCAAGTTTCTATAAGCAGCAGAGTCATGTTAGTCGAAAGCAAGGGCAATAGAAAGAAGATCCTACAAGTCAATGAATCATGTCAGGTAAGAACTAGAGCAGCGGATAGGGTGAAGGTTCAGTATCAAAATCGGCAATTGGATTCGGCTGACTTAATGCATCTTTCACCTTCCTCTTATCATTGTTAGCTAAAAGATGCACGGGGCATTTGTTATCACCAAAAAATAATTTAGCTGATAGCCGGTTGCGGTAATTAGCTTATTTGTTTATTTAACTGAGAAGAACAGTTGGATCATGATCGGCTGAATTAGGATGGGTTGAACGCAGTTGCTGAGCCAAGATAAGTAGCTGATAACCAGTAGCTGAGTCAGGTTTAGTGGAGGAAATTTAGCTAATGCAGAATTAGCTAATGTAGAATTAGCTGATGCAGAATCAGCTGAACGTGGTTGCTAAGTCTAGATGGACTTGGAGGCTATTATTGGGCTCGTGTGAATGTTGACCAAGTTCCCAAGAGACTGTTATTCAATTTAGAAGAAAAAAATAACATGGAAATGACCAAGTCAGAGTGCAGTAACCACTAATTCCTAAAAACATGGGATTGTGGATAGAAGATGGTTGGAGCTGTTGCCAATAGATAAAAATGTAATGTGCCTAAAGTTTAGGGACTTGGGTAGACATGGTTAGTAGGTCGTCAGCTGAATGGAGTTAGTGGTCTTAGTGGGCATTTTTCTTAGCCGTTTTTGTCATTCATGATGTACGCAATGTTGCTAGAAAATAGGAGTTAGTGGCTAATAGGAATGACTTTAGAATAGCTGATCTTTTTGCCTATAAATACCAATTGTATAGATTGTTTTGGGACAACACCCATCAATCAAACAATTTATTCATATTGTTCTTTACTTTACTTTTATTTCCCTTTATCGCTTTCCTTTCCATTATTATTTTTCTTATCGTTTTCCTTTACTGCTTTCATGCAACTTTAGATAGCTTCCCACTTCACCTTCTACATCATACGCTTCCTTTAGTTAGTTTGGGAATCCATGCTGAGGGTTGGATTTTGCCCTTTGCTCATAATCTCTTGATCACTTCAAAATCCATACGTGTTTCTCGGCTGAATTCTCACTCAGTTGGATTAGAAATTTCACACGTAAACAACACCATCAAATCCCAAATTTGAATTATTAGTTCAACGCATCAAACTCTTTGCACTATGTTTTCCCTAATTTACAAAGGATTGAGGTGGAGACCACCTAAAATGCAGATCAATCATAGAATTTCCAAGACTCCTCAATCTCAATTACATTACCAAAAAAATATGTTCTCTTCAGCATAGTAAGTGTTAGATTCAATGACTTAAAGATTTTGATATATGACAAAAACAACTTAATGTGTATGCAAGTGTTTAGTGTCAAATTGTAAAGACAGGTATCAAGCAATATTCAACAAGTTCAGTGAGCAATCAAAGGAGAATATTCAAGGAAGAACTTGGAAGAATCAAAGAGCAAGGACGAAGATCAAGGAATCATCAAAACAAGAGATTAAACGAAGAAATTAGAGTTAAGTCTTAGATGATTTGTAAGAGATGAAATCTCTTATTCACAAATAGCTCAATTAAGAAAGATGCATGAAGAAAATCATTTTTCATAACCTGCATTAAAAGGAATAAGTTTTCGTTAATGAAAATGATTTTTGGAAATAATAATAGAAGCGCTCGTCCAACACTGGAATAATATAAGCGCTCGTCCAACACCGGGAATAATAGAAGCGCTCCTCCAACAGTGGTAAAAGCTGGCATCCAAGAAATTGATAGAAGCTCATGTCTACTAAAATGACAGAAGCTCATGTCTACTAAAGTGACAGAAGCACACGTCTACTAAAATGACACAAGCGCACGTCTACTAAAGTGACAGAAGTGCTCGTCCACTAAAGTGATACAAGCGCTCGTCTACTAAAGTAATACAAGTGCTCGTCTACTAGTTGGAGCACGTCCAATTACTTTGTGTTAGTACTCTCGTCTGCTGACGTGGCAAATGGACATGGCTATTTTTCCAAATGGACTCGTTATTTTATGGACGCGAATTCTATAAGGACTATCAAAATCTTATCTCAAGAACGAGAATCAAGAAAACAAATTCTGTTAAATCAGATCCAAATATGTTTTAATTGATCCCAACGACTATAACTTGTTTTCTATATAAAGAGGGATCAAAGGAACACTTTAAGAAGAATCATAACGAATAACAAAAGAATTATAACGATACACATATCATTCATCATCTTCATTGAGCTTACTGTGAAAAGAGTGTTTCAATACTCATAAGTGCTTCAATTTGTTTTATCGACTATTGAGAGTTAGGAATCAACTTTTGTTTTTCTTTGTTCGATTGTAAAGAGAGAGGGAGTCTCTCTGAGTGATTAGGGTGAGGTATCCCTAAGGAAGAAGATTGAGGCTCTTCACAAGAGTGTGGTATCTCGAGGTGAAGGAGTGCTCTGTGGTGTAAAGGTTTTTCAAGCTACCTGGAAAAGCTTGTGTGTTAGTGTGTGAAATCCCACGGGTAGAGTGGGGACAGGATGTAGGTCATAGTGGTGATGACTAAACCAGGATAAATCTGGTTGTGTAGTATCTCTAAACTCAGACTCTTTAATTTCTGTTTATGATCAAGAACCTGTGATTTTGATGTTTAAAGTTCAAATATAATTTCTCTTCTTGATCTGTATAAACTGTATTTTGTTATTACTGAGTTATTGAACCTGAACCTATTCGTTATTAATCTTTCTTATCCTCATCACCTTCTATTCAAGATTTTTTAAAAACCCTTCATCGATTTTATAAAAGATCCACGAGAACACAAATCCGCAACTCCGATTTATAAAGCTTTGTGAAAAAGTTTTAAGAGAGGAAATAGTTTCTTTGAAAACTCAATTCACCCCCCCCCTCGAGTGATTGAAGCCAAAACAACAATTGGCATCAGAGCTAAACTCTTAAGTTTGGCTTAACAACTATAATAGCATGGCTTAAAATGACTGTTTAAATGAAGGGGCTTCCTTGCACGCCCGCCTGCTTTCAATGGATCTGAGTATATCTATTGGAAGGAAAGAATGGTAATCTTTCTTGAGGCAGCAGGTGTTGACATATGGGATGCAGTAGAAAATGGACCATTTGTCCCCTCTACTGTAGATGCTAATGGTGCTCCAAGAAATAAGCCTAAAACTGAATGGAATGAGAATGATAAGAAAATAATTCAATATAATGCACGTGCTAAGAATATTATAACATTTGCTTTAAGCCATGATGAGTTTTTCAAGGTTTCAAATTGCAAATCAGCAAAGGAGATATGGGATACATTGCAAGTAACACATGAAGGAACCTCAGATGTCAAAAGAGCAAGAATGAACACCCTCACACATGAGTATGTGCTGTTCAGAATGAATCGAGGAGAACCCATGACTGAAATGCAAAAAAGATTCACACATATCGTAAATCAATTGGCTGGTCATGGAAAGACAATCTCAAATGAGGATCAAATTAACAAAGTCATGAGATGCTTCAGCAGGGAATGACAATCTAAAGTCACTGCAATCTCAGAATCCAGAGATCTCTCATCAATGACCATTGCCACACTGTTTGGAAAATTGTAAGAACATGAATTGGAGTTGAACAGTGACGCGCTGTCGCGCACGCGTCAAAAAGCGAGCATGGTTTGTAAAACTGTAGTGAGGGTGCGACAACTCGGGTATCGTCTCTCGCGGACTCTTGTAGTGTTATTTGCAGAAAATCAGTTTTCTTGGGGGGGTTTGGTTTGAAATTGATTAGGAAAAACAGAACAAAACAGAGCAAAAACAGAGCAATTTAAGTGGTTATCAAATAAGACAAAGACGATCAATCTGTTGTTCGGTTTCCCACTATCATCGGTTCATGTAATTCCATGCCCTAAGCGGATTCTAATCCCTCTTCGATTGTAGCATCGATTAACAAGCGAAATCGACGCTATGGGACATATGTTCCTAATTCTGAATTAAGCAAACGGATGAAGCCCTTCGTGAATTAAGCAAACACGAATTGAACGCACGCGAATTAAGCAAACGCAATTGATTTTAGGAACATAAAATCATCGAAAATAAATCAACACTAATTCGATACAAATTGAATTAAGCAAACAGAGAATAACGAATAGCATTGAAAGAGAGAAGAAAATTTAATCGGGAATTACAAGACCTCAAGTGTCGGTGGAAGCCGATTACAACAGATTAACCTAGGGAGATTAGTTCTCCATCAAAAACGCAATACAATCGAGAGAAATTCGTAAACAAGGATTAGCAAAAGATGTTCCACTAATCAGCCCTAAACAGCAATTATAGCTTGAGAATCTGCGCACTCTCGCGAGGCGAATATTAAAATGGCGCCCGATTAAAATTTGGGCTCTCGCGAGGCGAGACTTCAAAATCTAGTTTGTCACGATCGTGATGCCTATCACGGCTAGGCCGTGATTACTTCGACTTTGGGTGCTTATTTGTCATGGCGTGACCTTCATCACGGCTAGGCCATAATGGTCTTTGTCCTCCAGGGTCTTCTCTTCACGCCCGTGATGGGGATCACGGGCTGACCATGATTCTTTCGACTTCCCAGGCTCGCGAGGCAAGACATGGTTCGCGAGGCGAGGCGAGAAGATGACATTTCGGCACATCTTGGTCTTGGTCTCTCGGGCGAGTAACCTTTCGCGGGGAGAGTACTTCTAGGATTGCAATTTCCACTGTTTCCTTCATTCCCTGGACTCTAAGTTAACCTGAAAACATGAAATAGCCATAAGTGCTTTATTTGACTCAAAACTGGCTAAATTACCCTAAAACTACTTAAAGGACTCAAAACCTTGCTTGAGGACAACCAAGCCTAATTTGGGCGAAAACGAGATAAAATTGGCACAAAACCACGGTCATACTAGTCATAAAACTAGATGATTCAGAGGCTTATCAAAATACCCCAAACTTGAACTTTGCTTGTCCCCAAGCAAACTAAAATTCAAAACGACTCAAGACTTGGCAAGCTTAAAGGATTTCAATCAATTCCGCACAAATTTCAAGCAATACATCAAAACAAGTTTCCTTCAATGTTCCCCCCCTATTCAACAATTTAATCCCCACAATCATTTATTCTGAACATTTGAGAATTTCATCATTCAAACAATCATTAATCTAGGCAAAGGATCCAAGTTACACATAAAAGGGAGATCACCAATTTCAAACAATTGCCTTCCTCACAAGGGCAAGTAATATTTCACTCATTCGCTCAATTTGTCTAGGATGTCAACATTTCACTCAATTTCACTTTTAAGAGCACTTCCCATGAATTTGATTTTTATCTCAATCAAGGTTCCCACGAAAACATGCATGCAACATCAAAAGGTCTTTCAAAGGTTGTAATGGGGCCTGGCTAAGGGTAGGATATACAAAGGAACTAGGCTTAAGTCCCTAGGAACTAAGAGAGCATGAAGCTTGTACACTATTATCTTTTTCACTCTAATTCCTTTTTCCATTTTTTTTTTATTTTTGGCGCTTTGGGTGGCTACACCTTTTTCCTTTGACACCATTTTTGTTTGCCCCTTTTCTTTTTGGCAAAATTTTTTTCTTTTCTCTTTTTTCTTTTCCTTGCCCTTGGCTTCAACATTTATATATTTTTTTCTTTTTCTCACCCCAGAATGACATATCACTGTAGCCACCCCAAACTTACTTTCTTGCAACCCTTCTCTTGCTGGGCTTCCATGCTCTCCTAATCCTAAGATCGGGTTAACATGGTTTTTCCAGATTTTGGCTTATAACATGAGGTTATCAAGAACAACAGGCTAATCAGGATCAATGGGGCTAACTAGGGAACATGCATTAGGGATGGTTCAATTTAGGCCAAGTAGCTAATTCAAAGAAAATATGCCTAAATCATCTGATGCAATCATATAAACATGCAAACCAAGAAGAGACTCAAGCAAAATCGGGAACGTGCAACTTGAAAGTGATTCACACAGTTAAAAACATGTTGGAGGCTCAAATCCTCACCTAGACATTTTTCGCAAATTGTTTGACCGAGATTCAATCCCTAGTGTGTGCACCCCTTCACCCCAAACTTATCATAAATCATGTAATCATAACAAAATATCTCAAAGTTCAATTTTCAATTTTTTGTCACATGGGGATCAGTTTTCGAATTTTACAACCTGGGGGGGATCATCAACATAAATCATGCAATCAATCTGTGCTAAATCAACAAAACCCACCAAGCTTGCCGACACAAGACTGACACACATGCTCTTGAGCTTCTCAAATTATTCAAGAACGAAAAGAAAACAAATGGTTCCCTCCCCCACACTTAAAACATACATTGTCCTCAATGAAACAACATAAATATAGAAACAGAGTGAGGGAAAGGAAAGGGGTGCTCCCTGATCAAGTTGCAGTGTAGGTGGGCTCTCCCAAGGAGAGCTCCTCAACAGTAGCATCCTCAGGCACCGAGCTCTCATGGAATAGCTTCAGCCGCTGCCCGTTAACCTTGAATGCCTTGTTGCTACCTGCAGTTTTAATCTCTACTGCACCATGATGGAAAACATTAGTAACAACAAATGGGCCAATCCACTTGGACCGAAGTTTCCCAGCCATCAATTTCAGGCGGGAGTTAAACAATAAGACCCGCTGACCCACAGAGAATTCCTTCCTAGCAATCATCCTATCATGGAAATACTTGGTTTTCTCCTTATAAATCTGAGAGCTTTCATAGGCTTCTAGCCTAAGCTCTTCAAGCTGCTGTAATTGGAGTTTCCTTTCAATACCAGATTTTTGCATTTCCAAATTACAGCACTTGACCGCCCAATAAGCACGGTGCTCAACTTCCACAGAGAGATGACATGCCTTACCGAATACAAGCCTAAAGGGGGACATCCCTATTGGCGTCTTGAAAGCGGACCTCTGAGCCCAAAGTGCGTCTTCTAGACGGCGGCTCCAGTCCTTCCTATTCGGCTGCACCACTTTCTCTAAGATCTGTTTGATCTCTCTGTTGGAGATCTCAGCCTGGCCATTGGTCTGGGGATGGTAAGCAGTGGAGACTCTGTGCACAACTCCATACTTCCGGAGTAGAGCTTCCATGGTGCGGTTGCAGAAGTGAGTGCCCTGGTCACTTATGATGGCACGAGGTATGCCGAACCTGCAAAAAATATTGGACCTAACAAAATTTGCAACAACCTTAGAATCGTTAGTCCTAGTGGGGACAGCTTCCACCCACTTTGAAACATAGTCAACAGCCAAAAGAATGTAGAGAAAGACAAAAGATGCAGGGAAGGGACCCATAAAGTCGATTCCCCACACATCAAACACCTCACAGAAGAGCATAGGTTGCTGAGGCATCTCACTCTTGCGAGTGATGGCTGTACCTGCTGTCTGACACTCCTTACAAGTCCGGAAAATCGTATAAGCATCTCTAAAAATGGTGGGCCAGTAAAAACCAGAATCTAGGACTTTTCTTGCAGTCCTCTGTGGCCCAAAGTGTCCCCCTACTTGAGAGGCATGAGAAAAGTGCAAAATAGACTCAATCTCATAGTCGGGGACACATCTCCTAATCACCTGAGCACTACAAAATTTCCAAAGAAATGGATCATCCCAAACATAGTACTTGGCGTCACTCTTTAGTTTGTGGATTTGTGACCTAGTTGCTCCTGTCGGATAGACACCAGCAACTAGGTAATTCACAATGTCGGCAAACCAGGGAGTTACGCCATGTAACTGTAAAAGATGCTCATCAGGAAAGTCATCCTGAATGGGGGAAGGATCCTCATCCCTCTCTATCCTACTCAAGTGACCAGCCACTAAATTTTCAGTTCCACTCTTGTCCTTTATCTCCACATTAAACTCTTGGAGCAACAACATCCACCGAATCAACCTCGGCTTTGCTTCCGGCTTCTTCAACAAGTATTTCAGAGCTGGATGGTCAGTGAAAACAATAACCTTGGAACCTAGCAAATATGATCTAAACTTATCAAGAGCAAAAACAACAGCTAGAAGTTCCTTTTCAGTGGTGGTGTAATTAGACTGTGCAGCATCTAAAGTCCTAGAAGCATAATAAATGACATGTGCAGCCTTGCCCACCCTTTGTGCCAGGACCGCCCCCACAGCATAGTTAGAAGCATCACACATGAGCTCAAAAGGGAGGGTCCAGTCAGGGGGCTGGATGATGGGGGTAAAGGTCAATGCCTTTTTCAAGAAGTCGAACGCCTTCTTGAAGTTATCATCAAAGCTGAATATGGCATCATTCTTCAGCAAGTTTGATAGAGGAAGAGCTATCTTACTGAAGTCCTTTATGAAGCGCCTGTAGAAACCTGCATGACCAAGAAAAGAACGAATCTCGCGAACACAAGATGGGTAAGGCAATGTAGAAATCACATCAATTTTAGCAGGATCTACTGAGATACCCTCTTTAGAAATAATATGCCCCAAAACAATCCCCTGTTCAACCATAAAATGACACTTTTCATAGTTCAAAACAAGGTCAGTTTCAATGCATCTTTCTAAAACCAAATTCAGACTGTGCAAGCATGCATCAAATGAGGAGCCATATACAGTGAAATCATCCATGAACACTTCCATGCAATTTTCAATAAATTCAGTAAAAATGCTAATCATGCATCTCTGGAAAGTACCAGGAGCATTGCAAAGTCCAAATGGCATCCTCCTGTAGGCAAACGTGCCGAAGGGGCACGTGAAAGTGGTCTTTTCCTGATCCTCTGGTGCAATGTGGATCTGGAAGTATCCGGAAAAGCCATCAAGAAAACAGTAGTGGGATTTACCAGCCAGCCGTTCGAGCATCTGATCGATGAATGACAGAGGAAAGTGATCCTTTCGAGTGGCCTGGTTCAACCTCCTATAATCAATACAGACTCTCCAGCTATTCTGGACTCTAGTGGGGACAAGCTCATTGTTTTCATTTCTTACCACTGTGAGGCCATATTTCTTGGGTACAACTTGCACTGGGCTCACCCAAGTACTATCAGAGATGGGGTATATGATACCTGCATGCAGGAGTTTTGTCACCTCCTTCTTTACAACATCCAGAATCAATGGATTTAGCCACCTTTGCGGCTGCATAACTGGTTTAGCCCTATCCTCCAACAGAATCCTATGCATACATCTAGAGGGGCTAATTCCTGGGATGTCGGCCAAGGTCCAACCAATTGCCTTCTTGTGCTTCTTCAGAACCTCCAAGAGCTTAGCTTCCTGGTCAGAGTCAAGGTTGGAGGAAATAATAACTTGAAATTTTTCATTCCTCTCCAAGTAAGCATACTTCAGATTTCCAGGAAGTGGCTTAAGCTCTAAGGAGGGTGGCTGCTCAACAGATGGTATGTTTGGGGCAGTCGGACTGTCAATAACTTCAGTCGAGCAGACAGCTTCACTCACACTATCACCCTGCAAGGTAACATCACTCTTAGCACAAACAGCACAAGGGTTAGTGTTAGTACAATCAGTACATGAATAAACATCATTAAAATCAGAAACAGATGGGAAATCAGCAACCAAGTCATCATAGGTGTCATCAACAATTTCAGAGAGCGACTCTATTTGAAAGACAGAGTGCTCTTCCAAGGGGTGCTTCATAGCATCGAAAATGTTGAATTTTGCCACAATGTCACCAAACTCCATAGACATGGTTCCATCGTGAACATCAATCTTTGTCTTCTCCATTTTCATAAACGGCCTGCCCAGAATGATTGGCGATCTGCTAGAATCTGTTTCCCCTGCCATGTCCAGAATGTAGAAATCAGCAGGGAAGATCAAATCATTAACCTGTACCAACACATCTTCTATCACTCCAACGGGGCGAGCGTTGGTCCTGTTTGCCAACTGAATAGTGAGACCTGTATGTTGCAAAGGACCAAGATCGAGGTTGTTGAAGACAGAAGTGGGCATGACATTGATGGAAGCTCCCAAATCCAACATGCAATAGTCGAATTTACTGTCCCCAATGGTGCATGGAATAGCAAACGTTCCCGGATCCTTGCACTTCTGTGGCAATGCCTGAGTGAGGGCTGAAACTGTAACCTTCTCGAGAGCAAGTTTAGGTTGAATGAGGGCTGAAACATTTCGCCCCAAATTGACTCTCTCATTACCTTTCAACCTCCTCTTGTGTGTGCACAAATCCTTCAGAAACTTTGCATACTTCGGAACTTGCTTAATCACATCCAGAAGCGGAATGTTTACCGCCACCATTCTGAACACATCTAGAATCTCCCTCTCCTTGTATTCCCCATCAATCTTCTTATTTTTCTGCACTCTTTGCGGGAAGGGGATTGGTGGCACATATACTCTCTCGGCTTCAACAACAACAGAAGGCTCAGGAGTTACCTCAACAGTTTCTTCATTTTTTTCAGGGGCTGCCTCTACAACTTTCCCGGATCTCAAAGAAATGGCACTCACATTAGGATTGGGGGCATTGGGATTCACCACTGTCTGTGCAGGTAGTTGGTTCGATCCCTGAGCTTGCTGCAAGGCATTCATCGAAGTGGAGAGCTGTCCAATCTGTGTCGGCAAATTGTGAATGCTAGCATCCGTTCGCTGCTGAAACTGTCCCTGCGAGGCCTGAAACTGGAGATTTTGTGCATTCATTTGTGCAGTTATTTGTACAGTCGTTTGCTTGAACATGTCCTCTAGTGAAGGTCCGGAAGGTGCAGAGGTGGTCACCTGGGGGGGTTCTATGGTGGTGCCATCGGTTGTTGTTGGGATGCGTTTCCATACCGAAGGTTGGGATGGTTCCTCCAGTTGGGGTGGTACTTATTTGTGGAAAGGTCAGGAATGCTGTACCGGTTCTGATTGTTGCCTTGATTGTAAGGATTGACTGCATAAGCTTGAGGCAAATCAGTAACTGACTCATCTTTCAGAATGGGGCATGCATCGATCAGGTGCTCAGGAGAGCTGCACATGCCACACAACCTTGCTGGTTGAACCTTATCCATTGCCAACTGCTTCACCAAAGAAGTGAGCTCATCAATTCTGGTTTCAAGGGCTTTGTTGGAAGAAGAACCTTGGATCTCATTTACACCACTTGTCTCGATAGAGTTGCTTCTGGTTATGAACTGCTGGGAGTTTAATGACATATTTTCAATCAATTGCTTGGAAGAAGCTGGAGTTTTATCAACGAGTTCTCCCCCACTAGCGGCATCCAAAATATTTATGTCCATTGGGAGCAATCCCTCATAAAAATACTGAATAAGTAGCTGCTCAGAAATCTGGTGCTGAGGGCATCTGGATACCAATTTCTTGAATCTCTCCCGGTACTCGGTCAATGACTCATTGCCTTGTCTAATGCCACATATTTCCTTCCTGATTGATGCAGCTCTGGAGGCAGGGAAGTACCTCTCTAGGAAGACTTTCTTCAGATCATTCCAGGTTGTAACAGAGTTCGGCTCAAGATAGAACAACCAATCCTTCGCAGCACCTTCAAGTGAGAATGGGAAGGCTCTCAGCTTGATATGGTCTTCTGTTATTCCTTCCGGCCTCAAGGTTGTAGAGCAAACAACCTGGAATTCCTTCAGATGTTTGTGTAGATCCTCACCTGCAAGACCACTAAACCTTGGCAACAAGTGTATCAAACCAGATTTTAATTCAAAGGGAGCAACATCATTAGTATATTCAATACACAAACCATTATAATTAACATCAGGGGCAGCAAGCTGCCTTAATGTTCTCTGATCAGCCATGTTATCAAAAACCGTTTCAGAATTAGAATCACCACTAGTGATGGTCCGAATTGCTCTACGGCGTGTGTGCAGTGTTCTTCCTATTTCAGGATCAAAATCACACAAGTTAGAACAAGTAGACCTAGTAGCCAGACTAATTCAGAAGAAAAACACAAAAATGCGAAAATAACAACAAGAGTCCCCGGCAACGGCGCCAATTTGACGCGCTGTCGCGCACGCGTCAAAAAGCGAGCGTGGTTTGTAAAACTGTAGTGAGGGTGCGACAACTCGGGTATCATCTCTCGCGGACTCTTGTAGTGTTATTTGCAGAAAATCAGTTTTCGGGGGGGGGGGGGGGGTGGTTTGAAATTGATTAGGAAACACAGAACAAAACAGAGCAAAAACAGAGCAATTTAAGTGGTTATCAAATAAGACAAAGATGATCAATCTGCTGTTCGGTTTCCCACTATCATCGGTTCATGTAATTCCATGCCCTAAGCGGATTCTAATCCCTCTTCGATTGTAGCATCGATTAACAAGCGAAATCGACGCTACGGGACATATGTTCCTAATTCCGAATTAAGCAAACGGATGAAGCCCTTCGTGAATTAAGCAAACACGAATTGAACGCACGCGAATTAAGCAAACACTATTGAGTTTAGGAACATAAAATCATCGAAAATAAATCAACACTAATTCGATACAAACTGAATTAAGCAAACAGAGAATAACGAATAGCATTGAAAGAGAGAAGAAAATTCAATTGGGAATTACAAGACCTCAAGTGTCGGCGGAAGCCGATTACAGCAGATTAACCTAGGGAGATTAGTTCTCCATCAAAAACGCAATACAATCAGAGAAATTCGTAAACAAGGATTAGCAAAAGATGTTCCACTAATCTGCCCTAAACAGCAATTATAGCTTCAGAATCTACGCACTCTCGCGAGGCGAGTATCCTCTCGCGAGGCGAATATTAAAATGGCACCAGTTCAAATTTGGGCTCTCGCGAGGCGAGACTTCAAAATCTAGTTTGTCACAGCCGTGATGCCTATCACGGCTAGGCCGTGATTACTTCTGACTTTGGGTGCTTATCTGTCATGGCCGTGACCTTCATCACGGCTAGGCCGTGATGGTCTCTGTCACCCAGGGTCTTCTCTTCACGCTCGTGATGGGGATCACGAGCTGACCGTGATTCTTTCTGACTTCCAGGCTCGCGAGGCAAGACATGGTTCGCGAGGCGAGGCAGAGAAGATGACATTTCTGGCACATGCTGGTCTTCAGTCTCGCGGGGCGAGTAACCTTTCGCGGGGCGAGTACTTCCAGGATTGCAATTTCCACTGTTTCCTTCATTCCCTGGACTCTAAGTTAACCTGAAAACATGAAATAGCCATAAGTGCTTTATTTGACTCAAAACTGGCTAAATTACCCTAAAACTACTTAAAGGACTCAAAACCTTGCTTGAGGACAATCAAGCCTAATTTGGGCGAAAACGAGATAAAATTGGCACAAAACCACGGTCATACTAGTCATAAAACTAGATGAGCCAGAGGCTTATCAAACAGACTAAATGAGAGTGAAGAAACTGATAAAAGAAAGAAGGGATTGGCTCTAAAATCACAAGTAAAAGAAGTAGAAGACAGTGATGATGATGATTCAGAACAAGAGGCTGAATCTGAAGAAGATATGGGAATGCTAGTTAGAAAATTCAAGAACTTCCTAAAGAAGAAATGAAACTTCAAAAGAAAGTCATCCACCTTTCAAAGGCGAAATTTCAGCAAAGGTGACAACTCTTCCAACAACATCACATGTTATGAATGTGGAAAGATCGGCCACATGAAGCTTGACTGTCCAAAACTGCAAAAGAATGACAAAACAGAAAAGTTTGACTCAAAGGACAAGAAGTGGAGAAAGCCAAGAAAGGCCTACATTGCTTGGGATGATAATGATCTAGATTCCACTGAAGAATCTGAATCTGAGGAGGCAAACTTGTGCTTGATGGCCAGCAATAACAGTGATTCAGAAAGTAAAGTAAGTTCTAATTATCAACCTTCTTATGATGAATTGCAAAATGCTTTTGAAGAACTTCATAGAGAATCCATTAGACTTGCTAGATTTCTAACTAAGTCTAAGAAAATCATCACATGCTTAGAGGAGAAAACTTCTGTTTTAAACAAAGAGGTAGATCAATTAAAAACATAAAATTGTTCTTTAAAAGAAAAACTAGCTACTGTCTTAGATGCACCTATATGTGATAAATGTCCTAAGTTGGAGAAACATATAAATCATTTGAATGGTGATCTATCTAGAGTTACTAGTGATAAAGAAATCTGGAATGCATCTAGTTGTACATTGACTAAAGAAGTTGAAAAACTGAAAAATGACTTAGCCAAGTTCACAAATGGTAGAGATAATTTGGATGCATTGTTAGGACAGCAAAAATGTGTTTATGATAAGGCTGGAATAGGCTATTAACCTAAGATACATGAGAAATCTTTCAAGAAATTTTTTCTGCACCTATGACATCAAACACACCATTTGTTAAATGCTATTTCTGTGCTAGAAAAGGTCACACGGCTTCTACATGTCATTACAGAAAATCTGCTTATAATGAGTCTAAATATATATGGGTTCCTAAAGGAACTAATGCTCCAACTAACTCAAAAGGACCCAAACAGATTTGGGTACCTAAAGCAAAAACATGATTCTGTTTTGTAGGTGTGTTGGAAAGCCAAGAATGTGAAATGGTATCTTGACAGTGCCTGTTCCAAGCACATGACTGGAGACAAAAGCAAGTTCATTTCCTTTACCCCTAAGTCGAGTGGTAGTGTTACCTATGGAGACAATAATAAAGGAAGAATACTTGGCATTGGAAACATTGGAAATGACTTAACAAGAATCATTGAGGATGTACTATATGTTGAGAAACTGAAACATAACCTGCTAAGTGTCAGTCAACTATGTAACAAAGGCTTCAAGGTAAAATTCAATTCCAATAGTTGCTTAATAGAAAATCGGCATGATGAAAATTTGAAATTAATTGGACATAGGACAGATAACATCTATATGCTTGATTTAGATAATATCTCTTCAAATACTGCATGCTGTCTTATTTCAAAAGAAGAAGAGAATTGGCTTTGGCATAGAAGAATTACACACATTCACATGAACCACTTGAATAAACTGATTCGTAAAGATCTTGTAATTGGCTTACCTAAACTAAAATTTGTGAAAGGGGGACTATGTGATGCATGTCAAAAAGGAAAGCAAGTTAAGGTGTCTTTTAAACAAAAGAACATTGTTTCAACAACTAGACCCTTGCAACTTTTACACATGGATTTATTTGGTCCATCTAGAACCAAAAGCTTTGGTGGTCACTCGTATGCATTGATAATAGTAGATGATTACTCTAGATATACATGGACATATTTTCTATCTTATAAGAGTGATTCATTTGCTGCATTTAAGAAAATGGCAAAATTGGTGCAAAATGAAAAGGACGTAAAATTGTTTTTATAAGAAGTGATCATGGGGGAGAATTTTAAAATGAAGTGTTTGAAAACTTTTGTGATGAGCATGGCATAATTTTTCTGCTCCTAGAACTCCACAACAAAATGGAGTAGTGGAAAGAAAGAATAGATCATTAGAGGAGATAGCAAGAACTATGTTGAACGACTCTAGCTTGCCAAAACATTTTTGGGCGGAGATCTTTGTCAATTCCACTGCTATGTGCTAAATAGAGTCTTGATAAGACCAATCTTAAATAAAACCCCTTATGAGCTTTACAAAGGAAGAAAACCAAATATAACACATTTTCATGTTTTTGGGTGCAAATGCTTTGTTCTTAACAATGGAAAGAATAATCTTAGAAATTTTGATGCAAAGGCTGATGAAGGAATTTTCCTATGTTACTCCCTATCTAGTAAAGCATTTAGAATATATAATAAGATAACACAAACTATTGAGGAATCTGTGCATGTGACATTTGATGAGTCTAACCCCAAAAGGTTGGGAAAGGATTGTGTTATTGATGATCTTGCAGATTCAATTGAGAAAACTCTCCTAGAAGAGAAATAGGACAATGAAGAAGATGAAAGCTTAAAGAACGAATCGCTGCAGCAGGAGCAAACAGAACAACAGCCTGACCTACCAAAGGAATGGAGGATCATCGAGAAATCATCCAATTGATAACATCATCGGTGAAATTACAAAGGGGGTAACTACTAGACAATCTCTTGGAAATGTTTGTAATCATATGGCATTTGTGTCTCAAGTAGAACCTAAGAACATAGATGATGCTATAATTGATGAACATTGGATGATGGCTATGCAAGATGAGTTAAACCAGTTTGAAAGAAACCAAGTTTGGAAACTAGTGCCTAAACCCAATAACTGTCAAGTAATAGGTGCAAAATGGGTTTTTAGGAATAAACTAGATGAAAATGGTATAATTGTAAGAAACAAGGCTAGATTGGTAGCCAAGCGTATAACCAAGAAGAAGTCATAGATTATGATGAAACATATGCACCAGTAGCAAGATTAGAAACTATAAGAATGCTACTTGCTTATGCTTGCATAATGGATTTAGATTGTATCAAATGGATGTTAAGAGTGCTTTCTTAAATGGATTTATACAAGAGGAAGTGTATGTTGGTCAACCACCTGGTTTTGAGAATAATGGATTGCCTAACCATGTTTATAAACTGTCTAAAGCCCTATATGGCTTAAAGCAAGCTCCTAGAGCTTGGTATGAAAGGTTAAGTAATTTTCTCATTGAAAAAGGATTTAAAATAGGTAAAGTTGACAAAACCTTGTTCACTAAGAAAAAGGCACACAACACTTTATTTGTACAAATATATGTGGATGATATAATTTTTTATGCTACTAATGAGCAGTTGTGCAATGAGTTTGCAAGTCTTATGCAGAGTGAGTTTGAAATGTCAATGATGGGTGAGCTAAACTTTTTCCTTGGACTTCAAATAAAGCAAACTGAAAATGGAATCTTTGTTAGCCAAACCAAGTACTGCAATGAGTTGATCAAGAAGTTTGGCATGGAAAAAGCTAAGGAGATGGTTACTCCAATGAGTACCTCCTGTTATCTGGACAAGGCTGAGCAAGGTAAACCTGTTGATGTTTCTTGTTGGAATATGTGGCTTCGACTCAAGAGGGGAGGGGTGAATTGAGTCTACAAATTTTGATGAGTGTGATTTCACCTCATATTTTATGTATTTTTTTGCATGCATTTTCATATAGTTTAGGCATATTCAGTTTGATTTTGTTAGTTATTACCTTGGAACGGGTAAGGCGGTTTTGTGGTGTTGTTTTGCAGAAATTAAAGATAAAATTCTCAAAATCAACCATGATGGAGCTTTGATGAAGATGGGGCTTGGAAAGTGAAGAAAATGAGCCAAACAGAGCCCATCACGGCCTGGCCGTGATGACCATCACGACCATGATCAAGCAGAGCTGAAGGCAAGAGTCAGAAGCCGTCATGGCCTAGTCGTGATGCCCATCGCGGCCGTGACAGGCCAAAATTTGAAAGGGCGCCCATGGCAGAACCCATCACGGCCTGGCCATGATGGCCATCACGGCCGTGACGCGTACCTAATCTATAAATAGGCATCTGAGCAGAACAGAAAATGAGGCTGGGAACCCTAGGAGCACTTTTACCCTAGGGAGACTCTTGGGAAGCAAAAAGGGGCGTGTTCTCTCTGCTCTTGGACTGGAAGAAGATTGGATTGGAAGAAGATTGGAGGATTCGTCATGGAGTTCTCTTCATCTCTTCTCTCTTTCTCTTTTGTAGCTTTAATTACCATGAGTAGCTAAACCCCTTCTTGTTGGGGTTAGATGTTTACTTTTCTGAACTTGGTTGTCTCTTGATTTGGTTTTAATACAAGTTTCTATTTCTTTATGAGTATTTGATTCTATGCTTAATGCTTTTCTTGGCTTGATCACCCTTGGAATGATTTGTTGCTTTGATAGACAATTGAAAAATTGATGTTAAGGCATGCTCATGAATCAAATGCCAAGTAGTTCATGAATCTAGACATAGGTCTTGGGGTGCTTGCAATCTTATAAGTCTTGGCTCTTTATGCAAAATCTCATGTTAATCCACCTAAGACATTAGGGTTTAATTTGGGGTTTTAGGCTCATTCCACCTAAAACATTAGGGTTTGAGTATTTTAGCAGATTTGATTGTCATAAATGAATTAGGACTTGTGTTATTAACCATTTCATTGCAATCAAGGGAAGATTAGTGTAGTCTAACCCTGACAATTTCATCCATTTGTTAACCACATCTCTTTTGCAGTCCAAGTGTTTGTAAAAATTCCCAAAAGACCAAAAAATATTTTATTGCTTTTGTTGCCTTATTTTATGATTTGATCTATCTTCATAGTTTAGTCTAGATAGTTGTTTGACTTGTGAATTGGTAATTGGAAACCGATCCCTGTGGACGATATCCGGTTCTTACCGATTTATTACTTGTACGACTAGGTATACTTGCCTAGAAACGTCCAACAAGTTTTTGGCGCCGTTGTCGGGGACTGGTTTTGCCAATATCATTAGTAACAAGGAGGCAACTAATTTAGACATTTTTATTTCTGTATATATTTGATTTTTTTTCTTGTGTAGTTGTGTTTTAATTAATTTGTTGCAATTTCGAACTTGTGCTCTTTAATCTTAGGTTTTATTTGTCTGTGAGGTGGATTTTGAATTGACAGGATCATGGATTACAATTATTATTATCCATCTGACAAAGAAATTGAGATGTTTGAGCTACAGCTGCGGGCAGATATGCTACAATTGTCCACAAACATCCAACAAGTGAGAAATGTTTTGTCAAGGGTAAAAGTCTCTCCTCCACCATTGCTAGGCTATTTTGAACGGGAAAGTCAATATCACAACACCTACACTCCATATGGGGGGGGGGGGGGAGGGGGGAATCCTCCAAACAATGCTTGGATTGATCAAGAGGAACATTGGGAATCTTCCGCACCTTCATATCAACCACAACCTTCTCGATGGTATGATAAGCCATCACCCATGGAAGTTGCTTTGGAGAATTTCACATCCACAACCACAATCAATTTTGAGCAACCTTTTCCGGAAAGTCTGTCTCACTTGGAGGTTGTTTTGGAGAACTTCATGGCAACAACAATGGAAAGTTTAAAAAATCGAGAATCTACCATTCGAAGTTTCGGGGAACGTATTGAGAAAATATCTAACCAACTATCTGAAATGTCAAATGGGAACTTGGTGGATGACGATGAAGATGATGTAATAATGGATGATGATGAAGATGATGCAATAATGGATGAAAAGGAAGATGAAGAGGTGGGAGCAACCGAATTAAGAAGTGAAGACCATGTTTTGGAGAACATAGTTGCACCATCTCCCATTGAATTCTTGACTAAAGAGATTGAGATACAGAGGCATTTGGAGGACGTTTATTTCACCATGCTAGAGGATGATGAAGAACATTTGGAATTAGATGATTCTATTGGGTCCTATGCATGTGTTGATTGTGATGGGAGAAATACTTGTGTGGTTTGTGCTGAGATTGCTGCATATATGGAAGGTGATGGACTTGATAATGCAGTGAGTGAAGATTGTGCAGAAGTCAAAGCAGCACCAGTGATCCTCTCCACTTGTTTGCCACCTCCCATTATGAAGCAACCAGCGATGGATTTCAAGCCTCTGCCTAAGAAACTGGATTTTGCATCTTTAACTATGAAGGCACTATGGCCAGTCCAAGAGATTGAACCCCATTTGTGTTGGAAGGACTTTGTTGATAAAGAGGTCATCTTTGACCCGAGAGGGATTGAAAAGTTCTTCACACTTGGAGAAGTCACCATGACTTTCGAGCACTCACTTTCATATCAATGCTGCAAGTTATGGGATCCTGGAATAAGCTTCCATTCTCTGTCTATCACTTGGCCCTTATGCTACAAGCAATGGGATCCAGGTGGAAGCTTCGCAATGAGTTTTATTAACCGTTCTCTTTAGTTATTTTCATTTTATTGTTAGTTTTCATTTGTTTTTGAATTTAACTCTTGAATAATTTTAGAAGATCAAGAGGAGAAAAATCATAAATAAATAGAGTTGCCAAGTGTTTCCAGGTTAATAAGGAAGGAAGAGCAAGAAGGTAAGGCCAAGCAAAGTCAGAACTCATCACGCCCAGGTCGTGACATGTGTCACGGCCGTGATGAGCCAACCATGAAGAACAGAAAGGATCACGGCCTGCCCGTGATCAGCATCACGGGCGTGATGAGAGGACCCTGAAGATCAGAGAGCATCACGGCCTAGCCGTGATGGAGGTCACGGTCGTGACAGGCCAACTCCTATGAAACAGAATTGATCACGGCCTTCCCGTGATGAGCATCACGGCCGTGACACACTTTTTCAGCCTCCCTTTGCTTAGGCATGTGAGCCAACACCCGCTACCACCTCGGTAAGTTGTTCCATTTTTCTCCTCTCTCCGACTTGATTATTTACATTGGGGACAATGTAAATTCTTAAGCTTGGGGTAGGGGTATTTTTGCATATTTTTGAATTTTTGCATTTTCATACTGCATTCATATAGGCATAGCTTTCCATGATCACATGATTCGATTGCCCCTTGCTTAGAGTATGCATCCAATTGTGAGAACTTAGTGCCAAATAATTTGAGATAGTGAATTTATGAACCCAAATTTTTTTATTCTTGTGATAAGGCTACAAATAAAAAAAATCTTGAGATGATCTTTGATAGTTGATAATTAGCATGAGGTTCCGTAGATTTGTGTTTCTCACTGATTTTTGAACTACAAAATGTGAGATTTTGAGCCAAAAAGGGGTACTCACTAAATCTACCCCATTCTTTGTGATAGAGTGTTTTAATTCCTCTTGGATTATATTCTCTAGAACTTGACTTGAAACCGTTTTGAAGCTTAAAAATTTTTGAAAACATTTTTGAAAATGATTGAAGCACTAGGTATTTTTCCGGCCTTCTGAGCTTTGATTGACTAATTGCTACCCCTTAGTTGCCCAATTTTGATCCTGAAAGAATAAAATACTTTTCTTGGTACCTTGAATTATTTGGATGAATGATGCTTGATAGGAGACCTTCTAAAGTATTACAAAAAGGGTAGAAAGGTAGTTGAAAAAGTATGGGATGAGAAAAGTCAGAAAAATATTTCTCTTGAATTGAAAATCTCCCCTTCTACAAATCAAAAAAAAAGAGAAAATAAATATGGAGAAGGGGATGACAAAAGGAAGTGAGAAATATAATAGAAAGAAAGAAAGAAAGAAAGGTGGAAAAATTAATCAAAACCCAAAAAGTATTTTAGAAGGTGTCATGTTTTGCAATGCTTGGTATTTTGTTTAGCCTTCTTGAAAATTCCTTTTCTTGATTTCCCCACCTAACGATTAATCCCATGGCCCCATTACAACCAAAGTAAAGACCTCTTGATTCTAATGTGTTTTCATTAATAAAGTAGAGATTTGGTTGATAGTCAAGCTTATGGTAGAATTCATTCCTTGAGGAAATTGAGCGAATTGTCATATATCCTTAACACTTGAGTGAGGTGAGAAGGAGTGCCCGAATCAGTGAGAATGTGAGTCTAGGAAACCTAAGCGTCTAATTGGACTTGAAATTGATCGTCTCTTGCTGAATTATTTGAAAATGCCTGTTACTTGGATTAGTTACTCGGGTTCTTGGTTCACTATCCATGCTCTGAATTATTTATATCTTCTGGCCTTAGTAATTGCTTGAGGACAAGCAAATGTATAAGCTTGGGGTGATTTGATGAGTATGATTTCACCTCATATTTTATGTATTTTTTTGCATGCATTTTCATATAGTTTAGGCATATTTAGTTTGATTTTGTTAGTTCTTACCTTGGAACGGGTAAGGTGGTTTTGTGGTGTTGTTTTGCAGAAATTAAAGATAAAATGCTCAAAATCAACCATGATGGAGCTTTGATGAAGATGGGGCTTGGAAAGTATAGAAAATGAGCCAACAAAGCCCATCACGGCCTGGCCGTGATGACCATCACGGCCATGATCAAGCAGAGCTGAAGGCAAGAGTCAGAAGTCGTCACGACCTAGCCGTGATGCCCATCACGGCCGTGACAGGCCAAAATTTGAAAGCGCGCCCATGGCAGAATCCATCACAGCCTGGCCGTGATGGCCATCATGGCCGTGACGCGTACCTAATCTATAAATAGGCATCTGAGAAGAACAGAAAAGGAGGCTGGGAACCCTAGGAGCACTTTTACCCTAGGGAGACTCTTGGGAAGCAAAAAGGGGCGTGTTCTCTCTGCTCTTGGACTGGAAGAAGATTGGATTGGAAGAATATTGGAGGATTCGTCATGGAGTTCTCTTCATCTCTTCTCTCTTTCTCTTTTGTAGTTTTAATTACCATGAGTAGCTAAACCCCTTCTTGTTGGGGTTAGATGTTTACTTTTCTGAACTTGGTTGTCTCTTGGTTTGGTTTTAATACAAGTTTCTATTTCTTTATGAGTATTTGATTCTATGCTTAATGCTTTTCTTGGCTTGATCACCCTTGGAATGATTTGTTGCTTTGATAGACAATTGAAAAATTGATGTTAAGGCATGCTCATGAATCAAATGCCAAGTAGTTCATGAATCTAGACATAGGTCTTGGGGTGCTTGCAATCTTATAAGTCTTGGCTCTTTATGCAAAATCTCATGTTAATCCACCTAAGACATTAGGGTTTAATTTGGGGTTTTAGGCTCATTCCACCTAAGACATTAGGGTTTGAGTATTTTAGAAGATTTGATTGTCATAAATGAATTAGGACTTGTGTTATTAACCATTTCATTGCAATCAAGGGAAGATTAGTGTAGTCTAACCCTGACAATTTCATCCATTTGTTAACCACATCTCTTTTTGCAGTCCTAGTGTTTGTAAAAATTCCCAAAAGACCAAAAAATATTTTATTGCTTTTGTTGCCTTATTTTATGATTTGATCTCTCTTCATAGTTTAGTATAGATAGTTGTTTGACTTGTGAATTGGTAATTGGCAACCGATCCCTGTGGACGATATCCGGTTCTTACCGATTTATTACTTGTACGACTAGGTATACTTGCCTAGAAACGTCCAACAAATTTCTTTTTTATTTTTTCAACAAAAATTTCTTTGACAAAATTTATCACGCAATAAATTATATAAAAGAAATAAATTAAAAGAGAGGTAAAGAGAATACCTGCGCGAGGATTTTATCCTGGTTCAGCCACCAACCACCAGTGACCTACGTCCAGTCCCCACTCCACCTGTGGGATTTTCTTCCACTAACAAACAAGCTTATAACTGGTGCTTGCAACCTTTGTACACAACAGAGCTCTTCTCACTAGGGATACCCCACCCTTGTGTAGAAGCCTCAATCACAACAAAGAGAGATACCACACCCTCACACAAAGTTTCAGCAAAGGAAGAACAATATGATACATTCTTCTAGTGCAGATGATTACAACTTGAAGCACTATGAGTATGATGATAATAACACAATTTGGCTCACAAATAATTTTCAGATCAAAATGTATTTTTCATGTATTCTCTTCTCTAATGAATTTTCAACAAAAACCACTTTTATAGCCTTTTGAAAATATAACCGTTGCACCTCAAATAAGGAAATGACTTATGTCATTGAAAGCTAGTCGTTGCACCTCAAATAAGGAAAGGACTTATGTCATTGAAAGCTAGTCGTTGCACCATTAAATTTAATGTGCAAATCAATTGGGTGGTTTAAAAAAGTTTAAAAAAACAATTTGAATTGGAATTTGAATTGGAAAGCTAGTCGTTGCACCATTAAATTTAATGTGCAAATCAATTGGGTGGTTTAACAAACAATTTTCACATGTTAAAATCGGTTCATGCCTTGAGATATACATACAGATTCCAATTCAAATTTCACACAATGAAGCTTTCTTTATTCAAGATCAATATCATTTAATTTCAAAAAGAAAGATTTACGTTGCACCCAAGTTTCACATATATATGTAAAGAACAATGTACTATTATTTTTGACATTAAAAGAAATCCTTTGATTCAACTAAAAAGAAGATGCACCGTTTGAAAGTTGCATTTCAATATTATTATTTTTTTCATATGATAAATCAGGTTGAAAAAATATTTTGCTAGTCTAATACATGATAAATAATCTTTTATCCAAAAGTGTAGTGTTTTAGTTAAATTGATCAAATGAGCCAAAGTGAGTTTTAGCCATCATACCCTTACAAGATAACTAAGACCTAGTATATATACTCAATCTTGCTTGAGGTCTTGATACTTGATTTTCTGGTACATCATAATAATTTGAATTTGTGCACGCGGTACCTGCATGCTATAAGAAAAATTCTCTTGCCTTTTTGTTAGTGTTTGTCATTCATCAAAATATATAAATGTGTGATTACATACTCCCCCTTTTTGATTATAACAAACCTTACCTTCTTACCTATGTAATGTGGTGTCATAGTCATATGCGCACTGCATGAGCGTGGGATGGATTTCCCCCTATCTAAAACATATTGCTCAATAAATACGTCAGTTAAGTTCAGAAGGCATAAATTCAAATTATTAGGCAATGGAATATTATAAGCATGCTCCCCCTGAATAGTTCAATTACATTTATTTTATGCAATATTAATATTCCAATTCTTCTCCCCCTTTTGGCATGATCAAAAAGAAAGTTTATGGATAAAAGATAATAAATAAAGGTGATAACTTCCATTCATCAAAATGGATGAAAAGTGGGACATTAATAGCGTTAATAAAATAAGTATGTGTAGTAGCCAATATGGAGGTTGATTTTATGATTTTATGATTCACGGTATCCAAACTAACAAAATCAGACTATCACAATAGAACGGACGGTGCAGGAGCACATTGACCAACTGGATGCAATTCAGTTTATGCAGTTAATTTGGAAAATTATTATCAAAAAGTGTGCCACATAGTTACAGGAACTATGATAAAATTAATTTTCCTGCTCACATATTTATTAATAAAATTATTGACAGAGAGCAAATTAGATATGTGAGAATAAAAGTAAACATGTAAGATTAATTGATGTAAGATAAATCTAGGATGCCTAATTCTCTTCTGATGTAAAAGAAACTCTCTTTATTGAGGGGTTTAGTAAGGATATCTGCTAATTGCTTAGTTGTATCCATATGCTCCAATACACAATCTCCATTTTGCACATGATCACGAATAAAATGGTGTCTTATCTCAATGTTTTTTGTCCTAGAATGTTGAATGAGATTCTTAGTTAAGTTAATGGCACTAGTGTTATCACATCGAATGGGGATATGATCTAATTGGACACCATAGTCTAACAGTTGTTGTTTCATCCAAATAATTTGGGAACAACAACTCCCTGCTGCTATGTATTTCGCCTCAGCGGTTGACAATGTCACACTAGCTTGTTTTTTGCTAAACCATGATGAGACACCCCGTTGTGCCCCATCGTATTATTATATTAAAACCTTAATATTTATTTACTTAATCGCGTGCTTACTGTTGAAAATACATAAAAATTAAAACTTAATTAATAATCATATAAATTCTACAAATATAAAACACACCAAAGTGGTAATATATAATTACACACATGCTTATTTATTACAAAACCAAAACACTGTTAAGGGTACCCTCTCAGTAGGATCCCTCACAGGTATAAATAGCACTACAGACATACTTAGCGGAAATATAAATACTCCTTAGACACACTGGCCATAATGTCTATACTCTAATCGCCATGAATCACCGCTCGACCTCCAGCATCTGGATCGTAAGGAGTTCCATCTAGCTCCTCAGCAATTGGCTCCTCCATCGGGTCTTCTCGTACGATCACATCAGAAATAAAATACAACACGCAAAAAGATATAGGGAATAAGAAACAGTTCTATCATCAAAAAGCGGAAAAGAGTAATAGTAAATTATACAGTAATTGTCACAGACACACATTACTCAAAATCAACAATCATCCTCAATTCACTATATCATCCTCTACCCTCAGCTCATGTAGTCTAAGTACTTATACTATCATATCTGTCTCTATTCCTCTCACATTCGTTAGTAGTCCAGGATAGTCTGATGCAAAGAACTCAGCATAGTACACTTCTATCTTTTGATAGGATAATACTCAACATAGTGCCCTTCTATCTTTCGATAGGATAAGACTCAACATAGTGCCCTTCTATCTTTCGATAGGATAAGATTCAGTATATTTCCCTTCTATCTTTCGATAGGATAGGATTTCAATATAGTGCACTTCTATCTTTCGATAGGATAGATCAGATCGACGCGTCATGGACTGAAAAAGTATTTGCATCAAAACCTCTATATGAATCTCACTATCTCAAATCAATAACAACCTTGTACCTCAAGCTCCCATCATAACCTCAACTCGCATTCTATGTCACATCTCATCCATTAGATAACTTAATTTAGCTAAGCACCTCTAAGTCAATTCATTCTCTCACCCAAACAATCATCTCCCGAACAACATATATCCTTACTTAAAATCAACTAGGCATAGTATTAAAAACCAGGCAGATCATGCATCACACAATATCAGGAAATATTCAAATATCTCAATATCATATAAAGCAATTTATCACAACCAACGCATAATAATCAAATCAAATAAATAACAAAGTCAGAACATGTCGCGGCCTGGCCATGACAACCATCGCGGCCGTGACAGACAGCAAACATCCTCACAATCATAATTATTCAAACACCGAAACAATACGTCACATGCAGATGGAATACCTCAACCAGCGTATCACAGTAAATTTGATAACAATAAATCAAACATCCTCAAATACTTAAAATCAACTTAATGTCGATAAACCTACAATCCTCGAATCACATTGGTTTTACAGAAAAGGTTTCCAATGGGATTTTGGTCTTGTCGATTACTCGACTGCTAGTAGGGTTTAGGTCGCCCTACACAATTATCATATAATCTACTACTTATCGATTCCGACGATAGGTTGATTCTTTTCCCCACCTCAGTTTGCACCGGAAACACGTACACGACGATCCTCGTTATCCCGCCACGAGTTAACACAACCACCTTCAACCAAACAACATAACTATAATTAATCAAATAACCACCATCTATGACACTTTAGGGCTAGGTTCGGCCAAGACTTAGAAAATAGGTTTAGGGTTATCTTCTTAATGCCATCTTTTGGATCCTAGTTACTAGAGTCTTAACTAGCATATATTACTTATTACAAGACTAAAATTTTACATAAAATCCTCTAACCTTTAGGGTTAGGGTTTCGGCCAAGGGCTGACTTTTAGGGTTCAAAATCCTTAAAATTGCTAATCATGATTAAGTCATAGATTAATGATCCTTGATTAACCTAAATCATGGATTAGTGACTAAACAACTAAAGTTGAAACTCAAAACTTCCTATCTCTTTTATACAAGGATTCGGCCTCAACATGATCATAGGGTTAGGGTTCTTAGTTTAATAAACCAACTTGGATTTATTAATCATACATACTAATAGCTTGATTAACAAGATCATTAATGAAAACCATGAACAAAAACTCTACCAAACCTACTTTGATAGATTCGGCCAAGGCTAGGTTTTCAAGAAAGAAATTTTTGATTACATCATGCTCTTGGATTTAGATAGTAGACATGATATCAAGAATATAGAAAGTAGTTTCATCATCATTAGATTTTTCTAGAATTTATTATGACTTTTCAAAGTTCTAGGGTTAGAAACTTTAAAGTGATGAACAACTATGATATAAGCCTTGAATCAAAAAACTTGCTAAAGAACATAGGTATGATTAAGAATGAAGATTTGAATTTACCTCTTGAAGTTCAATGACAAAAGAAATCCAAGATACTTGCTTCACAAATCACTCACTTAAGAACTTATGAACTTAGGGTTTTGAAAACAAATGGCAAAAGAAACTAAGTGAAAAGTGAGAGTATGGTATTTATAGTGATAGTGGCGCCATTATGGGAAGGTTCTAGATGATGATGAGTTGTCTTGCTAAAGGATTCAAATGCAATTAAGTTCTAGGGACCAATTTGCAAAGATTCCAAAAGTTGAAGGACTAGTTTGCAAATTGTCAAGAAAGTGTCATGATGATGATTTTGCCACATTAAATGCTAGCTTATCTTGACTTTGTTGGCTGATTTTGGTGTCATAGATATTTTTAGGATGATTCATGAATTTGAGAAGAATCAAGAATATTGAGGAAAAATCAAGGATAATGTAGAAAAATGTGGAAACTTGTGGAAAACTCTAGAAACATCATGATGCATTCAACAACAATGAGGCAGCCACAAATCCTCATGGGCTTGCGCATGGGCTGGGTTAGTTTGGGCTTGAGTTCATTCTTGTGGGTCCTACTTGAAAATTTAAGCATTAAGCTTAAGATAGGAAACTTAAATGGGTTTTATGGAATCAATCCATGAACTAAAAATTTTGGGCTTCTAAGCCACGACCATTTGAGTTTGGGAACAAGGATTCTAGCCCAATTCACTTAAAAAAATTAAAAACTAATTTAGGGACAAAAGGGTAATTTACAGAAAGTTCAGGGGCTTAAGCGTAAAATTCATAAATTTTCTATTTAACCCTAAAAAACCTTCTAGACTTAAAAATATGATTCATCCCCTTGAATCATCTCAAAATCCTAAGAAAAACCCTCTATCGGTTCTGAGAAACTCCGAAATCCCTTCCGTCGTCTACCCGATTACGCGTTTCGCTCGAAAAACATAAATTATTTTATTTTTTTCCAAAATAAATCTAAAAATACAGAATTGTATAAAAAAAAATACTAAACTTAAGTCTTTCGTTCACGAATTAAAATTAGGTCTTTTGAGCAGTATTATTATCATCGCCAATGTAATTCGTGGGTTTTGCTTTGACTTTCCAACCTAACTTTTAATCGTAGCTTCCTACATTCAAGTAGGATTGAGTAGTAAACTCCGTTTATTTAAAATAATTTTCTAAAACTCAATTAAATTTATAAACATATAATCGTTCGCAATTCGATTATTTTGAAACAGTAAAAATCGGGGTGTTACATTACTACCCCTCTTAGAAAAAAAATTCCGTCCTCGGAATTTCTTAACTCAACACTAGACATCATCTTGTACTCTTATCTTAATCTAAAGCTCCAACAATATATTTCTCATCACTGTTTTTCCCCTAGGTGACCATTAAATGCTAGCTTATCTTGACTTTGTTGGCTGATTTTGGTGTCATAGATAGTTTTAGGATGATTCATGAATTTGAGAAGAATCAAGAATATTGAGGAAAAATCAAGGATAATGTAGAAAAATGTGGAAACTTGTGGAAAACTCTAGAAACATCATGATGCATTCAACAACAATGAGGCAGCCACAAATCCTCATGGGCTTGCGCATGGGCTGGGTTAGTTTGGGCTTGATTTCATTCTTGTGGGGCCCACTTGAAAATTTAAGCATTAAGCTTAAGATAGGAAACTTAAATGGGTTTTATGGAATCAATCCATGAACTAAAAATTTTGGGCTTCTAAGCCACGACCATTTGAGTTTGGCAACAAGGATTCTAGCCCAATTTAATTCACTTAAAAAAATTAAAAACTAATTTAGGGACAAAAGGGTAATTTACAGAAAGTTCAGGGGCTTAAGCGTAAAATTCATAAATTTTCTATTTAACCCTAAAAAAACCTTCTAGACTTAAAAATATGATTCATCCCCTTGAATCATCTCAAAATCCTAAGAAAAACCCTCTATCGGTTCTGAGAAACTCCGAAATCCCTTCCGTCGTCTACCTGATTACGCGTTTCGCTCGAAAAACATAAATTTATTTTTTTCCAAAATAAATCTAAAAATACAGAATTCTATAAAATAAAATACTAAACTTAAGTCTTTCGTTCACGAATTAAAATTAGGTCTTTTGAGCAGTATTATTATACTGTCAATGGAATTCATGGTAGGTTTTTACCGACTTTCCAACCTAACTTTTAATCGTAGCTTCCTACATTCAAGTAGGATTGAGTAGTAAACTCCGTTTATTTAAAATAATTTTCTAAAACTCAATTAAATTTATAAACAAATAATCGTTCGCAATTCGATTATTTTGAAACAGTAAAAATCGGGGTGTTACACATGAAACTAAGGCACTACCTAAAAAGTGGCATGTCCCACTAGTACTTTTCCTATCTAACTTGCAACCTGCAAAGTCGGAGTCGGAATACCCAACCAAATTGCATGTGTTGCCTTTGGGGTACCACAAGCCCATGTCTTTTGTCCCAACTAAATATCTCATTATTCGCTTAACCGCTGCAAGGTGGGATTCCCTAGGACTAGCCTGAAATCTAGCACACATGCAAACACTAAACATGATGTCAGGCCTACTTGCAGTAAGATACAAGAGGGATCCAATCATACCTCGATATTTTGTCAATTCAATAGGCTTACCATTTTCATCCTTATCTAAGTAGCATGAGGTGCTCATTGGTGTGGCTATCTCCTTGGCATTGTCCATTCCAAATCTTTTTAAAAGTTCCTTTCAGTATTTTGTTTGACTTATGAATATGCCGTTGTCTGTTTGTTTGATTTGAAGCCCAAGGAAGAAATTTAATTCTCCCACCATCGATATTTCAAATTCTTCCTGCATATGCTTAGAGAATTCTTTGCCAAGAAACTCATCAGTAGCACCAAAAATTATATCATCCACATACACTTGTACAAGAAGAATATCATGTGATTTTCTTTTAATAAATAAGGTTGTGTCAACCTTTCCTCGTGAAAACCCTTTTTCTAAAAGAAACTTGCTTAAGCGCTCATACCAAGCTCTAGGAGCTTGCTTTAAACCATAAAGCGCTTTCTTTAAGCGAAACACATGATTGGGTCGGTCAAAATTTTCAAAACTAGAAGGTTGATTTACATACACCTCTTCTTGAATAAAGCCATTTAAAAACGTACTTTTTACATCCATTTGATATAATTTAAAATTCATAATGCAAGCAAATGCAAGTAACATGCGAATGACCTCAAGTCTGGCTACGGGTGCATACGTTTCTTCATAATCTATGCCCTCCTCTTGATTGTACCCTTTAGCTACAAGTCTAGCCTTGTTTCTAACAATTATACCATTTTCATCTAATTTATTTCTAAAGACCCATTTAGTTCCTATTGTTTGATTTTTTGATGGCCTAGGGACTAGTTCCCATACCTGATTTCTTTTAAATTGGTTTAATTCCTCTTGCATGGCTAACAACCAAAATTCATCATAAATAGCATCGTCAATGTTCTTAGGTTCTATTTGAGAAACAAAAGCCATGTGATTGCAAGCATTTTTAATGGAGTTTCTAGTAATTACCCCTTTAGAAATATCACTAATAATGTTGTCCAATGGATGATTTTTGGAAACTCTCCATTCTTTGAGAAGATCTTGAAGTTCTTCTTCCTCTTTCTTGATCTCATCATTGCCTTCTTTGTCCTCTTGATTTTTCTTTTCATCCAAGTGGGTATGTTCTAAGGAATCTGCAAGGTCATCAACAATATCATTTCCCAACCTTTTGGGGTTAGTCTCATCAAAAGAAACATGCACTGATTCCTCATCAGTTAAAGTTCTTTTATTGTATACCCTTCATAAGCTTTGGCATCAAATTTTCCTAAATTATTTTTACCATTATTAAGAACAAAACATTTGCATCCAAACACACGAAAATGAGAGATAGTGGGCTTCCTTCCTTTATATAATTCATATGGGGTTCTCTTTAGAATTGGTCTAATTAAGACCCTATTGAGAACATAGCAAGAAGTGCTAACTGCATCCGCCCAAAAATATTTTGGGAGGTTTGCATCGCTTAATAGTGTTCTAGCGAGTTCCTCTAAAGCCCGATTCTTTCTTTCTACCACCCCATTTTGTTGTGGGGTCCTAGGCGCAGAAAAATTATGTTTTATGCCATTTTCTTCACAAAAAATTTCAAACATTTCAATTTCAAATTCCTACAATTTTTAGATCCTTTTCATTTTGAATTACCTTGGCTAATTTTTTAAAAGCTTTAAAGGTGTCACTTTTGTGTGAAAGAAATAAGGTCCAAGTGAACCTAGAGTAGTCGTCAACAATTACTAACACGTAAAAATTGCCACCAAGGCTCTTAGTTCTTGAAGGCCCAAAAAGATCCATTTGTAGGAGTTGCAAGGGCCTCTCCGATGAAACAATATTAATTGGTTTGAAGGAAGCCTTTGTTTGTTTACCTTTTTGGCATGCATCACACAATCCATCCTTTTTAAATTTCATTTTGGGTAAACCAATAACAAGTTCTTTTGAAATAAGCTTGTTTAAGTGCTCTGTGTGTATGTATGCAATCCTACAATGCCAAAGAAAACTGTCTTCTTCTCTTGAGACAAGACAACATGCATCATTTGAAGAGATATCATCTAAGTCTATCATATAAATATTATTAATTCTATGTCCAATTAATTTCTTATTTTTGTCATGCAAATTTTCAATTAAACAACTTTTAGAATCAAAGCTAACCTTGTTACCTTTGTCACAAAGTTGACTTATGCTTATGAGGTTGTGCTTTAGTCCTTCCACAAAAAGTATATTATCAGTTGATGTTGTCGGACTTTTACCAACACTCCCAATCCCAAGAATTTGCCCTTTGTTATTGTCACCATATGTCACATGTCCTCCAACTTTTGGTGTGAAGGATGTGAACTTGCTAATGTCTCCCATCATATGCTTAGAGCAGCCGCTGTCAAGGTACTAATTTGTAGTCTTGGCTTTCAAGCATACCTACAAAACAACAATTATATTTTGTTTTTAGGTACCCAAATTTTATTGGGTCCTTGGTTGTTAGTGCCATATGATGTTCTCTTAGGAACCCATTTTTTCTTTTCATTCTCCTTTCTCATATTACAAGTTGATGCGGTATGCCCTTTTCTAGCACAATAATAACATTTGACGAAGGGACTAACAAATGTATGAGTAGGCACAAATGTTTTCTTCAAAAAGGATTTTTCATGATCATTAGGCTTATATCCTAAGCCAGCCTTATCATATACACCTTTTTGGATTCCCAAAAGAACATTCAAGTTATCTCTACCATTGGTGAATTTTGCAAGAGTGATCTTCAAGTCATTTACTTGCTTTTCATATTCACTGCACTTTTTGCATGTAAAATTTCCTAGAGTATATCCAATGCTATAGTTTTCCTTCTCTAATTCCAACCTTTCTTTTGTTAAAGTATTTACTTGGTTTTGCAAGTAATTAGCCATTTTCTTGGATTTTTCTAATGCCTTAGCCAATCTCATAGAGTCATTGTGTAGTTCAAGAAAGGCATCATGCAATGCATCATATGAGCAAGAAGAAGAAGAAGAGTTAGAGGTTACCTCATCATCGCTTTCGTGGCCAGCCATGAGACATAAGTTAGCTTCCTCATTGTCTGAATCATCGGTGGTATCCAAATCATTTTCATCCCAAGCTATGTAAGCTCTTCTAGGTTTGTTTTCCTTCTTTTCCTTTCTTTCGAATTTGTCGTTCTTTTGTAATTTAGGACAGTCATACCTCATGTGACCGGGCTTTCCACATTCATAGCAAGTAGGTGTGGAGCTTGGACCATCTCCCTTATTGAAACTCTTTTTGGGAAAGGTTGATGATCTTCTTGAGTTAGCTTTCTTTTTCACAAATCTTTTGAATTTCTTTACTAGCATTCCCATTTCATCATCTGAAGCGTATTCCTCTTCTTCATCTTTTTCACTCTCTTCCCCATTTTTGGAGGATGATGCTTTCAATGCTAGGCGCTTCTTTTTCTTGTCTTTTTCTTCGTGTTCCGACAGCCGACTAAGTTCTAGTTCATGCTCTTGTAATTTTCCAAATAGTGTTGCTAAGTTCATTGTGGCGAGATCTTTAGATTCAGAAATTGTTGTCACCTTCGGCTTCCATTCCCTGCTCAAACAACGTAGAACTTTATTAATTAAATCTTCATTATCAATATTCTTACCCAGACCAGCAAGATGGTTCACAATGTGAGTGAAGCGTTTCTGCATGTCTTGGATGGATTCTCCTTGCTTCATCATGAACAACTCGTATTCTCTTATCAGAGTGTTTGTCCTTGCGCGCTTGACTTCACTCGTTCCTTCATGAGTGACTTGAAGCGTATCCCACATTTCTTTGGGCGTCTTGCAATTTGAGACCCTGAAAAATTCTCCCCTACTCAAAGCAGATGTTATCATATTTCTAGCACGTAAATTTAATTGTACTTTTTTTTTCTCATCCTCAGTTTGTTCACTTCTAGGCTTAATAACAGACTTACCATCTACATCTTTCATAGGGACAAAAGGTCCATTTTCAATAGCATCCCACACATTATAATCTTGTGCTTGAATAAAAATTATCATGCGTTCTTTCCAATATGCATATTCTTCACCATTAAAGGCAGGGGGTCTGCCAAGGGAGGCTCCTTCAGGTAGGAAGTCATTCGAAGCCATTTCTCTTGAAGCTGCTAAGCTCTTTATGCAAGAGTCTAGCTCTGATGCCACTTGTTGGATGTGGCTTCGACTCAAGAAGGGAGGGGTGAATTGAGTCTACAAATTTCTTTTTAATTTTTTCAACAAAAATTTCTTTGACAAAATTTATCACGCAATCAATTATATAAAAGAAATAAATTAAAAGAGAGGTAAAGAGAATACTTGCGCGAGGATTTTATCCTGGTTCAGCCACCAACCACCAGTGACCTACGTCCAGTCCCCACTCCACCTGTGGGATTTTCTTCCACTAACAAACAAGCTTATAACTGGTGCTTGCAACCTTTGTACACAACAGAGCCCTTCTCACTAGGGATACCCCACACTTGTGTAGAAGCCTCAATCACAACAAAGAGAGATACCACACCCTCACACAAAGTTTCAGCAAAGGAAGAACAATATGATACATTCTTCTAGTGCAGATGATTACAACTTGAAGCACTATGAGTATGATGATAATAACGCAATTTGGCTCACAAATAATTTTCAGATCAAAATGTATTTTTCATGTATTCTCTTCTCTAATGAATTTTCAACAAAAACCACTTTTATAGCCTTTTGAAAATATAACAGTTGCACCTCAAATAAGGAAAGGACTTATATCATTGAAAGCTAGCCGTTGCACCTCAAATAATGAAAGGACTTATGTCATTGAAAGCTAGTCGTTGCACCATTAAATTTAATGTGCAAATTAATTGGGTGGTTTAAAAAAGTTTAAAAAACAATTTGAATTGGAATTTGAATTGGAAAGCTAGCCGTTGCACCATTAAATTTAATGTGCAAATCAATTGGGTGGTTTAACAAACAATTTTCACATGTTAAAATCGGTTCATGCCTTGAGATATACATACAAATTCCAATTCAAATTTCACACACTGAAGCTTTCTTTATTCAAGATCAATATCATTTAATTTCAAAAAGAAAGCTTTACGTTGCACCCAAGTTTCACATATATATGTAAAGAACAATGTACTATTATTTTGGACATTAAAAGAAATCCTTTGATTCAACTAAAAAGAAGATGCACCGTTTGAAAGTTGAATTTCAATATTATTATTATTTTCATATGATAAATCAGGTTGAAAAAATATTTTGCTAGTCTAATACATGACAAATAATCTTTTATCCAAAAGTGTAGTGTTTTAGTTAAATTGATCAAATGAGCCAAAGTGAGTTTTAGCCATCATACCCTTACAAGATAACTAAGACCTAGTATATATACTCAATCTTGCTTGAGGTCTTGATACTTGATTTTCTGGTACACCATAATAATTTGAATTTGTGCACGCGGTACCTGCATGCTATAAGAAAAATTTTCTTGCCTTTTTGTTAGTGTTTGTCATTCATCAAAATATATAAATGTGTGATTACGTTTCTAAATTCAGAGGTATGATAGGCTCACTACTTTATCTTACTGCTAGTATGCCATATATCATGTTTAGTGTATGCATGTGTGCTAGGTATCAAGCAAATCCAAAAGAATCACACTTAACAGCAGTTAAAAGGATCATTAAGTATCTGTTAGGAACAAAAGATATGGGATTGTGGTATCCCAAAGGAGCTACATGTACGTTAATTAGCTATTCAGACTCTGATTTTGCTGGTTGTAAACTAGACAGAAAGAGTACTAGTGGAACTTGCCATTTACTAGGAAACTCATTAGTATCATGGTTCAGTAAGAAACAATCTAGTGTGGTTTTATCCACTGCAGAGGCTGAATATGTAGCAGCTAGTAGCTGTTGTGTACATGTTTTATGGATGAAACAATAATTAGTTGATTATGGTGTGCAACTAAACCAAGTTCCTATTAGATGTGACAATACAAGTGCAATTAACCTAACTAAGAATCCTATAATGCACTCTAGAACTAAACACATAGAAATCAGACATCATTTCATTAGAGATCAGATACAAAGTACATAAATTGAGATTGAATATGTTGATACAACTAAGCAAATTGCTAATATCTTTACCAAGCCCTTGAACAAAGAAAGCTTCTTCTTCATAAGAAGAGAATTGGGCATAATCGATCAATCCTATATCTAATCTCTAAAGAAACAAGAGAAAATCTAAAAGGGGAGGAAAATTAATGGACGTACTTATTCTTTGATTTTTCCCTGCACCTATCCCTCTATCATGAACAATTTTATATGCTATGTTTGAATGTTTAAAATACTTACTTTCTCTATTGCTTTGAATGTTTCTTTTCTTTACCTTTTTTATGATGCCAAAAGGGGAGTAAAAAGTAAGATATAGAGAAAGGAGAAAATAACAAATTATACATGCATATGTTGAGGGGGAGCTAAGGAGTTTATAAGCTTACATGATTAATAGGGAGTAAATCAAATTCTGCTCTGTTAATACTCTTTTAATATTTTTTTTGGTCTGATATACTATTGTTCTGACTGCTTTGATACCATGATATAAATCTGTCAAAACACTTAGCGTCCGCTACACTTATACACTAATCTTATAATTTGTTAAAAGGTTTGTCATAATCAAAAAGGGGGAGATTGTTAGATTCAATGACTTAAAAATTTTGATATATGACAAATACAACTTAATGTGTCTGCAAGTGTTTAGTGTCAAGTTGTAAAAACAGGTATCAAGCAATATTCAACAAGTTCAGTGAGCAATCAAAGGAGAATATTTAAGGAAGAACTTGGAGGAATCAAAGAGCAAGGACGAAGATCAAGGAATCATCAAGACAAGAGCTTAAACGAAGAAATTAGTGTTAAGTCTTAGATGATTTGTAAGAGATGAAATCTCTTATTCACAAATAGCTCAATTAAGAAAGATGCATGAAGAAAATCATTTTTCATAACCTGCATTAAAAGGAATAAGTTTTTGTTAATAAAAATTATTTTTGGAAATAATAATAGAAGCGCTCATCCAGCACTGGAATAATATAAGCGCTCGTCCAAACCTGGGAATAATAGAAGCGCTCCTCCAACAGTGGTAAAAGCTGGCGTCCAAGAAAGTGGCAGAAGCTCACATCTACTAAAATGACAGAAGCTCACGTCTACTAAAGTGACAGAAGCACACGTCTACTAAAATGACACAAGCGCACGTCTACTAAAGTGACAGAAGTGCTCGTCCACTAAAGTGATACAAGCGCTCGTCTACTAAAGTAATAGTTGGAGCACGCCCAATTACTTTGTGTTAGTACTCCCATCTGCTAACGTGGCAAATAGACGCGGCTATTTTTTTTAAAGATGAACGCGACTATTTTTCCAAATGGACTTGTTATTTTATGGACGCGAATTCTATAAGAACTATCAGAATCTTATCTCAAGAATGAGAATCAAGAAAATAGATTTTGTTAAATCAGATCCAAATCTGTTTTAATTGATCTCAACGACTATAACTTGTTTTCTGTATAAAGAGGGATAAAAAGAACACTTTAAGAAGAATCATAACGAATAACAAAATAATTATAACGATACACGTATCATTCATCATCTTCATTGAACTTACTGTGAAAAGAGTGTTTCAATACTCATAAGTGCTTCAATTTATTTTATCTGACTATTAAGAGTTAGGAATTAACTTTTGTTTTTACTTTTCGATTGTAAAGAGAGAGAGTCTTTCTGAGTGATTAGGGTAAGGTATCCCTAAGGAAGAAGATTGAGGCTCTTCACAAGAGTGTGGTATCTCGAGGTGAATGAGTGCTTTGTGGTGTAAAGGTTTTTCAAGCTACCTGGCAAAGCTTGTGTGTTAGTGTGTGAAATCTCACAGGTGGAGTGAGGACTGGATGTAGGTCACAGTGGTGGTGACTGAACCAGAATAAATCTAGCTAGTTGTGTAGTATTTCTAAACTCAGACTCTTTAATTTCTGTTTATGATCAAGAACCTGTGATTTTGATGTTTAAAGTTCAAATATAATTTCTGTTTTTGATCTGTATAAACTGTATTTTGTTATTACTAAATTATTGAACCTGAACCTATTCGTTATTAATATTTCTTATCATCATCACCTTCTATTCAAGATTTTGTAAAACCCTTCATCGATTTTATAAAAGACCCTGAGAACACAAATCGGCAACTCTGATTTATAAAGCTTTGTGAAAAAAATTTAAGAGAAAAATATTTTCTTTAAAAACTCAATTCATCACCTCTTGAATCGTTGAAGCCAAAACAACCTTAAGAACTGCATATACTTAGACCGTACAAAGGTATTCATAAAGGAAAAGTTATGTCATTTTGAACATCAGGACACCTAGATATATACATATGTATTATCCATTTCTGTCTAACATACAATTTATCGTGTATATGATATCTCTAATCACCACTTAACTTATGTTATTTGAGGAGTAAAAATACATGTAAGTAAAAAATAAAAATAAAAAATCTGCACACGCAACAGAAGTGGAAAAAGTCACCGTAGGAGACAAAATCAAAGGTTGTGGCTGACTTTTCCGAAATCCGCAAGCTTCCTGGACCGGTTCGTGCAAAAGGAAGCTGCGGTGGTTATATGGTTGTGGGCCCCACCCCCCACAGGAGCACCCAATTCCTGCGTCAACCCTTTCTGGCTCCAGTGCCGGTTCGGGCTCGCCCGAACCAAAGGGCTCAAGCAAATCACCATCCCCGAAAGGCTCTTCCCGGCGGAACCTAGCCGCGAACGCTTCCCTGACGGCGGCGTAAGGTGGAGCCGCCGCTGCGGTGACTCTTCCGACAAGCATCCACTCCCGGGAGAAGATTGATTGATTCCGTTGAATTCGGAATTTAAATTCTCCGTTGAGATTCCCCGATTCGGTTGTTGGCACTGCCGCCGTCCTCTCGCGGCGGAGTCGTCTCGGTGGTCATGCCGGCGACCGGGGAGGATCATCGAGAACCACGACGGAGAAGGAGCCGACGACGCCGAAGTCGGATCGCACGATTCGCCGGATGAGATTTCATGTTTGTTCGATCTGGACTGGAAAAGGTACGAGAGGATCCAGAACTTTCCCAGCCTCTTCTTCGACGACGCCGTTCTGCCTCCGTCGCATGCGGAGGAGGAGAATCCCGGGCCCACCTGCGGCGTGCTGTAGAACAGACGGTCAAGGCGGCGGTCGCGATCGGATTTCCGGCGAGAGACGTACGGCGAGACCGAGCGAGGGAAGCTCAGAGGCGGAGGGTCAGGCTCGGGCTTTCTGAGATCATCGGACGAACGAGGAACAACACGGACTGGTTGGGCCCGGGCCTGGGATTGGGCCTGGACGTGGGCTTCGAGGCGCTCCCGGAGACAGGAGGCGCAGACGCCGACGGTGCTGGTAAGGTCCTGCAAGTGTTTCTTACACCTCATTTACCTCTTCTTTGTATATTACACGATCTATTCCTTTTGCTGTGCTTTAAATACGACACCGTTTTCTATATTAAATGCTGGTGGTGTTGTTGGTGTCGCGTTTTTTTTTTTTTGTTGATGTTTTGGGTAACAACTGTTGGTTGAAAAAGATCTGATGGAGAATTCAAAGGCGAAGCTTTGTCTTCTTCTTGTGAAGAGAGAAAAAGGGAGGTGGTTGCTGAGATGGATGGAAATAGAGGGAAAAGAATAATTGGAAGAAAATCGAGAGAGAGAGAGAGAGAGAGAGAGAGAGAGAGAGAGAGAGAGAGAGGTGAGGAGGTCAAAGGTAACTTACTTGGCTTGAGGAAAACTGGAAAAGGACGGAGAACCAGCATTCGTCGTCAGCATTTGCTGGCTGGATTACAACACCTCGAGGTGTACTTTTCTTATAATCCAGTCATTTTTGTAATGATTAGTTAATTAGTGAAAACAGAAGAAACAAAAAGAAAAATGTACAACTAATTTGCCATTAATAATAAATTTGCGATTTGTCGTTTGTTATGGAAAAAATAACGGAAGAAAAAATAATGTAAATGGCATTCTTTGCTGCATCCTCTTTTTAATATTCTTTTCATAGCATTTTTTATTATTATTAGTTGAAATTTATTAAAAATTGAAGGGAAATAATGTAATTTAATGTATTTTACATAAAATTATTCAATAATATTTTTTTGACAAGAAAATTATTCAATAATAAAAAATATATAAAAATGCATGTTAAAAGAAATACACTTCATGCCTTCTCATATCATAAATAGTTTAAAATTTAAAATTTTTGAAAAGTTGTAATTAGTGGGCTGTTGACTTCTTGTTAAAGAATTAAGATAACATAATTAGAATGGTTAAGACTTAATGGCCCGTTTGATGGTCAGGATAAAAGAGACAAGATATGATAAGCTATCATATCCTGTCTGAAACTGTTGTTTGGTGAGTCGGCATGATATCTTGTCACTTATCATATCCTGTAAATCGAGTTAAAATTCTATCCTGAGGGGAGGGCTCGGTTAGAACTCAACAGATAGGATAAGGTGATTTTTTTTTTTCGGTAACAAGTATGATAGGGTGATTTAAAGTATAATAAAATATAAAAATATATAATATATAAAAATATATAATATATAAAATAATTAAAGTATAATAAAATAATAATTTAAAGTATAATAAAATTTAACATGATTACCAAAAAAAGGTAAAATAAAATATAAAATATTTAAAATAATAAAAATATTAATAATCAATTTTAAAATTTATTTTTATTTTATCACAATGCTAAGTTTGTTATTTTATATTATTTTTAAAAACTGTAAAATATAAAAAATTATTCTAATAATTTAACTATATGTAAAGTAAAAACAAAAAATGAATATTTAAAAATATAAAAAATTAATTTTAGTTAGACAATATTTAAAAAATTTAAAACATTATATGTAATTTTATCATAAGGATAATTTTGTTTTTTATTATAAATTCAAATAATGAAAATTATAAAAAAAAAAGTAAATCTAATAAAAGATGAAAACATTTAGAATAAAAACGAAAAATTTTAAAATTCATACTTAAATTATAATGTTGTCCAGTTGGTTATCTGGTAGACACCAAACGTCGGATATGATAACAGCTTATCCTGCTCATATATTATCCTACTCATATCCTGTTCTCTTATCCTATCCATCCTATCCTATCCTGACCACCAAACGAGTCCTAATAGTACTTTTAGTCCATATATTATTGATTATGTGCGATTTTAGTCTCTACAGTTTTTTGTGCATATTTGATCCCTTATTATTTCAATGTTGTAAATCTGGTCTTTTCATCTAATGTTTATCACTTTTCTCAATGATCAACGTAGAGGAACCGCCTTTCTAAGTGCACATAACCTCATGTTGAGGTTCTCCCTCATCTGCCTCTCCAATTCAACATAATTCAATACTTCCTCTATGCTATTTAATGGTTTTATTCCTTCTTTTCTGAGACTTTTTTTTTTGTTCCGGCACATTGTCATTTACCACAAAAGTTCAACCAGGGTTCTATGAGCAGTGATTCCTCTCTATTAATCATTGAAAAATTGACAAACAATGGATGGAAGGATCGAATTCACAACATTGAAAAATAGGGGGATCAAATGTGCAAATAAAAAACATTAGAGGCCAAATTGCACATAGCCAACAGTAGGAGGATCAAAAGTGTAATCAAGCCCTTACTTAATCGGTATATCATTATTATTCGTTAATTGAATCTTTGATGGTGTTTGGTCCAAGGAATGTTTTATTCTAGATTAAATTGTACTACTGGGGATCTTATTCCTAGGGATATTTCTTTCTTACCCTTAGACATGAGAATGAAGTTTTCAACTTTCATCCAAAAAATTTATTTTCTAACATCTTTTATGCTTCAGAATGATTTTTAACTCGTTGCCTTAAACATGGAAAACTATTATTTCCAAGCTCACTTTCCCGAAAATATTAAAATATATTTTTTTTTGCATCGTCTCACTAGTTTCGTCACCGCTATTCGTTGATGAGGAACTTCCAAGAATATCAGTGGCTCTGCCACCTCCATTTCTACCTCTTCCATGACGTCTGTTTCTGCGTGCCATTTTGACTTCTTGAATAAGATTATGTTAGCTCTCATTTGTAAGACATACAATTCAATACATAAACAGATATATCCAATATATATCATACAAATGCAGTAAACAGTCATTCTCATACTTTAAGAATAACTCGCATATCGGACACTCTACCCATTCTAAGCATAGCTGGTATCCAATAAAGATCCAACTAACAGTGTCGGTATTCATCCTACTCCACAGTCCTCAATCCTAATCAGACCTAGTCCACAGTCCGGTTTAGAATCGAACTGCTCTGATACCACCAAATGAGACACCGCAATGTCCCATTAAAGAACACCCTAATTAACTAAGCCTTAATCTATTATTATCGTTAACACGGATATATATTCAAAAATAATACACGTTGCGAAAGTGGTGAAATTAAAACTTATTTTAAAACATGCACATCGGAAGGAAAATAAAACACAACTGACATCTATACATAATAATATTTATAATAAGTCACCAGAGTACTGTAGATCCCAACAGAGGGATCCTGATCCTATAAAACTATACAAACTAATAGAATAAAAACAACATACACCAATTGGTCACAAAAGATACAAATTACATATACAACATCTACCCACCCAACTCTCCAAAATACATCAAAATATAAAAAGAGGTCACCAAAGCTCTCCCCTTGCAGACGCTACCAACAATCCATATCACAGACGATATGGGCGTCTGGAGCTACCTTTGCCCTCGCTATAGAGGTGTCTATATATCTGCGGTGGGATCTTCTATAGATAGTATTTTGGTCATTCGAGCTGCCAAATCGTCGGCCCCGTTATGCTGATGCTGCTCATCTATCGGACGTACATACATATAGAGAAAAGAGATAGAGAAAGGTAAATGAGCTACTATACAACCCCCATATAAAAGGGGTCGAGGCACAATACAACATGTAATAAACAACACATATTCACAGATAGAAAACGTCTCGCAAGTCAACCATTTACAAACATCCTCGAACCACATCTAGGGTCAAATCCTCTTAGGATTCACACTCCTATGCATGCCGGTCGATCACTCTCACAGGGAATTCCAATTATCAGACATTCTCTTTATCTCTCTTATACAGGCCTCCCCTGCCCAGAGAGTGTCAGTTGGTTTGTCCAGGGTACTGTTCCGTTCACCGTGACTAATAAGGGTGCTTCCCCTTATGAGCTCATTCTCCAATAAGGGTATCTTGGTGGCATAAGAAGGTCCACTTGTGACTGGAATACTCAGGGTCAGACGTCGGGATAGCCAACCCTCCATGGCGGTCACAACAAGTGGTTGCAAATCACTAGTCTCTTGTAGACCATTCCAGACTGGGCTACATCCCTAATGTTCCCAGAACTTTCCCTCTCCATGTTTTGTACCCGCACCCGGGTACACCAACCTCGTATGACTCAGTCATACGGCTCGCCACTTGACAACTTATGCAATGCACAAACATCCTAAGTTGACAATGGTACGTAATCCTATACAACACAACTATGCCCAAAGCATCCACAATCCGCATTCTCATATCGTAGCTCTGATGCCACTTGTTGACAAGTGACTCCAAACACAAGAGGGGGGTGAATTGTGTCTTTCAAAAACTTTGACAAAATAAAACTTTTCCTTTTAATATATTATGAAAAACAGTTTGAAAATGACACGTGCAAGTAAAAGTGTTTTATAAACGATAAAGCAGAAATAAAAGAGATAGAGTTTTAGAAGATGAACACAAGCGATATATCCTGGTTCGGCCACAAACTACCCACGTGGTCTACATCCAGTCCCCAAGGCAATACCACCAAGGGTTTCCAATAAACTCTAGTTTTTAAACAGGATCAACTAGACCCTTTACAAAACAGAGGACCCTTACACAAATCACGGGATAAAGTCTCCCTTGTGCAAGAGCCTCAAAAATGTTTTACGTTAGATCACACTCACAAAAATTCAGAAACGGATTACAATCAGATAGCACTCACAAGTACAAGTATTAAACAAATTGAAGCTCAACCAAGTATATGGTGTATGTGTCTCTCGAAGTTAAGTTTGCAAGTGTAGGAATAAGAGAGAAGAAGAGAGAATGATTTAAGAAGAGAAAGTCAGAAATGTTCACAATATTTTCGTTGTATGCTTTCTCTGAAAATGACCCTTAAATAAACCAATTAAAGTTAGGTCAAAATCTCTTGAAAACTGATTTTTCTCGAGTCATAATCGATTATTTAGATTGCATAATCGATTATTTTATGTAAAAACAAAAGGCGCATTTTGAAATAGTCAAGTCATAATCGATTATAATAATCGATTACATGATCTTTGTTTAAAAATAATGACTGATCAAATTAAGCATAATTGATTATCATCTCTCTGACTTGGTTCGAAAAAGCAATAATCGATTATGGGAAACCCATAATCGATTATACAATTTGAATTTTAAAACTCAACGACTCAGACATAACTAAACTCATTTAATATCATTTAAAGCCTTTTAAGCTGAGTTTAAAACGTGTTGCAAATAGGCATAATCGATTACCATAATCGATTATCCTAGTTCAAAAATTGAATTTAAAAAACCTAACAACTCTATAATTTAAAGAATCATTTAAGCACAATTAACAGCTGCATAATCAATTAGACTAATCAATTATTCCTCGAAGAAAATGATTTTTAAAAAACTTTAAAAGCCAAAGAATATTATGATAAAATCCAATTTAAATGCCTTTTAAGTTTCTTTTTCAAAAACAGATTTTATGTGTGTTGTGATTAGGTTAACTTGAGAGGCACACAACCACTTACAATAACTTCTAAAACAAGCAATACAATTAAAGTAAAATCCCTTAACCTAATGTAATTGCATGTTGGTCCTTTTCACGCTTTTTGCAATATAGTCCTTATTGACTTGGATTCTTTTGTCCATCATCAAAACATATGTACCTGTCAAGACATATATCCACAGATGACTTACCCCATGAGTCACTTGGTGTTAAGTCATAAAGCTTCTGACTCTATGTCATGTGTCTAACTCTCTTTTTGTTAACCCATGTGTTTTGCTAAATCCAAATATTAAGCAAATGATTTTAATTGAATTGTCTGAGTATTATTAATCATCTACTTGAGATGTGTAGGAAAGAAAACATTTGAATAGGTCATTCTAAGAATAAAAGAATCAAAACACATCCCATTGTCTGACTTCTTCAATTTAATGAATCAGCCGAGCCAATGTGTCTGATAAGATTCATAAGCTGAAGCCCAGTTTCAGAAGCGGCTCTCAATCTTACACTTCTTGAATATGAAGAAAAGTAACCTAGTTATAAGTTCAAAGAACAACTTGATGATCATGTTCAAACGCCTAAAGGATAGAAGTGTCCGAAGGTTAAACCTTAAGCTGAAGAAAAAGTTATAACTACTTATCATATCACTCACTTTGAAGACTTTATTGAAGAAATGAAGTCTCTCAAAGCTAGTGATAAAGGACAACAAGCTCTTGACTTACTCTTACCACAGTTGCAAGAATCAAAGAATCCCTAAAAACTTCACCAACACTGATCTCAACATGCGTCTAAGAAAGATTGCAAAGCTATGAAATGAACAGATGTAAAACACTAGAAGGGGGGTTGAATTTTGAATTAAAAACTTTTCTGAAAAGGTTGCAGTTTAGCCGATAAGACACAAGGATGTGTCTTATAAAAAGGAAATTAACTTTTCAACCCAGTTAGCATAGTTAAAATAAATCAAACTGAAAAGATTAAGCTAAGTAAAGGAGACACAGATTTATATTGGTTCACCCCAAACTTTGGGCTACGTCCAGTCCTTGGCTCAACCAAGATTTTCATTATAACTTATCAGATTATAGATGGGTATTATTTGCACACCTAGCCTCCTTAGGCTCAACCAACAAGTATTATTTGCACACCTAGCCTCTCTATGCTCAAATGAGTATTCTTTCTTCAAGCCTCCACAGGCTCTACAAATGGTAGGAGTTGAAATGAAGCAGCAGCTTCAAAGATTACAACTTTGCAGATCTACCAAGTAACACTCACAAAGTGAATAAGTATTTAAGGTAGGTGAGATCGCAATAAAGACTTCTCAATAAATACAAATGATTTGAGCCGAGAAGTTTTCTAGCGAAGAGCTTAAGGGAGCTTTGAGAGTATTGAATGCTTGAGTTAATGAGTTTAGGTGTCTTCAATAATCTTCAAAGTCTTCTATTTATACTCAAAAGAGATAGGTCCGTTGAGGAGAGTTCTTCAACTGAGTATTCTTTTGTTCTTCATCAATAAATGTCAATAGAGTCGTTCTGGTCTTGCATTTAATGTTTATGATCGTTGGTGAGCTTCAAGACAAATTAAATGTATAGGTTGGCATAGCTTTATCAGAGTGCAGTTTGATTCAGAGCAGTGCTTGTTGCTTTTTCATACTTAGGTAGTGCGACTTTCTTTATTTGTGCTAAGCAAGTCTGCGTTAAAGTAAAGTTCATTTTGCTGTTTGCAACAAATAGATTCTTTAGGCGCGGAAAATTGCTTTGAGCTTTCTGATAATGAATTCCTTTGTTGGAATATTCTGAGAATGTTTGCTGAGTTTGAATATTATTGAAGCGAGAAACTTTCTGTCACCTGATCAGAATTTGTTAGTGACTGAGTCAATGATCGGACGCATCATACTTCAGATGCATCATACTTCAGACGTATTACAAAGACTTTGTTTCTTTGTCATGAGATTCCTATATAGTGATATGCACACTTAATAGACACATTAGTAAACTTCACAAGGTTCACTTAAAATCATTCTTTGTTTGGATTCATCAAAATCAGAGATGTTGGCCTTAACAATCTCCCCCTTTTTTATGATGACAAATATTGTCTTATGATTTTAATGAACTGGGAGTAAAAGCAAATTTAAACACAAATAGATCATAACAAGCATATAAGAGTTATTCAAATTAAGTTTCTTGAGCTTCATAAACAGATCGTTTCTCAAGCTCCCCCTGAACTGATGCTTCTAAAAAGAAAACTCAGATGCATGATTTAGGTAGCGTCTTATTTTAATCAGATAGTTACTTATTGTTCTATTTTCTCATTCTATTCTATTTTCTCCCCCTCTGTCATCAGCAAAAAGATAAAGCAATACAGTAAAATGCATCTGTAAAGATCATTTATTGATTAAACCATCATTGACTGTAGTACATTGCAGACAAAGGAAAAAGAAAACTAAAGTTACCGTTTCTCAACAATCTTGGTGAGAAGAGCTACAGCAGTTTGCATTATTTCACGAAGACCGCTGATTTCTGCACAAGCTACAGGATCTATTCCAATGACATTGGATGCCGGTCCAGTAGGATCAGAAGTAGGGGACGAAAAAAAAATGGTTCAGGGTTAGAAGAGGTGGCAGTCGTGGGTTGTTCATAAGGAACAATTTCCAGACAGTGCCAGGGAAGAGAAAGACCAGAAGAGAAAATAAAAGAGAGATTAATAATAACGGGGAACAAAGAGATAGTTAAAGGAAAGACTGAATGCAACGAGCCAAAAGGTTGCAGACATGGAATTTTGAAAAAGGGGATTTCCTGATTAGACAAAGAAGTGAAAAGAGGACAAAGATTTTTGAAAAACCAAATTAAGTTTTCAACAGAAATTTGTAAATCAAAAGAATAAACAGAAAAAGGGTTTTCATAGAAAGATAATGTAAAATGAAAAGAAAATGAGTGAAAATAAGAGTTAGTTGGAAGGGATAGAGTTGCCTTGTGCTTGCTCTGTCTTCGTCTGGATACCAAATCCATGGAATCTGATAAGAACTTAGGCGAGCAGTAGCTGTAGGCGTCTTCACTTTGTCAAGCAGGGAGAGTCCACAATGATGAGCTGGATCTTGAAAGATATGAGGCTCAAGGTGGCTTAAGAATGAAGTAATCCAACAAGGGAACTTCAGCTTCTGATATTTTCTTTTCAAGAAGACAAAAGGATTCTTGGAATTTAGATTCAACTTTGGTCTTGGATAGACAGATCCTCTGTCAGGACAAATTTTCAAAATTGTATTGGGCTTTATGCAAGCAGATGGATTAGGTCTGTGTTTCCAAGAGACTTGATTTAGCCTAACTGTAACCTGTTAGCAAGAAAGGACCCAACAAGGTATGGGTAACTATTGCGGATTCATTGTGCAGGACTAAGAAGACTCCTATCATAGAAGTTGGAAAATGGACTCTCATAACTCATAATCATAAAAGAGTGTACATCCCAAGGCTTCCAACTTGATGAAGAATATCTCAAAGGCATGATGATGGAAACCAAGAAAAGGTCAGTGATTTAATAAGACAAATCACTAATAAGTAAGTATTCAAACTTGCTCTCTAAAATTTATAGTTATGTGTATGTTTGAATAATTTGTCTGATTTGTTAAAATGCATCTGATATGATGTGTACCTTTTTAAACTGAGAAAAACTTGTATTCTTTTTTTTCAAATCTTAAAAGTTAGTGGGAAGTTGAATAAAAACCTTTCCTTTCCCTCGACTAGTTTCTCTCTCCAACTGTCACATCATAAAGTCTTTTCACTTTTAGAAACCTCCCCACCTTCTTCAGACGTTTCACCTTCAGACTCTCTCTCTCTCTCTCGTGCTCTCTGCATTCATCTTTTTTATCTCTCAAAGAGACCTAACCTTTCTCCTTCCTACCCCATGGCACCCAAAAAGACAACTCTCTCTCTCTTACTCTCTCCCTCCCTCCCTCCCTCCCTCCCTCTCTCCCTCTCCCTCCCCCTCCCTCTCCCTCTCCCTCTCCCTCTCCCTCTCCCTCTCTATCTCTCTCTCCCCCTCCCCCTCCCTCCATCCATCTCTCTCGCTCTCTCTCCCTCCCTCCCTCCCTCCCTCCCCCTCCCTCCCTCCCCCCTCTCTCTTTCTCGTGCTCTCTGCATTCATCTTTTTATCTCTCAAAGAGACCTAACCTTTCTCCTTCCTACCCCATGGCACCCAAAAAGACAACAAGCAATGTCCCATCTATTAACAACATGGATGACAGTGAAGTTATAAGGATAGTACTAGAAAACGATGTAAATTTCGAAGAAATAAGGAACACTGGGTTATATGTCTCATCTGAAATTGAAGCGACTGGGTGGACAAACAACTTCTCCATCTAGAGAAAACACATACCTACAATGATTAATAGATTTCTGGAAATCGTTTCAGATAATTAATGGAATGTTTGTGGTAAGCATTGTTGGTAATGTCAATAGCGCAAGACATCGCCTTGACACCAAGGACCTTGAACAAGCTACTGGATGCGCAAGGGAAGGCACAGGCCATAATGACTAGTGGGAAAAAAACTCAACAAGGATGATGTAAATATCACTCTGTTTGGATCATCTCAAGTTGACAGCTTCTCTGCTCTGGACCTCACCCCCAAAGCAAGATTCTTGCATTTTCTTCTGACAAGGTGTGTAACACCAAGGAGAATGCAAAGGAACAACCTCAAGAAATCAAATAAGTTTGCTCTTTATCATCTCATTCATCATATCAAGATTAATATAAATGAGTTGATTCTAAATCACAAGAAGAATACAGTCAATCTAAAGAACAAGACATAATTTCCCTATGGTATGTTGTTCACAAGACTTGTCAGAAACAAAGGAAGAAGACTAGTCTCTGACAACTTGAACATGACCCTCATCATTTCAGTAGAAACTCTGGTTGAACTGAAAATGGAAAATAGTGACGGTGATGAGATTATAGAAAATCTCACTCATAGGATTGCTAAAGATCCTAGTGATGTTGCTGCATAGAAGCAAGGCAAAAGTCTTGGCTGAAGAAGACTCAGATTATGATAAGTCTATAAGCTCTGTGCTGAAGTGGAAGACTACAATCAAAATTGAAGATGTGTCTATCAGAAAGAAGACAAAAGTTGTGTCTAAAGAAGCCTCTGAGAAAAAACGTATGATGGCTGGAAATGAAAATGAACTGTTTAAGTTTGTGTTTGGATCTATCTCTAAGAAGAAGATATATGTTGGTAAAAGGAAATTCAAGATGTCTGAAATGGGAAGCTTCAAGAAAGCTAGAGTGTAAAAGGAAAGTGAAGCTGAAATAACTTCTGTATATGATGAAAGTTGGAACAGATACAAGCATGGATGGTGTGCCAGACTGAGAAGAGATCAGGACAACACTCCCAAACCCATGAAGAAAATTGGTGAAATCCCTCCTCAAGAGAACAAGAAGAAAAAGAAGTTAGAAAATGACTATAATGTGCCTGTTCCAAGGCATTTTCTATCAAATCATCATAGAAGAGATCTATATAGAAGGTTGAGGACTGCAGAATTCACTCCAAGAGATTTTCAGCTCTTGATTGAAGACATAAAGAGACAATGGGATGTTGAATCTTTCAGCTCAGGACTAACTGAATATATGAAGTGGAAGACAGTAACTGAGGGTGACAGAATTGGCTTTGTTGCTCTACAAGACTTCGGGTATGAAGGACCCTCTGAACCCCTACCACTAAATCCCTAGTTTCAAAACCGTATCTTACTCATTACCAAGCGTAGAAGACTTGCTCCTTTTGAAACCACCTTTCTTTATTGTTGTGCTAGTCCAATAATTCTCATTGAACTTTTGTATTACAAAAAGTTCACAAAAAAAAACTCTACTTGTTCTATTATATCTACAGAAAGTTTATTCTATAAAGTCATAACCCCCCTCCTTGATTGATCAATTGACAAGGATGGGGCAATTCAAACCTATCATTTATGTTGAAAATACCCTGATTATTTACCTCCCTTTTCATCTTTTACATCTCTCTAGTCTCTCCACAACATGTTCAGATTATCTTCTAAAACACTTCTTGTTTCAAGAGAAGTTTTTGATCAAATGGCATTGGTTGTTGAACCTTTGTTCATTGCTGAACACGTTTTTGAAGAAGAATATGTCTCTCAACCAAATCAACTCTTGAACCCTTTCTTTGCACCAGAACCCTTTGTTGGTTTTGAAACCTCTTCTGTTGTTGAGTTCATCCTGGAAGAAGTGGCGAGTGATAAATGGAAATGGAAGCAGAGATTGCTATGTCTGATGAAGAAGTTAATGAGGAGATTGTTTGTGAATGAGAAGCAAAAATAAGAGAAGTTGTCTCTGAGAACCATAGCTTACTTGGTATGGCACTGAATGAATTTGATAATCATGCACAAACCCCTCTGCAAGAACCTCGACTCCATCTTCCTCTGCACCTCCTTCAAACATTATCCTCCTTCCATGGTATTTTGAAGATCAACCTAAAGCTAACTCTGTACCTGATGAAGAAGTATTTCCTACTCCTTTGTCATCAATTCACCCTATTAAATCTATTGAATACAGACCTTCAGAACCAAATGTTTCTCAAGCTTCAACCTCTCAACAAACTTCTGAACCTCATGTCATACATGTATGTGACCCTGTTGCTAGGGAAGGCATTGATATTGCAAATAGGAAGCTTGATGTGATCTTTAACCTCCTTCAAAAACTTGTCAAGAAATAAAAAGTACAACAAAGCTTTTCAATGATGTGTAAATCTTTTTGCATAGCTTTTGTGAACAGTTCTTGATTTACTTTAAATAGTGACTAATAATTATGTTCTGAATATAAGATGATCATATTTTACCTGATATTTATATTTCATGTCTTTAGTATCTGATTTATTTTGGTATCTTGTTTCCCTAAGTAACAAAATACTTACCATTTTGTTGATGTCAAAAGGGGGAGAAAAATAATAATATAATTGTATCTCTAAGGAAACTAATAATAAAGAAATAATTGTTTTAAGAAAGCATAAGTTTTGGGGGGAGCTATGTGAAGATAGTTTTGAGAAAACAATTTTGAGAAAATAGTGTTTTTAATCTTTATGCTTTCTTGGTATCTTAGAAAGTTTAACAAGCAATAATCTTTTTGGTATCTTCCTTATATTTGCTTTATGTTCAAATAAAATCATATGAAATGTTTGTAATTATCAAAAAGGGGGAGAATGCTAAGTAACAAAGCGTTTGACTCTATGTCATGTATCTGACTCTCTTTTTGTTAACCCGTGTGTTTTGATGAATCCAAACATTAAGCAAATGATTATAATTGAACTGTCTGAGTATTGCTAATCATCTACTTGAGATGTGTCTGACTTCTTGAATTTAATTAATCAGCTAAGGCAATGTGTCTGATAAGACTCATATAAGCTGAAGCCTAGTTTCAGAAGCATCTTTCAATCTTAGACTTCTTGAAGATGAAGAAAAGCAGCCTAGTTTTAAGATCAAGGAATAACTTGATGATCATGTTCAAACACCTAAATGATAGAAACGTTGGAAGGTTGCACCTAGTTCTTTAAAGACTCTATTGAAGAAATGAAGTCACACAAAGCTAGTGATAAAGGATAACAAGCTCTTGACTTACTCTTACCACAGTTGCAAGAATCAAAGAATCCCTAGAAACTTCATCAACATTGATCCCAACATCTAAGAAAGATTGCAAATCTAATCATGCAATCCCATGAAGAAAACTTGAAGGACGATTCAAAAAAGATCAAGTTACAAACAAATTCGACAAAGTCTTCAGATTGTCTCTAAAGAAGACCTCAAGCAAAGTCGTAGAAGAAAGTGTCTGTAGATCTGTCAGAACCAAGAAGGCGTCCGAAGACATGTCAGAACTGACAAGCACCCAGAATGCATCTAAAGCACTAGTCATATGTTAGGAGACATGATAAAGGAAGTATTTGAACATAAGAGCATAGTCCCTTGTTACTGAGGAATGTTAAAAGAAAAATATTTCTTGAAGACTCGCTTGGGAATCTGAAGGAAAGACAACTATCAAAGAAATGAATCAAACTTTTAAAGGAATATAATAGTAACTCCATTGTCTTCCTAGGGTACAAAAAGCAGAAAGCATGAAGACCCTGCTACAACCCTCTTTCTTGCAATAAACGAAAAACACCTTTCTCTGAGCTTTTCTCAATGTTGCACAAATAATGAAAGCTACACTGCTCAAGTCAGAAAAGTATCTCTGCTTTGCTCTTTGTTGGAAAAAAGACCTCTAACATTCATAATCATTTAATGCAAAGTTAGAACGACCATCTTATGTCTAGAAGATAAAGAAAAGATCTCTACAAAATGAAGATTATGTCTAAACAGACCTTTTGTGGACAAGTATAAAAAGAAGAACTTGAAGACTAAAGTTGAAGAAAGATAAGATAAGAAACTATAAATGAGACAACCATTGACTGAGAATACTCAAAGCAGAAGAATCACTTTCGTTAAAAGCTCTCATATATATACACCGATCTTCTTCTCTCAAATTACAAATAATATAGAGAAGATCGCACTCTGCAATCTACCTAATCCTAAGTTCCCATTCACTCTCTGAAGTGTTAAATTGATTGTTTCGCATTTATGTAATATTGAAGTTGTGCTTCAAAACAACTCTCATCTCTTAGAGCCTGAAGATGCTTGTTGAAAGAATATTTGTTGTTGAGCCTAAAGATGCTAGGTGTGCAAAAAATACTTGTTGTTGACCCTGGAGAGGCTATGTGTGCAAATAATACTCATCTGTAACTTTGATCAGTTCTAGTCATAAAACTTGGTGGAGCCAAGGATTGGATGTAGCCCAAAGTTTGTCGGCGAACTAGGATAAATCTCTTAGTATTCTCTTCCCTATCTTGATCTTTAAATTACAGTTATTTATTTACTGCTACTAATTTTTTTGGGGAGTGTTTGTAGTTGCTCCATGTAATTCAGCTTGCTGAAACAAGCTTCTATGAAAAGCGTCTGACCTGTACTGAGTTTTGTTTTGTGCTAAGAAAACTCTGAATTGTGAAAACACTATACAACCCCCCTTCTAGTATTGTTTTGTGTCATTTCACATGGTGAGTCACCAAATGTAATGATGGGTTTTTGATGAATATCTCAAAATTTCAATAAATATCTAAACTAACATGCAAAATAATCAAAGTGCACTTAGCTTTCTTTGTAAATTCCAAATGGGTCCATCCAAATTTTGGACCATCTTGCCCCTAAAATTTTGGCCCACTCTCTTAAACATTTATTCCCTTCATTTTTCATACAAACACACAAAGTCACTTACTTTGTAGTTTTAAATATCAAAATACAAGTTTCATTTCTCTCCTTCCTTCCACCTCTCATAAATTTAGACCAAGCTCTCTAGATAATCATCCAAGCCTTATTTCAAAATTCCATTTTGAGCAAGTTTGCAAAATTGGTATTTCCCAGCTCAAGAACCTCCACACTTTGTTTATCACTTTCATCATCCAAGAAGTAAGTTTTTATGATCTAAGATCATTACTTTCACTCATTTTTCAATTTCCTTTCAATCCATATGATTTGTTTCCATACTCTTGAGAATTCATGGGAAAATTCATAGGATTTTGCATGATGTTGTTTTTGAGCTTTTGATAATGTATCTATCGTAGAAATACTTTCCTCTTCATGTATGTCAAAGCTATAAGTGAGAAAAATTTCCTAGCTATGTGAACCCTAGCTTGGCCGTTAGCTTCACATGGTTTTTCTCCTTGGATTGTTGCTTGTTTTAACTTGGTTAAGTGGTTGTTGATGAAGATTGTGTGGTGAAGATGAATTTTGTGGCTTTGTGGATGAAGAGGGAAAAGTACGTGGAAGGATCCAAGAGGAGACTTAACTAAGGGAGCTACAAGATGTAAGGGGGAGTGAACCACATCACACCATATTAGTGGGTGTGAAGATGGCTTTATTTGTCTTGTTGTTGGAAACCCTAAACCAAGGGTTATCCACTTTGTTTATTCGATCCCTTATGAGGACATGATTGTAATGGTTAATTGTAGTTTGATCCATGTTTATTGGTGTGATCGCTTGGTTGGAAAAATGATTTCTCGCATATTGAAAACATCAATTTGATCATTGGATTAAAGTGAAGATTTTAATACTTGGTTGTAGAAAATGAATTGTTTAATGTGATTAGTGATATAGCATGATTGTTTGAGCTATTATATACTATGTTGATTCACATGTATGATTATTAATTTGTTTGGCAAAGTGAAATCGTGTAATACCCAAAAAAATAATGATAATAAAAAATTAGTGCAAATGGTCAAAGTTAAAAATTATTTCATGTGACACCCGAGGCTGACGAGGACGGGGAGTGGTTGCCGGTGCAAGAAGGCACGGACAAGGAGCAGCTCCTGGCAGGCTTCTAGGCGGAGGGACACATGAATGAACCGATTACACACCGGAATGAGAGGGATCCTGAGAGTGTGTAGGTATGGGACTATACAGTTGAGGATGGCTTATATGAACTGATTGGTACTACCTATACCAACAAGATGCATCTTCTTTTTAGGAGCCCACCACTTAAGAACTCCACAGTTAAGCATGCTTGACTTGGAGTAATTATGGGATGGGTGACCTCCTGGGAAGTTTTCCCAGGAAGCATGTTAGTGAGGACAAAGCACGCAGAAAAGACCCGTGTTGGTTTGTGGGGATACTCGTCAATCCATAAAGCAATCAGGAACGTTACAAATGGTATCAGAGTGGCACCTCTACCAGTACGGTGTGGTTCGGGGACGAGCCAAGCGGAAGCTGGTGGGCATGTGACACCCGAGGCTGACGAGGGTGGGGAGTGGTCGCCGGTGCAAGAAGGCACGGACAGGAACGACTCCTGGCAGGCTTCTAGGCGGAGGGACACTTGAATGAACCGATTGCACACCGGAATGAGAGGGATCCTGAGAGTGTGTAGGTATAGGACTATACGGTTGAGGATGGCTTATACGAATTGATTGAACTACCTATACCAACAAGATGCATCTTCTTTTCGGGAGCCCATCACTTAAGGTCTCCAGAGTTAAGCATGCTTGACTTGGAGCAATTATGGGATGAGTGACCTCCCGGGAAGTTTTCCTAGGAAGCGTGTGAGTGAGGACAAAGCATACTGAAAAGACCCGTGTTGGTTTGTGGGGACAGTCGTCAATCCATAAAGCAGTCAGGAACGTTACAAATCTTCACTTTGATTGTGGTTGGTTTTTGTCCATGTATGAATGATAAGTGGGAGTTTAACTCCAATCCTTGAAATTTAAGTGGTTCCACAACCCTTAAGTGAGGATATAAATGACAAAACCAAAAAGGAAAACAATAAATTTTAAACAAGTTTTTTAACAATCTTTTGGATCTTTGATTTTCGGCCAAGAGTTTTAGAAATGGTTTGAGAAATATTTTGATCTTATGTTATCGTTTGAATTATCCAAGTGATGCTTTAGAAACCAAAGAAATAAGTGTTTTAACGATCAATGAAAACAAGAAGAAAGTGTTGTTTTCCAAAACTGTTTTTACAGTGTTTAAAACTGTCTTAAAATGTTCAAATGATTCCAAAATGGCTTTGATAATTGTTTAGGTCATAGAGGAACAAACTTGTGTTTTGAAAGTATGAGAAAGTGAGTTTTTAAGCATTCAAAATTGTAAAATGGACCAAAAGTGAGTAATTCGTTCAAAACTGTTTTTATCAGTTGTAAACTGTTTTTGACACTTAACTAAGTGTCATAAGATCCCAAAATGAATCCTTAACCATTAGGACCCAAGAATCGATAAAAAGGAATTACCCGATTTTCAAACTTAGAGCATTCGACCAAATTTTGGAATTTTGGGTAAAATGTTATTCAAGACCTTAACTTAGTATTTTAATACCTTAAAATGAGTATTAAAACCTGGGTAAGTGATGACTTTGAGTGAAAGAAGCTTATTTCGAAAGTTTCGGGTTTTCGTCCCTAAATCTAATGTAAAGGGGAAAACTGTTTTTCAACACTTTTTTGTGTTTTTAAAATGTGACCCGGATCTCGTAGATATTTCGATTCCTGCTAATGAGTAACTGTTTTGAGAGAATTGGAACAAAGGTACCTATGTGTCGATCTTATTTCCAAATGATATGGTTTTATTCAAAAGGTTTTGGCTTTGGACAAAAGCGATTTTAGTCTCCAAGACTAGTATTTCAAGCTAGATGGAAAACATAAGTCTGGAATGGCTTAATTAAAAACAAGGACTTAACGATTATGACTCATGGGTAGAACAAGACTATATGTCATAAAGCATGGATGATTTAATCATCCTTACATCCACTAATATTTTGACATATGTGTTTTTATTTTAAAAGTTAAACTCTTTTTGGTTAAATATGTTTTTTGTCCTTAGAAAATGAGTAGATTTTGGTTTTGGTCCTTGTAAAAAATTTCTTTGGTTTTCATCATCTAAAATATGAAATTATTAATTTTGGTCCCTATAAAAATGAGCAAATTTTGATTTTGATCCTACAAATCATTTTTCTTTGGTTTTCATCCCTCTAAAAGTTGATATTATCATTTTTAATCCCTAGCATTCATTTTAGAAAAGATAAGTGTAATTCATTTTAGAGTTGAAGAAAAATTTTAGGAGAATCATACGCTAACATGACACCATAAAGGTTATTGGTGTCACTTAGAATGACTATATGACCTTGGATAGTGATATGGCCTGAAGAGTGCTTACAAGTAAAGGGCGACCCTCACTCTACAAGCTAGCTTTTGGGGTTAAACTAGGTCCAAACCCAAATTCTAAGATAGTATCCGCAGATGTCCAATCTTACAAACTTCACGCTCCAGATGTCCACTTAGATACAACCAAAAAAACATATTTAACCCAACTCTTTTTTTTAATCCAATATCAAAGTGATTGTCTTCAAACCAAGCCTCTTGACCCAATGGTTGTAAGATCTGTCTTGGGACACTCCAGGGGTCGACTCAATTTGCTCTCGGGCTCAATTCATGGTGATGTTAAAATAATGATTGACCAGTAGAAGCCACATCCCATGAACAGCGATTAATCATTCGTTTGTGTCATTGGGATATATTGGGTTTAGAAAAAAAAAAAAAGTGATTGTCTTCATATCTAATATTTACATTCCTAACTCATACAGACTACAGAGCACCAAAATTGGTTCCATTTTGTTGGGATCACGGATCAAATGCTTATATCCCCGTAAGAAATACAGTAACCATAAATGAATATATTTTTGGAATATCAAATATAAATATTATATGATGGATGTATGGTTTTCAAATGTTAAATATATATGACGAGAAAAAGAAAATAATAAACATATATATATATATACTACGATGTTAGACATCAAAATCAATAAAAGCTGACGTGTTGAAGCAAGGCGTGAATCGCGTGATTTTTAAAATCACGCAACAATTAGTATAAGAATAAAATAGGTAAAGTTCCATTTGTTTCTTTTGGCTAAAAAGCCTTCGCTGTCGTCGCCTTCGGAAGGTTTTAGAAAGCTCTGTTGCAATTTCCAATTGAGTAAGCATCAATTTTATAATTATTTCTATTTTTTTTTCCCATTGTTGATAACCAAATCTTAATCTGTTGCAGTGTTCCCTGTTTTTTAGTTTCGTTTGATATGACATAATAATTAATTCTTCTTTCTTTCATGGTAAATTTCAATATCTGTGGCACCATGATCAACTGGGTTTTCGATGGTTTTTGGATTGCATCAATTGTGGTCTTTGTTTGTCTCTGATTTTCCTTTACCCTTTTGCTTGATCATGCTACAACATGGGTTTGCTCAAATTGTTACCCTGCTGCATTTAAACTTCGATTGATTATGAACATGGTCAAATTGATTATGCTAAAATTGCTTAATCATGCTGCAACATGGATTCGCTAGATATTTATATCTTGGCAGTACTTGTTTCCTTTTAGGAGAAATAGGAAGGAGTAGGAGATACAATGGGCTGATAATGAAATCCTTTTAGTTATTATTTATGTTAATTTTTTTTTTGGTTTTTTAAATCTTTTCTTTTTGTTGTTTAGAATGAGTTAAGAGCTTATCACAAATCTCTTTTGTCTGGAAGGACAAGAAGCACCCATAACAACAATTGCTTTGTCCATTTTTATAATTATATGTGTAAACTTACTTCTGTTTTATGGTGTCACCGCTGGCGTGGGATAAGTTCTTCATAGTTTTGTTACCAATTCAGTCCTTAAAAAAATTAAAATGTCACTACATTGGTCCTTCTTGAGACTTAATTGGTGACAGAAAAAAGTTTCAATTTAACACTTTTATATCTTTCAAGGACTAAATTTGTGACAAGAAACTTTCAAGGACCTATTTGGCGATACCATAATCTTTTGGGACTGAATTGAGGGTTTACTTCAAATTTATTCTATCCTTTAGTTGTAATGATGTGGAAGAAAACGGGGATATCTGAAAGATAGTTGCATAAGTATACAATTATTTTTCTTTTTGTGGCAACTACTTGATTTAAGACTGTGAAAGTTCCTGCGATGTATAACTTATTTTGTACATATACTTGGTACGTTACTAATATATCTTTCAAGTTGTTTTGAAGCTGTTGGTATGGTGGATATACAGAATTGTTCACAACTTTTAACAAATGTGTTGACAACATTGGTGTAAACTTACCTATTAGTATCTTAGTTGAAAATTCTTTCTAAAAATTAGAATTTATATATATGATAGGTCAGACCTTTTTAAATTCGTATAATACTCTTTTATTAGTATAATTATTGGAATCCTTTAGTTTATTTTTATTTTATTTTATGAGTTCAATTAAAATCCGAAGAACCAATAGAAAATTTTATCCCCTTTTTTGTTGTGTTGTTTGACTAGTGGTAATTGTCTCCACTAAAGAGCAATATAGCACCATACCCATTACCTTCCCTGCTTATTTCCATATACCATTTGAGGAATTGTGCCCTTCTATAGAGGGATTGATTGGAAGATCTAGTGTAAGTTTTGAAAAGGCAATTATTATAGAAATTATACGAAATCCCAAGTGCACAAATCTCAAGTTCTTAAAACTCCCTATACACAATTAATAGAAATGTTATATCCTCCAATCAAAAATATCTTTGTACAAATTCTCATACCCACTTAAAGTTAACACATTTCACGTGTTATAACATTGACTAATCTTAACTTTTTAACATTTTTCTTTTTTTTCCTGGTTAGTAAGATTTGTAGGAGGATATAACATTTCTCATAGTTATTCATATAGATAAAGTTCCTCTAAAGTGAACTTGAATGTAAAGTGAGAAAGTAAATGTATATCCATCATTGATTAGCTAAAATATATTGGAATAACTTTAACTAATCAAGAGTGGATATACTCTTACTATGCTCACTTTAGAGGAGTCATTTCCTAATCATAACCGTGGTGACAGTTGTTAGACCAGACAGTTGTCACTTGCGTATAGTATTAACTGAAAATGCGTTACAGCAGTTAACAGAAGCTAACAGACCTGGCTATGCTAACTATGAGCCACATGGGCTCTATACTCTTTGGTCCAGAGGATCTTTGACCCCCGTCCTGGTGTCCAGAGTCTTTGACCCTGACTAATCCAGGGCACGGGCTCTATACTCTTAACATTCTTTTATGCTAACCAGTTTAAAATAGATAAATGAAAATTTTCAAGACAATCATGAAGAAGATTCCATTTGATATTATATATTTGTTTGATAATTGATGCTATTTTATTTGGATAGCAGTTTATAAATTGATATTCCTTTTTTTTATTTTTATTTGTACTGATGAATTTTAGATCAAACCAACATGAGCAATGGAAATGACAGGCATGATTCTGACGAGTCCAATGAGAGAGGTCTGTTTTCACATATAACAGGCTATCCATCAGCACCCCCGTATCCTCCTCCACCTGGGTCATACCCATCAACAGGATATCCACCACATGGAGGCTATCCGCAAACGGCATACCCACCACCTGCATATCCACCAACAACATACCCACCACCTGGAGGCTATCCGCCATCAACATACCCACCACCTGCATATCCTCCTTCAGGATATCCTCCTGCAGGAGGGTATCCACCTTCAGGGTATTATCCACCAGCTCACCCTCCCCCACATGGCTATCCAGGTGCTCCAGCTCCATATCATTCAGGTACACTTGTGACTTGACCATCCAAATTTGTTATGGAGAGAATTGGAGATTTTTATATGATTATGTTTGAAATTGAATTATTACTTTCCAATATCCTCTTTTTTGTCATGTAAACAACAACTACTACAATAAAGCTTTATTCCGCTAGGTTGGGTTGGCCACATGGATAAATTGATGCTCTTGGGTTCTATCGAAAATTAAAATTTTAGCAAAACCATTTAGATCAAGCTTTTTCAGCTCACGGGTTATATTCAAACCATACATGATATTACATTGCTGTATTGCAGAGTACTGCTGCTCATACTTCAGAATAATTCTGGAATTTGAGAGGGTTATGATTTGATTTCAAGATGTATTGTTGTACTGACTTCTTATTATACAGGGCATGGGGCTGGTGTAGGACTGTTAGCAGGGGGGGTTGCTGCTGCAGCTGCTGCTTATGGGGCTCACCATCTGGCACATGGTGGTCATCATTATGGACATGGGCATTACTTTGGTCATGGAAAGTTTAAGCATGGAAAATTTGGCAAGCGCTGGAAGCATGGCAGGTTTGGAATGCATGGCAAGTTTAAGCATGGTTGGAAAAGATGGAAGTGATACCGTAGCCAATATATTAAATATGTATTTTCTGTGCATGGTATAAAGGTTGAACTCTAGGATCAATAATGTTTGCTGTTAGCAACATGCTGAGTTTCTGTTACAGGTCTGCGATGAATACTTTTGTCCATTGTTTGTTATTATTTTTTGTGCAAATAGGTGTGACTCCTGAATATATAAGAAAGCTGTCATCCGTAATTATTTAGCTTTTTTTTTTATCATTTTTCTCTTGAATGGAAAAAGTTGAGATTACAGTTCAGTAAATTTATCACTAATGGAAGTTTTCAGCTTCCAGTGTAGTGATAGAACATACATGTGGTAACTTGTATGTTAATATTGTCCTTATGAGCTTTTCTTAGGAATATATTCCGTTCTCATGGGTTACCATTTAAACTATTGCAAAGAGGCAGCAGTCATCATGAAACTGCTAAGCCTTCAGAAAATTTGTTGGGGTGCCGGTATGAGCAGCTCCATAGTGGACAAAATCATATTCGGCCTTTTGACCTGCATAGTGTAATTTATGTAGGAAATGGTGCAAGTTGAAAAGAAATTACCTGGGTGGGGACATGACATATATGACTTCAACTTTGAAGTCGTATATGTCGTGTACAACTTAATTTTTTGGGTTTTATAATAAAATGAGGGAAGTTGTACTTGTCATGTACGATTCCTATTTTGTAATTTCTTTTCAACTTATATCATTTTGATAATTTCCAATATAAATTACACTAAGGAGGTCAAAAAGCCATCATATGCTGCTGTGGTTCAAAAAACTAGGCATTTGGTTTGTGTCATAGTCTTCAAATAGGAAGAAAGAGGACTTGGATTCTGAGGGAATTGAAGCGATTATTCAATGGTTATCAGATGATGAAATTTAGTGTTGAGAACTTTGTTATATAATAGTTTGTAATCGAATAGTTTGGTAGCCCTTTTCATTAAAAAAGAAAGAATAGTCTGTTTTAGAAGTTGGACTTCAATTAAAGAGCTACGGCAGAGTGGGTAATATGCTTTAGCTCATGAATAACCAAATGAATAGTATGGTGGCTCCTTTTTCAACAACTTTTTTCAAGTTTCTAAGATGCCCTTATGGTTCATGAATAACCCATGGTCAAAGTGAGTGCCATGTGCAGTCATGCAGAGTTGGGTGGAGAGACAATATAAAAAGACAGTTTTCGATTGCGTGGAACGGTAAGATAGTTAAGATAGTTAATCTAATGGATGTAATAGTTTGGTTAGAGAGATAAGGATAGCCTACAGGCCAAGACAAGGAAAGGGCAACTCAAGACTACAAACCCACGACAAAGTGCAGTGATCATTGGGAGGAAATTCAATGAGGGAGCAAATTGCATAAAGTTGATTGAGCATCAATAGCTTAACCGGCAAATTCTAGGGTGAGAGACCTGATCAAGTCTCTCACCATGAAAGACCTTGGTTTACCTACTACAGCAGTTGAAAGTGACATAGATCTTATTCTCTCTCCTCTAAAGCTTTCGGAGACAATGCAACCGTTCCAACCAAAATCTCAACGACCTTCGCAGTGATGGGGCTCCTCTTCGCCGCTGCAACCACTCACCAACGACTTTGTGATGATGGGGTGGTAACTCCTCCCCCATTGCTCTTTCGCTGCAACTCATCTCTGGCTCAGTGTTAACCTCTCCGGCAACCTTCTTCGGCTTATCGTCTTCACAAAATGACTTCGCACCTCCACTGGCAATCTCAACATGAACCTCTCGCGATTCTCGCCCGGTCGAACCATCGAGTTACCCATCTATGTTCTTCCTCTACATCTTCATCCTCTCGCAACTCAATGGTGTGCCAGAGATTTTCCAGAAATAGAGAAGCAACAGGAAGGAGGACTTGACGGGGAAGGCTTAGATAAAAAGCCTGAGAACCATGACTTGATGGACGGCGCAACCGATGCCGTCGACAATTCTCCCCGCACCCCGCCGCTCACTAAGCTCAAATCCTCCATAACTTCTTTCTCCCTCTACGCTCAAAGTCTGCTTCATAATTTTATCTTGAAGATTGGATTTATCATCAACACTTGGTGTCCTGGTACCACTCGTTGCCACTATCGATGATGGTGTCGCCAGGTTCCATGAGGTGAGGGGAGATGGTGGTGGAGTTGGAGGGGAGGCCAAGGCGTGGCGGTAGGGTGGGGGAGTGGGAGGGGCGGCGGAGGAGAGAGGAGAGTGGGAGAGAAGGGGAAGGGGTGAAATCAATAGGTAGCATGTATTAATCCTATACTAATATGGACTGTCTATTTTTTTTCTTTTACAACATCTGACGGTTGTAAGCTGTCTCTCACTATGAGCGACATGCTTAGATCGCTCACCGTAGGAGCCTCCTAGCCTAACCTACTGCTTTGAATATAATTATAGCCCCTTGGATGCAAAAGATAAAGCAAGTACTAGGACAAAGTCTACAAAGGACAAACCCTTAGATGTGATTGTGCATGTCATTATGATACATTAGCGAAGGTAACATTTATAAAGTGAGAAAGCTGTGAGTGTTTTTGGTCTTTGACCGGATATCACAATAGGCATAACTGTGAGACTAATCCTGCTGTGAGTGTAACAACTTGTTTTTAATTATGTTGTTTTAACAGTAAAAATATATTTATTTATATTTTTATTTGAGACTTAGGAAATGATTTTGGAGGAAACAAAATCATATCTAGAATCTACTCTACGGTAGGAAGCTCTGGTTAAAATTTGGGTTTAAAACTCAGACGAAAATCGGTCTGCGTTTTTAAGTAACAATATAATTTTATACTGACAGAAAACCCTAATTTGACCCGAAAATTGAAATTTGTAGATTTTTTATATTTTTTCCGCGAGGAAGTCTACTTTCCAAATTTATTATCAGAAATAAAATATTATGTGTATTCGGGTGAATTTTGGCGAAAGTTCGAACGGAAAACAGTCAGTATTTCCACTGATGGTAAGATTTTAATGATCAGAAAACCTAATTTTGACTCGGGAACGAAATAATGTAGGTTTTTATCACGTTTCCAACGAGATAGGATATTTTGAAAAATTTGTAAAAAAATAAGATATTAGATGATTCTCGGGCGTTTTGGTCGTTAATCGGGTAATCGACGGAGCCGGGAACAAATAATAAAAAATGTCTAGATATTTAGTAAAAACAAATATCTAGATATTTATTTGAAAATATATAGATATTTATATCTTAACTTAACCATGATTAGTTAACTTAATCTAGGTTAAGTCAAATTCATATCTATAAATACCCCCCCGCCCCCACGGCAGCCCCCCCTCCATCTCTTCTCCTTCATTTTTCTTCTTCTTCAACCAAAACGTAAACTCCATTTTCAAGAGCTCTAGGTGCATCCTTGTTGAAGTGCATCAAGATCATTTCTTCTTTCCATTATCATCGTCACTTGAGGAAATGTGATGATCCTTGATCATCTACTCTCCTACTTGAAGTCATTTTCATTCTATTTCATGATTTTATTTTCTTAGATCTAGAACTTTAAAGAATTCTAGAAAATTGTAGAAAAATCCTAAAAATGTGAAACCAATTTCTATGATCTAGTTATGATCACTACTTTCATTATCCAAGAGCATGTAATCAAAAACATTTTCCATCCATAAAAACTATTCTAGGCCGAAACTATGTTAGAAAAGGGGTTTAGTGTTTTTGTTTCATTTTTGAAATCTAATGCTTGATTTAAGCTCTCTAGTATGTATATAATTTAAATCCAAGAGCTTGAATCCAATTAAAATTCCTAACCTATTTTTCTAGTTTGGGCCGAAACCCTAACTTGAAGAGGTTGAGTGAAACTTTTCAAATTCATGAATTATACCATTTGATCTTGGATACTTAATGCTCTAAGATCATACATCTAAGAGATTAAGATGATTTAAAAACCCTAGCCTTTTGTTCATGACTTGGCCAAAATCATACTTAAGTGAGTTAGTAGGATTTCTTCAAAATTTAACTTGTATATCATTGATATGGTTGAAGGTGAATTTGATAACGCGTGGCGTGATAACGAAGGACATCAATTTTGGAATTCCAGTGATAACCCGGGTGGGGGAAAGAACCAACCTATCATCGGAATCGATAAGTAATAAATTATATGATAATTGTGCAGGGCGACCTAAACCCTACTAGTAGTCGAGTAATCGACAAGACCAAAATCACATTGGAAACCTTTTCTGTAAAACCAATGGTGATTCGGGGATTGTAGGTTTATCGATATTAGGTTGATTTTAGTTAGTTGATAATGTCTGAATTTTATTGTTGTTGTTGAATTTACTGTGATCCGCTGGTTGAGGTATTCCACCTGTATGTGACGTATTATTTTTGGTGTTTGAATATTTTCTGATGTTATGTTATGCATGATCTGCCTGGTTGTTAATATTATGCTTAGTGGATTTTAAGCAAATATATATATGTTGTTTGAGAGATAGTTGTTTGTTTTGGGTGTGAGAATAATGGTGACTTAGAAGTGCCTAACCTAGATGATTTATTTTAAAAAGGTGTGGTGACCTAGAATATGTGTTGAGTTCTAGTGGAAGGTTAAGGCACTAGGATGTTGTTAAAATGGGTTGGTGAGATTCACTTGTATTGGTAATATAAGACACAAGGTCGGTGTTGTTGTTTACAACCGTGTATTGGTAATATAATACACGAGGTCAAGAGTTCTCGCTAGACCGTTCCACCTTAAAAATAGGTTGTGCAGCTATCACCCCCGGGAGTGGACAGGGTGTGCACGGGGAGCATCATGCAGCTATAATGTCATGCTTAGCATGATCGTTCTCACCATGGAAGAGAATGTGCACCGGGAATTTGGAACCCTTGCCTTGAACATCTGACTGACATTCCACGAGAGGAATGCGTGAAAGAAATCAGTAATGGCCACGTCAGTATGAAAGTCTAGTTGTACGAGTTTGGGGGTAGAGGATGATACATTAATTTGAGGATGCTTGTTAGTTAGGTGTTGAATGATGATTTGTTTGTAATAATTACTGTATAATTTACCATGGAAGAGAATAAGCACCGAGAATTTGGAACCTGTCGCTTGAACATCTGACTGACATTCCCCGAGTGGAATGCGTGAAAGAAATCAGTAGTAGCCACGTCAGTATGAAAGTCTAGTTGTACGAGTTTGGGGTAGAGGATGATACATTAATTTGAGGATTCTTGTTAGTTAGGTGTTGAATGATGATTTGTCTGTAACAATTACTGTATAATTTACTATTACTCCTTTCCGCTTTTTGATGATAGAACCGCTTCTTATCCCCTATATTTCTGTATTTTCGGTGGGTTACTTTACTTACATTAGAAGACCCGATGGAGGATTATGTTGCTGAGAAGCTAGACGGAACTTTGTATGAAACGGAGGTTGCCGAGGAGTTGGATGGAACTCCTTATGAACCAGACACTGGAGGTCGAGCTGTGATCCATGGTGATTAGAGTATAGATAGTATGGCCAGTGTGTCTCAGAAGTAATTTTTATATGTTTCTGTGAGGGATCTTACTGAAAGATATCATCAACGGTGTTTTGGTAATGTAATAAATAAACATATGTGTGTTTATATATTACAATGTTGATGTGTTTAATTTGCAGAAGTTATATGATTATTAAATAAGTTTTAATTTTTTCGTATTTTTCACGCTAAGCACGCGATTAAGAAATGATTTAAGAGGGAATTAATTTAATAAAACACCGGGACACAACAGGGGTGTCTCAGTGAGACTAATCCTTAAGTCAAGGTGATGGTTAGGTCAAGCCCTTCCCATTATGGCGACTTTGGGATTTAAACTCCCAACCTTATAGATAAAGTTCATTCGGAGGCAATGTCAATTTATATTGTGACCAACCACGGTTGGGTATTAATGTTAAAAGCAATGCAATAACAAATGAACATGTAATATTAGAGTTCTAAAAGTTATTTCTGAATTAAAAAAAAAAATCTCTTTAATATTAGGTGTACGGTAGTAGCTTATATCACATCAATCTACGTAATACACAATTTTTGTGTTTAATTAATAGCATATTATATTTTAACTAATCATATAATAAATATTATGATAATTACCCTTTTTAGTGGTTTGTTGAAGTATAATAAAGAGACAGAAATTATAATTTACTATCATGAAATATTTTATTATTATGAATCATAATTTTTTAAATAGTTCAATATTGATACATTGTCAAATTAAAGTTTTTTATATTGTCAAAAATTCAACATTTATAGTACAGATGTGACACTTTCTACCCGCATGTATTTGTAACACCATAAAGAGAGAGAAAATAAAATAACTTTAAAAGAAAACATATGCATATTATTTCATAAAAACCATGGGTAGAAGATACCACATGAAAAAACGTCTCAACACGGAAATGAAACAAGTTTTAAAAGAAAACATAACAATAAAACAAAACCCAACCCCGATGTCACATTACAGAGTTGGTATAACCAAAGTCCGAAAACATCTTGGATAAACAAACTAAAAACTGGGAAATCCAAAACTACGAGTAGCGGCTCCTCAGAGTTACTCCTCAACTGGTTGCTCACCGTCCTCTGCATAAAAGATTCATGCCAAACAAAACAACAGAAAAACAGGGAGTAAGAAACATGTATAAGACACAACGGTAAAGGAAGCAGTTAGCAAGATGAGCATACATCACAATCAAGCATGTTATAACATAACAACATACATATCATATTCACATCATTCTCATCATACCAACAATGTATGTTATACGGTGCAGGACTACTCCACTTCTCCGTTATGCATATGGATCCAATCTACCTCAGGAAGTCAACTTCGGAGTTACATATCCACATTGGCCAATAAGAACCAACGCCGGCAGTTCACCAAACCATGGTGAACCCCTTGGATAACCGATGTACCTTACTCAATTACTCTCGGATGCACCACCACGGGGGGCCAGATTCACCTAACTCTCAGATGAATCACCACGGACGGTCAGATCGCCTTACTCTCGGACGACCTCCCCTATGTTGAACATCCCCTACTAACATCTCCAATGCGTGAATGCATCAGCAACAACGGCTCAAACAATCACCACCTTTGCTTTGGCCAATAAGCACCAAAGTTTTATCACCATCAACACCTCGACCAATAAGCTTCGAGGCTCCCTTGGCCAATAAGAACCAAGGTTCAACATCATCAACACCTTGACCAATAAGCATTAAGGCCCTCTTAGCCAATAAGCACCAAGGTACAACAACGTGCGGTAACATATCGTCACCGTCTTGATCATCTTAACGTTTGTATTTAATTATATTTGTTAAGTCTTCATTGAACTATCTATCTTTCCTTTACTTCAATTAGTGTCTTATTACATCATGGGGATAATTTGGGTGAAACCACCATTGTCTGTCTCTGTTTCAGCATCTGTTCTGTCTAGGAGATCGCGGTCGTGCTGTCTATTGAGCACGGTCGTACTTACTGGAGTGTGGTCGTACTATTTATGGGCAGAAGGGTTGGAAAACCCTTGCTAAGCTTCCTAGGGCATTCAAAGATCAATCCTATTGGCTTTTAACTAACCATCAATCATTAACTTGTTATTCTCATTTAATCTTCATGTCTTATAAACATTGGGGAATTAATCCTTTAATTTCTGTTTCATTATTAATGTCCCTAAAACGCTCATGAACTAATCCTAGGGTCTTGACTAAATCCTTGAGCAATAACCTTGCCTCTTATTACTATAATTCAAGTCTTATGAAAAATTGGGAAATTAATCCTTTAATTCTAAGTCAATAAGCCATAACATTTTATTAGAGTCTTATTAACATTAACGTCAACATTTAACTCACAACATCAACCAACAACCAATTCATTCACCCATGGCATGATAATATCATCATCAACACATCGAATTATGGCATATATATTCATCATCAATATTAACAACAGCTCAAGGTTTAAGCATGCTAATCATATATCATACATATAGGAAAACAAAACACTTAGGCAAATAGCAAGCAATAGGGTCATGGGTTAACCCTTCATCTTACGCTACCCCCATTGCCTACATGTTCATACTATCCCTTCTTCCTATACATGGTATGAAGATTCCAACTACGACAACGCAAGCAAACTATCCTCGTTCCCTCAAACGGTTAGACGAGTTCCTCAAGCATTGACCAAACACAAAAGGGTAACCGGTTAACCTCTAATCCAAGAAATAGGAAAAAGAGATTAACAGAGGGATGACAACATTACCTTAGATGACACTAGCACGTGACTTCTCTCCCAAACGGATGTAAGAAAACCAATAACTTGGTTGGGTTCAAAGGAAAGGGAAAAGGAGGGGTTCCTGTCACACTAGGGTTGCCCAAAGTGCCAATTTGTGGGTTAACACTCGAAGCCCTCACAAACTCTTCTATTTATAACGTCTGACCCCTAAGCACGGCCGTGCTCCCCCTGAGCACAGACATGCTCACCTTGAGCACAGGGTATTGCTTAATGAAGCATGGGCTTGCAACTCCTAGTGAGCATGGTCGTGCTCGTTACTCAAAAAGCCACAGAGCATGCCAAACAAGCACGGGCTTGCTGGTACATGAGCACGGTCGTGTTCATACACCAGAAAGGGATTTCTCACTCTAAGATCCCACTTAACCCCATATAACACCCCTAAGGCAAACTTTAACAACATATAACATACGTAGCACACATATAAGCACTCAAAGGCCTTATACCAAAAACGGAGTGTTACAATTCCACCCCCTTATAAAAATTTCTTCCTCGAAATTTCTACTCATCTCGATCGAAAAGGTGCAGATACACCTCCATCACCTTGCTCTCCAACTCCCATGTAGCACTTTCCACAGTAGTCCCACTCCAAACGACTTTAACCAAAGGAATCTCCTTACCTCTTAGCTGCTTCACCATTCGATCCTCAACCCAAAGCGATAGTAACTCAAAAGTCAAGTTCTCTTTCAACTGAATTGTATCGGGTACTATCACATGGATAGGATCATGAATGTACTTTCGAAGTTGTGACACATGAAAAACATTGTGAAGTTTGGATAGGAAAGGCGGTAACGCGATTTGGTAAGCAACTTCACCGACTCTTTTTAGAATTTGGTAAGGGTCAATGAATTTGGGAGTAAGTTTCTTCACTTTCATCACTCTACCAACCCCATTCGTTGGAGTAACTCGCAAGAACACATGATCACCTTCCTTCTCTTGTCATGATAGCTATTTTGCCGACTTTGTGCCACTCTCATCTTTTCCTGGATCATTCTCACTTTCTCTGTGGTTTTTTGAACTATCTCAGGTCCTAGCACAACATTATCACCAGGTTCATTCCAACATAAGGGTGTCCTACATCTCCTCCCATAAAGAGCTTCATAGGGCACCATCCCAATACTGGAATGGAAGCTGTTGTAGGTGAACTCTATCAGGGGCAAAAACTTGTCCCAACTACCTAACTGCTTTAGCACACAAGCTCTCAACAAGTCCTCTGAGGATTGGATGGTTCTCAGACTGACCATCAGTCTGTGGGTGATAAGATGAACTTAATCTAAGCTTTGTTCCTAAAGCCTCATGCAAACTATTCCAGAACCTAGAGGTAAATCTAGGGTCTCTATCTGACATTATGCTAGAGGGCACACCATTCAATCTAACTACCTCCTTGATATACATCCTAGTCAACTTCTCTAAGGGGTATTCCATGTTCATAGGGATGAAATGGGCATATTTAGTCAACCTATCCATAACAGCCCATATAGCATCACAACCAGGTGGAGTCATAGGGAGTCCAGACACAAAATCCATAGAGATACTATCCCATTTCCATTCTGGGATGTTCAAGGGCTGCGTCATGCCCGAAGGTTTCTGGTCTTCTATCTTAGCCTTTTGGCACACTAAGCACTCATAGACAAACTCAGCTACATCCTTTTTCATCCTAGGCCACCAAAACATATGCTTTAAATCCTGGTACATCTTAGTGGCACCTGGGTGAACACTTAAACCACTCCTATGTCCTTCCTAAGCTATGGAACATTTGGTATACAAACTCGGTAACTAAGGTTTCTACCCTGAGCAAGCAGCTCTTTCTGGCCTAAAAGGATATCCATCTTCTGACCTTCTCTAATATGGTTCATCAGACTGTTCGTAATCTTCAACGTTCCAAGCCTAATACAATTAGGGGTAACTTCCCATGCTAAGCTCAAATATCGAAACTACTCAATCAGATCCATCTCCCAAACTATCAACGCTGAAACATGCAAGGTCTTCCTACTTAAAGCATCTGCCACTACATTGCCTTTTCCTGGATGGTATGTCAACTCAAAATCACAATCCTTAAGAAACTTCATCCACCTACATTGCATCATATTCAACTACTTTTGGTCAAACATGTATTTCAAGGTCTTATGATCACTAAAAACCTCAAACCTCGCTCCATAAAGATAATGCCTCCTGATCTTTAAGGCAAATACTACAACTCCTAATTCCAAATCATGGCTAGGGTAATTCTTCTCATGGCTTTTCAACTGCCTAGTGGCATAGGCTACTACCTTACCATTATGCATTAACACTCCAACTAAACCTTGCTTAGAAGAATCGTAGTATACTACAAAAGGTTCACTTGGATTAGGCAAAACCAACACTGGTGCAGATGTTAACCTTTCCTTTAAGGTTTGGAAACTTTCCTCACGCGAGTCCCACACAAAGGTAAAGCTATCTTAGAGAAACCCTCTATAAACCTTCTATAGTACCCTGCTAAACCCAAGAAACTCCTAAACTCTGTCTGACTTTGGTGCTTCCTAGTGGAGCACCGTCTCTACCTTAGCCAGATCCACGACTATCCCACCTTTAGAGACATGTCCTAAGAAACTCACCTCTTCTAACCAAAAATCACACTTAGACAACTTAACATACAACTGTTTCTTTTTAAGGGTCTACAAGACAACCCTCAAGTGCTCCTCATGTTTCTCCTTGGTCTTGGACTACAGTAAGATGTCATCTATGAAAACTACCACAAACTTATCCAAGTAAGGGTGAAAGGTCTTGTTCATATAATACATGAACACAGCAGGAACATTAGTCACACCAAAGGGCATAACCAAATACTCGTAGTGACCATAACGCGGCCTAAATGCAGTCTTTGGGATGTCCTCAGACTTAACCCGAATTTGATGGTATCTTAACCTCAAATATATATTGGAGAATACACAAGCTCCTATCAACTGGTCTATAAGATCATCAATCCTAGGGAGGGGATACCTATTCTTAATGGTCACTTTGTTGAGTTGTCGATAGTTGACACACAACCTCACGCTACCATCTTTCTTCTTCACCAACAACACCGGTGCTCCCCATGGGGACACGCTAGACCTAATGAACTGTTTCTGAATTAGTTCCTCCAACTGTTTCTTCAACTCAGCTAGTTCTAGAAGAGATATCATATAAGGTGTTGTGGATATGGGTCATGTTCCCAGCACTAAGTCTATGGTAAACTCAACATCTCTCTCAGGGGGTAACTCATAAACATCCCGAGGGAACACTTCAGGAAACTCTCTCACTATTGGCACATTTCCAACATCCGGCTTGCTCTCTACTTCCAAGGAAGACAACATCATGTAAACTTGGGCCTCTTCTTTCATAGAAGCCTTAACTTGGTTGGCAGAGAGAAATCTTGGATCCTTAGACACCACAGGAGTTCCAAAACCTATGGTTTTATCAAAATAGTTTAAGAGGACATGGTTGGAAGATAACCAGTCTATGCTAAGAATAACATCAAGTAAGTTCTTTTAGGGGTAAGTATATAAGATCAACAATAAAATTCCTACCATCAATGATAATGAGGCAATTCTAGCATGCGTGTGAAGAAAGAACAGGTTTATTTGTGGGTATGGCAACAATTTAATCACACTCAAGAAGGGTCACAGGCAATTTAAGATTTTTGACACATTCATGTGATATGAATGAGTGAGTCGCTCCCGAATCAAACAAAACAGCTAAAGGAGTTCCATCAATGAGACACATACCTTGGATCAAGTCCTCAGACTTCGAGGCCTCAGCTCCACTAAGAGTAAAGACTCTTCCACTGGTCTTCCCTCGATTGGCTTGGGAACTCTGACTCTTGCTAGCAGTCAGCGGTTCTGACTTTATTCCTCCACACTCTCGATTAATGTGGCCAGATTTGCGACACTTAAAGCAGATGACATCATTACGACACTTGAAGAAGATGACATCAGTTTCCTTGCACTGAGCGGTGTAATGATCTTATCCATACTAGCCGCATCAGATGGGGCTAGGAGCAGAAGATTCCCAACTCCTAAACCTGCCTAAACAGAACTGTGGCTTCTTGCCACCCAGCTTGAAGTCCCGACCAACTGAAGCTAGACGTTGCTTTCCCTTGTACATCTGATCACTCATCCTACTGCCCAGAGCATCCGAAGTCCAGTAGTTTTCCACTCTGGATTTGTAGGCATCTTTGAAGATCCTACACTTGTTCACCAATATCGGAAAGACACGGATCTCCTGATAACTGATAGCTTACTTGATCTCTGGACGCAGACCATCCTCAAACTTCACACACTTGGAGCGATCATCAGTCACATACTGATAGAGTGTGTAGTAACGAGCAAGATCCTCAAACTTCCCAGCGTACTCCCCTACGGACATGTTTTCCTGTCAAAGCTAAGAACTCCATCTCCTTCTTGTCGTGGATGTCAGTTGGAAAGTACTTCTCCAAGAATCTGTCCTTGAAGGCATTCCATGTAAGTGTTGTACCCTCAGCTTCCATACGCTGGTGACAATTCTCCCACCAATGCTCAACTTCCTCTGTCTGCATGAAAGTCCCAAAAATGACCTTCTGGATGTCGTTGCACGTCATAGCCCGAAAGATCTTTTCGATCAACAGTATCCACAGAAGAGCACCTTCTGGGTCATAAGCTCCCTTGAAAGAGGAGGGTTGTTCCGTTGGAACTTATCTAGTCCCTGAAATTCAACTGGTCCTCCATTGTTGTTGTTCTAGTTATGTCCTATAACATTGGCAAGTAGTGCCAAAGTATCAGTGATAGCCTAGTCGTTCCTGTTAGAACCAAAGTGGTTTTGGCTAATTAAATCTCTTAAGTTTTGATGTTAACTAAAAGGTTAAATTTGTATGGCAAAGTTATGTCAAAGATCTAACTTGTTTATTCTAGCTTGCAGGCTTGTTAATGTAGTGACAGGTGAGGAAACCTATATTTAGCTTCTTAGTTTTACTAAGAAACTGTATCAAGTTTTAAGTTCTTAGTCACCAGATGAGCCATCAAGAACATGGTAAAATTCTGAGTCTATAAGATTATCTCTAGACGAGGTATTAATTTTTGGCTAAGTTAAAATAACAATATACGAGTATCTAAGTCTATGTGTAAAATAATTGTAGACGAACCAATTAATAACTCTCAGGAAAATAGCAAGTCCAAAGACTTGATTCTAGATGAGAAGTTAACTAGACGCCACGTCAGTAGACGAGCCTACTTTCTTGCTTAAAACTGCGCGTCCAAAGACTTGCGCGTCCACAGGCTACTAAAATTGAACCCGTCCAAAAGAGGTGAATTTGTTTCAAATGATTGAATATTTAATACGAAGGAATGTATATCTCTTTCCTTTGCTTCAATTATTTACTATTTGTTTCTTGAGATTAGAAACATAGTACCATCGAGAACACAAACCTTTGTACTCTGACACTTATATTGCTGTAAAGATAAACCAAGTACAAAGAAGAAAAGTCAGAAAGCAACCTTCGGTACAACGGGGAATCGACAGCTCTACTTTAAGCATTCCTCTGATAACTAAGAGCACTTTTCCAGGAAGCATATCAAGCAATCAGTCTCAACGGATCTCAGCATTAAATATTATCTCTAAACGGATATTTACTCAAGACCGTTGAAGAAAAGATGAATGTGTCTACATATAGTAGACGACCCCAAAAGAAGAAACAACTTGATGATGTGAAATTTTCTTAATGCCAAATCTCTGAACAAATTTCATTTGAATATTTTCAGTAGTATTCTTCTTGATCTTAAACTTTCATATTCTCACACACGGTGAGTTCATAGATCAAAAACTTAAATCTCTGTTAGAGTTAGAGCCTGAAGAGGCTTGGTAGAGAAAGAATACTTGTATCCTGAAGAGGTGTTGAATACTTGTAATCTATTTGGATAATAGTTGAGAAAACCCTCAGGTAGAAGGGACTGGACGTAGCTCTCGGTTGAAAGAGGGTGAACCAAGATAAATCACTCGTGTGAAACTTCTATCCCTATCTTTTACAGTCTTTGTTTATACTAACTGTGGGGATTTGGTTCTGAGTTTGTTAACTCTTTAGAAAGGTTTTCTTGTTTGTGTGTACTTATCTTGTTTTACTTGCAAAAAGGTTTAAGAAAATACTTTTTTCGAAAAACTGTTAAAAAACATAATTCAACCCCCCTTCTTGTGTTTCCCTATGTCAACTTCAGTTCCTACCTCTTCCTGCCATTGATTCCTACACTTGCCCATGACAACTATTAAATGTAGATTACCAAGTAGGAAGAACTAAAGGTTCTTAACACTAAGCATTATTGTCTATAATAAATATAGACAATCCAAGCAAGATCACATAGAAGACTCATAACATACTCATACCATGGCCTGACAGGAGAGACCTGCTCTGATACCACTAAATATGACACCCTTTACCCCACATGTATTTGTAACATCATAAAGAAAGAAAATAAAATAAATTTAAAAGAAAACATGCATATTATTTCATAAATACCACGGGTAGAAGATACCACATGAACAAACGTCTCAACGCGGAAATGGAACAAGTTTTAAAAGAAAACATAACAATAAAACAAAACTCAACCCCGATGTCATATTACAGAGCTGGTATAACCAAAGTCCGAAAACATCTCGGATAAACAAACTAAAAATGGGAAATCCTAAACTACGAGTAGCGGCCCTTCAGAGTCACTCCTCAACTGGTTGCTCACCGTCCTATGCATAAAAGATTCATACCAAACAAAACAACAGAAAAACGGGAGTAAGAAAAATGTATAAAACACAACGGCAAAGGAAGCAATTAGCAAGATGAACATATACCACAATCAAGCATGTTATAACATAACAACATACATATCATATTCGCATCATTCTCATCATACCAACATTGTATGATATGCTGTGTAGGAGTTATGCATGTGGATCCAATCAACCTCTAGAAGTCAACTTCGGAGTTACATATTCACATTGCCCAATAAGCACCAACACCGGCAGTTCACCAAACCATGGGTGAACCCCCTAAAATAGCCGATGCACCTTACTCCTCTTGGATATACCACCACGGGGGGGGGGGCAGATTCATCTAACTCTCAGATGAATAACCGCGGGCGACCAGATCACCTTAGTCTCGGACGACCTCCCCTATGTTGAACATCCCCCACTAACATCTCCAATGCGTGAATGCATGAGCAACAACGGCACGCATTCATACAATTACCACATCCGCTTTGGCCAATAAGCACCAACGTTTTAACACCATCAACACCTCGACCCATAAGCATTGAGGCCCTCTTGGCCAATAAGCACCAAGGATCAACATCAACAACACCTTGACGAATAAGCATCAAGGTCCCCTTAGCCAATAAACACCAAGGTACAACAACGTGCGGTAACACATCATCACTATCTTAATCATCTTAACGTTTGTATTTAATTATCTTTGTTAAATCTTCATTGAACGATCTATCTTGCCTTTACTTTGATTGGTGTCTTATTACATCATGGGGACAATTAGGGTGAAACCACCCTTGTCTCTGTTTCAGTGTCTGTTTTGTCTATGGAGCATGGTCGTGCTTCTCGCAGCACGGGCGTGCTGACTTTTTAGTTAAGCACGATCATGCTGTCTGAGACACCCCGTTGTGCCCCATAGTATTATTAGATTAAAACCTTATTAATTATTTACTTCGCACGCTTATCGTTGAAAATACATAAAAATTGAAACTTAGTTAATAATCATATAACTTCTGAAACAAACTAAACACACCAACGTTATAATACATAAATACACAAATATTTATCCTTTATCTTACACAACACTGTTTAGGGTATCCTATCGGTAGGATGCCGCACAGGTACTTATTTATACAAACTGCTTATAACTAGTAGGAAATAAAATGTCTTATATGACTCACTGGCCTTAAACTTACTACACGATATTATTAGGATCTGTAGCTTGTCCTCCAACATCAGCTTCATACAGAGTTTCATTCAACTCCTCAGCAACATCCGTTTCATACAGGGTTTCATCCATCTCCTCAGCAACATATTCTTCCATTGGGTCTTCTAACGTAGTAAAGTAGACATACACAAAAATATAGAAATAGGGAGACAAAAAACAGTTCTATCATCATAAGCGAAAAAGATTCATAGCATATAATACAATAATAGTAACAAAAATGCATCACTCACAATCTACAATCATCCATACTTTATAACATCATCCTCTACCCTCCAACTCATGCAATTAAACCTTTATGCCGACGTGGCCACCACTAATCCTGTCATACATCACTCATTAGGAATGTCAGTCAGTCATCCAAATGACGTGTCCCCAACGCCGGTGCACATTCTCATCCATGGTGAGAATGCTCATGCAAAGCAATGACACTATAGCTGCACAGTACCGTGGGTGCACACCCTGGTTCTCTCTCTCATCTCCATCAAGGGTGCCCAAGCAATGCAATGACACTATAGTTGCACAACTTAGCTTCTAATTTGGAACGGTCCACGAGAACTTCGGACCTCGTATATCTCAAATACACGGTTATGAACAACAATGCAACATATGATTCTCACTGACTTTCATCAATAACCACCTAGTGCCTCAAGCTTTCCTTATAAACTTCACTTACATTCTAAATCACATCACTTCTATAAAATAATAGTTAGGCACCTCTAATTTAAATTCAAGCTCTCACCCCAGACAAAATACCTCCGAGCAACATATATCTTTACTTAAAATTTAACTAAGTGATAGGCTCCGACAAGCGTACCGGATCGAAGCAACTAATAATTAAAACGACAAGTAAATTACCGAGTATCAAACTCAGGGATTGGGAAACCAAGTACCACTTGACAAATTAAACAATTATTTAGACTAAGAAATATGTGTGAAAATATTTCAAGAAAATATAAATAAATAAATGAAATCAAGTATTTTTGGGTTTTAAAATATGAGAAGAGAGCTTCCAAGATTGAGACTACCACAATGACCAATTATGAATCCTAATTGACTACCCCTTTATTAATATCTAACTCAATTGAATGTGGATCATCCTAACTTAGTTAATGTTCTTTCTCGAGATACAAGAACTGTGCTCAATTAAACCGACTCTTACTCTCGTGGTAATTGTATTTAAATTGAGTCCGTTACGATTTATGATAATTCAATGGTATCTTCGAAGGACCGCTTCTAACTCTCGTGATTTAAGTCCTAAGTTCAATTCCTATGGATCCAATACCTAGGTTCACTGCTAAGTTCATCCCTAAAATATCTAAGACATGCAAAAAGGTGATCAATCAATTCACATGGATAAAGCACAATAAGAACCAAATCAATGAATCAAACATTAACAAAAGAGAAAAATCAAATATACATCATAATAATATCAAAAGACATTGCCCAATCCTAAAAGCAAAACAACTACTCATTCATAAATAAAGAACAAGAAAATAATAAGCAAACTTCATTTAAAAACTGCACAGTGCCTCTAGCATTCTGTTCTCTCTCCAAACGGTGCCGCACCTGTTGTGCGCTACTCCCCTGCGCTGCGCAACTCTCTAACTGCGTTAGGACTCTGCTGTACGCTACTGTGTTCCCCCCACTCCCCCTTCTTCCACCTGCCGCTGTGGCTTTTTATGCCTGTATGCCATTCAATTCAATTATCCTCTCACCTCCTAATCCAATCTAAATTGATTTGAATTTTAATTAATAACGTGGCCCACTTTGCTATTCTACTTCACACCATTATTGTCTAACTTGCAGGGACTTATTTTTCATTGTAATCTTTCATTTGATCTTCAAAATATGAATGTGGGTCTCTTATGCCTTTGCAAATAATAACTATCTTTTATTTAATTGAAATCAAGTGCCAAATAAGTATGCTGTAGCTTCCTGCACGTGACTATTCTTTCAATTCCATTGCAATTTAGCTTTTTCAATTCAATTGGAGAGAAATTCTTCTTATAGTTTTCTTCTTCATTCTTATTAGCTTCCTGAAAATCAAAATAAGAAAAATATAAGAAAATTAACTAAAATCTAATTAAAATTAATTAAATGAACACATTGACTCTAAAATAATCAAAATAGGAAAACAAAGTCTAATTTGGGTTAAATCAAGCATTCAACTAAATTTAATTGATGAAATTCGCTCTAAAATAATAGATAAAACATGATAAGCCAACGGATTATCAAAATACCCCAAACTTAAACTTTGTCTGTCCTCAAGTAAACTAAAATCAAAAAGACTCAAAACTGGGTAAGCTCAATGGACTCAATTAATTTCACACAAATTTCATGCATTTTTATTAATTCAATTTTTCTTTCGATGTTTCTCCCTTTTCATCAATGTAATCCCCACATTCACTTACTTTAAACAATTGAGAATTTAATCATTCATGCAATTATTAATCTTAGCAAAGGATCCAAGTTACACACAAAAGGGAGATCACCAATTTTAAACATTTGCCTTCCTCACAAGGGTATTTAGTAATTCACTCATTCACTCAAGTGTCTAGGTTATCAACTTTCACTCAATTTCACATTTTAATAGCACTTTCCATGAATTTGATTTTCATCTCAAAAATAGTTCCCACGAAAAAATGCATGCAACATCAAAAGATCTTTTAAAGGTTGTAATGGGGACTAGCTAAAGGTAGGATATTCAAAGGTATTAGGCTTAAGTCCCTAAGAACTAATAGAGCATGAATATTTTTACACATTGAATTTCCACTTATTCCTTTTTCTATCTTTTTTTTTTTTTTACTTTGGGTGATTACAACATTTTCCTTTTAATACCCTTATTGACATTTTTGTACTTTTCTTATTTTTATTTTTGCCTTTGATTTCAACCTTTATTTTTCTTTTTCTCAACCCAAAATAACATATCAAACCCTTGTAGCCACCCCAAACTTAGTTTCCTTCAACTCTTGTCTTGCTAAGCATTCATGCTCTCCTAAATCCTAAGATTGGATTAACATGGTTTTTCTGGATTTTTGGCTTATAACATAAGGTCATCAAGAAACAATAGGCTTTTAGGCTCAATGCGGCTAACTAAAGAACATGCATTAGGGATGACTCTTTTTAGGCCAAGTAGCTATTTCAAAGAAAATTGCCTAAATCATTTAATGCAAACATATAACCATGCAAACTACGAAGAGATTCAAGCAAATCCGGGAAAGTGCAACTTAAAAGTGATTCACACAATTTAAAAACAATGTTGGAGGCTCAAATTCCTCACCTGGACATTTTTAGCAAATTATTTAACCGAGATACAATCCCTAATGTGTGCATCCCTTCACCCCAAACTTATCATAAATTATGCAATCACAATAAAATTTCTCAAAGTTCAATTTTCAATTTTCCACTTGGGGATCAATTTTCAATCTTCAAATCATTAGGGGAAATCATCAAAAATCAATATTTATCACGCAATCCATTTATGATAAATTTAATAAAATCCATTCAAGCTTACCGACAGAAGACTCACACACATATGACTCAAGTAAAGAAAAGCAAAATAATTAAAAAGAGAAGGGTTTAGAAAAACTCATTGAAGACGCTTCCACCCGGATCCCATAGCCTGTGGTAAAAACACCAAGAGATGCCCAAGATGTAAAACCTTCCTCCCGTATCCCATGGCTTGTGGAGTGGAGATGGAAGAAGCAAGTGTGATGAGATTCTATTTACTTCTCTAAGTGCTATTATGAGCCCACTTCCTTCCGGGTCAAATGGTAAGTCACATACTCCAAGAATGACCTTTATGTAATTAGTTTCTCCATGAAGCACTAGAACCATAACTTTTTGAGGCGACCTTAGAGCCTTTGCCGCTGTTGATGAAAACTCCCAATTCTCAGGCAATGACTTGAACTCCAAAGTTGGTATTTTTACTAAGTAATGTGATAGACAAATTGTAGGCACCAACTTTGTAACATCCACACATGCATGCAAACCAACATATTTATCCAACTCCAGACTTTGAGGCTCCTCAATAGGATTGGTGAGAGAAGTATTTTCCACATGATTTGTCTCATTTGTCCCTTGCAAAGGAACAATAGGAGTTATTTCCTCCTTGCACTCCTCTTCATGATCCTCTCTTCTTGAATCATCTTCCACCACCACTTCATCTTTATTCACGTCCATGCTAGCAAATAGATTCTCTTCAATTTGAATTCCATGATGCTTTTCTGCTAGAAATTTAGAAAATTCACTAGCTTGTTCTTCTAACTTCTGAAAGTTGTCACTTAGCGATGCCGTTATCTTACCAGAATTTTCCCCTGCTCGCATTTCAGCCCTTTGAATCATGGAACTAACTTCCTCCTTGCTACGCTCTATGTTTGAGCTCAAAAGATAAGCATCTATATCCCAAAGAATCTCTAGCAAATCGAGATCCAGCTCGAAGTATGGTGGTGGTTGCAAAGATGACAAATAGGATTTCCATTCCTCTTTAGAGTAGATCTTCACGTGCTTATCAGTGATACCATCAAACACGATCCAATCAAGTAGATATTTCCAAGTTGGATAGTAATGACAGTCCATGTGTTTCATCAACCTTGCACAAACAAAACTCAAAAGAAAAGGTCAAATATATACAAATAAAAATTAAAAAGTCTAAAGTAGTTGCCTCCTTTGTTACTAATGATATTGGTAGTGCCAATCCCCGGCAACGGCGCCAAAAACTTGATAGGCTCCGGCAAGCGTACGGGATCAAAGCAAGTAATAATTAAAACGGCAAGTAAATTACAGAGTATCGAACTCAGGGATTGGGAAACCAAGCACCACTTGACAACTTAAACAACTATTTAGACTAAGAAATATGTGTGAAAAGATTTCAAGAAAATAAAATAAATAAATAAATGAAATCAAGTATTTTTGGGATTTTAAATATGAGAAGAGAGCTTTCAGGATTGAGACTACCACAATGATCAATTATGAATCCTAATTGACTACACCTTTATTAATATCTAACTCAATTGAAGGTGAATCCTAACTTAGTTAATGTTCCCTCTCGAGATACAAGAACTGCGCTCAATTAAACCAACTCCTACTCTCGTGGTAATTGTATTTAAATTGAACCCATTACGATTTATGATAATTCAATGGTACCCTCGAAGGATCGCTTCTAACTCTCGTGATTTAAGTCATAAGTTCAATTCTTATAGATCGAATATCTAGGTTCATTGCTAAGTTCATCCCTAGAATATGTAAGACATGCAAAAATGTGATTAATCAATTCGTATGAATAAAACACAATATGAACCAAATCAATGAATCAAACATTAACAAAAGGGAAAAATCAAATATTCATCGTAATAATATCAAAAGGCATGGTCCAATCCTAAAAACAAAACAACTACTCAATCAAAATAAAAAACAAGAAAATAATAAACAAACTTCATTGAAAAATTGCACAGTGCCTCTAGCATTCTGCTCCCTCTCCAAACGGTGCTGCACCTGTTGTACGCTACTCCCCTGCGCTGAGCACCTCCCTGGCTGCGTTAGGACTCTGTTGTACGCTACTGGGTTCCCCCCACTCCCCCTCCTACCACCTGTCGCTGTGGCTTTTAATGTATGTATCCCATTCAATTCAATTATCCTCTCACCTCCTAATCCAATCTAAATTGATTTGAATTTTAATTAATCACGTGGCCCACTTTGCTATTCTGCTTCACACCATCATTGTCTCACTTCCAGGGACTTATTTTTTATAACAATCTTTTATTTAATTGACATCAAGTGCCAAATAAGTATGTTGTAGCTTCCTGCACGTGACTATTCTTTGAATTCCATTGCATTTTAGCTTTTTCAATTCAATTGGAGAGAAATTCTTCTTGCAGTTTTCTAATTCATTTTTGATACATTCCTAAAAATTAAAATAAAAAAATAGAAGAAAATTAAATAAAATCCAATTAAAATTAATTAAATGCATACATTGACTCTAAAATAATCAAAATAGGAAAACAAAGTCTAATTTGGGTTAAATCAAGCATTCAACTAAATTTAATTGATGAAATCCGCTCTAAAATAATAGATAAAACATGATAAGCCAGTGGATTATCACTAAGCAATTTATCAAATCAGACAGATCATGCATAACACAGTAATCAATAAAATATTCAAACATCAAAACAAAACGTCACATGCAGTAGAGTACCTCAATCAGCGTATCACAAACAGTCAATAATAAATAATGAAGTTGACACAGGTAAACACAAGAGGGGGGTTGAATTGTGTTTGTTAATAATTTTCGAAAACAACCTTTAAAACAACTTTTGCATACAAGGAGATTAGAAACTGAAGCAAGCACAAGAACAAAGATCCTTCTTAAAAGATTTTAACAAAAGTAATATCAAAACCCCGCAGTTAGTATAAGCAAATAAAACTGAAGAGTTTAGGGATAGCAGATTCACGCAAGAGATTTTATCCTGGTTCACTGTCATCCAACCAAGAGCTACGTCCAGTCCCTTCGACTTGAAGGATTTATCCACTATTTCTCCAAATAGATTACAACTAAGTATTCAACACCTCTCCAGGCTACAAGTATTCCTTTGTTACCAAGTCTTTTCAGGCTCTAACTCTAACAAAGAGATTTAATGTTTGATCTTCTTAACTCACTATGTGTGAGAGTATGACAGTTCAAGATCAGTTGAATATTCCAACAATATTCAAATGAAAGTATACAGACTCTTGCTCTTGAAAGAATAATGGAATGAGTGTTTATCAATTGGCAAAAGTTCAGCTAGCAAGATTGTGCAGGCAAGAGTAGTTCTTCAGTATCTGAGGTCTTCAATTTATATTGACCTCTTTCTTTACTTGTATTTTTCCAACGGTTACTTTGAATAATCCCGTTTAGAGATAGCATTTAATGCATGATATCCGTTTTGACTGATAGATTGACTGTAGCAATGCTGAATAATACTCTTTGGTTATCGAGGTAGCATGAATTTGGAGGTTCACTCCTCTGAGTATTGCAACTTGAGCACTTGTTGTTCCTCTTTTGTGTATAATCCAACTTTTTCAATCATAGAGTTGTCATCATACAGATCGTTTTGCAGTATCTTATTTGTACGATTCTGCTTTTTGTATTTCTTGATTGTACTATGTTTTATTTTACCACAAGTTGAAATATTAAAGCTGATAAAACAAATGTGAAGAATAGATATTCTATTGAAATAAATATCAATCATTTGAAATAAATATAAGAGATTCATATTGCATTTAATTCATTCAGAGATGGAGCTCGTCTAAAAAGAAACTCCGTCTACTCATTCATATGAGAGTCCAAGTCTGTTCTATATTTTACTTAGCTCGTCTGATGATGTGGCATATCCTCTTACCTATCAAGTCTTCGGACTTGTTATTTCTTAATGAGTTATAAAGATCTTCGTCTAGTGACGTGGCAGTTAGAGCTCGTCTACTAGATTACTTTGTATTTTAGTTCATTTTCTTCAACTAATTACTTATGTCTGCTTACGTGGTAAGATGGACGCGCTTATCATCAAGTCTTTGGACTTGCAGTACCTAACAAGGTATTTATCTAGTAAATATTTAGAGCCTCATCTACTTAAGAAAACCGGTCTACTTAATTAAATGACTAAGCAACTTTACCAAAGTACTTGAGCAGCCCGTCTATAGGGGTGGACGTGTATTTTTCAATTAGAACTTTTCCCAAGTTTATCTTACTTATTTTAAAGTGTTCTTGCATAACTTAAAGCACATGTTAGATCTCAACTAACACTTTGCCAAGCAAATGTAATCCTTCTGTTAGCATCAAAACTTAGAGATTATTAAATCCAAAATCACTTTGGTTCCAACAATCTCCCCCTTTTTGATGATGACAAAACTAATTAAATTTGAAAAGCAAAGTCTAGGAGAACTTGCAGGGCTCCCCCTAAGACAAAAAATTCAAATACTTAAGCAGACTTAGAATCTATATAAACACAAGTATCAGCTGATATCAAAGTAAATAAGCAAACAAAAGTATCAGAGCAATTTAGCAAGTAGAAAAGAATATGCAAATGCAAACACATAAGAGATTTTCAAAAACAAACTTTATATATGTATAATTCTATTTTCTTTCCTTTCTCCCCCTTTTTGTCATCAGTCAAAAAGGTAAAAGGGAGGACCATCATTTTCAGTACAAAAGAAGGAAAATAATAACAAATAAAGGCTAAGCAGGAGGAGGTGGTGGAGGAGGAGGGTTTCGAGTTTGACTCTTCTTGAAGTCCATGAGGAATTCAAGCATTTTATTCACAACCTCTAAGGTTGGAGCCATTGAGGTTTGAACTTGCTGATGGACATCCTCTTTGATCTTTTCAGCTATCTTTTCAACCCTCTCATCTACTAACTTGCCAACCCATTCATCAACCAGTTTTCCAAGAACTTCTTCAATATTTGATGGCAGAGTCTGTTGCCTTGAGCTTTCTGCAGATTCTTGAAAAGTGCTCAGAGTTCTTGACTGATCTTTAGGGTGCATTACAACTAGTGCCAACGGTTGAGAAGATTATCTTTCTGATGAGCTTTGTTGGTGATAGGATTCAGCAGTATCTTCTAAATTATTAGCAATGATAATTTGACCATTTTCCTCAGCAACAAGTTCATTTGTGATAAGCTTTGGAGTAGGTTTGGGTTTAACTATGATTTCCTTTACCCATCTAATGGGGTAGATGAATTCCACATTCCTGCTATTTATTGGAAGTCCCCAGAGGTCTTTATATATCATATATCTAAAGTGTGAGAGACCACACTTTCCTCTGACCTTGGGAATATCTTCCTTTTCTTCATCAGATAAACCAGAGGAAGATGCCTCTCTGGTACAGTGAATTATGTGAGACTTCCAGAAGTCAGCAGCTCTGTGCTCATTGATCAACTCAATGGATTCAGTATTTAGAAGGAAATCCAACATTGAGTAGTCAAAAGTCTCTTGATCAAGATTAAGCAATGCTGACTCAGCTTCAGGCATCACTCCCTTGAATCTTCTGTTCTTCAAGTCCTTGTCCTTATTATCCAGCATTGGCAATCTCGGACAGATCCTATAAGGCTTGGTTCCAATCCTGGTTGCTTCATTATGCCTCAGCCAAGATGGAGGGACAAAATTTGCATCTCTATCAGCTCTGATTTGACTGAACTCTCACTTCAGCATATCATAGCAGAGCTGATCCAGAAACAAGTCAGCAGCCCTCCCATAGATTCTGGGATGCTCAAAGGACACCCATTTTGTGTCCCTTGGCATGATCACGGGGACATGCTTAGACGATCTTGCTCTTTTCTCAGGAATAGTAGGAAAATTTTTCCTCTTGGGGCCATTCTCTCAGACGGGGATAATGTGTCTCTCAACTCCATCAGTGAGTGGTATGAATGGAAGAGTTTTGACAAGGTTTAAGTAAATTTTCTTGGGGGGGAATTTGGTTAAGGGTAGGTGAGTGACTAAAGGCCCTAAGTCATTATGCATTTGAGAAAGCACATTCTTGATTAATTGACACTCGGGGTGAGGTAGGTAGAGGGGTTCAACAGATTGGCTAACTTCTTCCTCATATTCAGGTAGAGGATACCATTTGTCTGGAATGTGTTCTGGTTCAGGTTGGTGAGAATGAAACAGAATTTTCCATTCCCTTTTTACCTTGGCCCAATCCTCATATTTGCCATTGTAAAGGACAAAAGTTGGGGTGAGGGAAGGAAATAAGGTTCGCAGGGGTTTGGGGAAGGTACACCAGGGGAAATGCCTTCATCTGGTTGATTTAACAAGGGATCATCGGCTTATGAAATGGTTGTTTGTGTTGGTTGGGGTGAGAGGGGTGTGGGAATATACATGTCATCTGGAGTCGAGACAGGCATATCATCTATCCTAGTTTCTAAAGTAGACACTAGGGCATCTACAACTAATTGAACAGGATCATTAGCAGAGATGGATACCTTAGGAGTCTTAGTCGACCCAGCTTTTCTTGCTGGTTGCCTCCTTGGTTTAGTTGGTACAATTGATGGATCAGGCACAATGGCCTCAGCAGCAGCAGCAGAGGTGTTCTGCTTCTTTAGAATAGAACCGATAGGAATGCTATCCTCATCAGCTTCCTCATCATCATTATGAGAAAGGATAAGTTTTCTTGGCCTCTTTGCAGCAGGGGCATCAGAAGACTGCCTGAAAGCAATCCCACTTGATGGCCTCTTGGGGGCAGGCTTCCTTGTAGCAGTGGTCTTCTGCCTGGTTACCCTTTTAACCCCTATGACTTAGCATTATTTTGTTCAATCATCTCTTCTTTATCCATCATTAATTCCTCAGTCTTGGCCATTGCAGCAGCAACGTAGGTACTGAGGTTCATGTTGGCTATGTTCATCTTTCCAAAGTTTGCAGCAGACATGGGTTTATCAATCAATAACCTAGCTTGCTCCTCAGGAGTCTTAGCAGCAAGAAACTCATGTACTCCTTGAGCCTTGAAAATATTTGAGAGAATATGGAAGAAGGGAAGTGCAGAGAGTCTTTTCTTGTTCATCACAGCATCTCTGAATCTTCCATATAGGATTCTTGGAAGATTGATTCTTGTTTTTGTGAGAAGATGGCAGAGACAGAATTTGTGAAGAGATGAAAGGTTGTCCTTGGATTCAACCTTGTGAAGCACCACCTTGTTGAGAAGCTGGTGAAGGATACGAACGATGTCCTTCATTTCAACAGCCTTCCAAGAGTGAGTCCTGACTGTGTCCTCTTTCATGAGACAGACTTCTATAGTCTCAGAGCTACCCAAGTCTTCTTCCCATGACTCAGTGAAGACTAGACCTTCCTGAGCACAGAAGATTGCATCATCAATAGTCTTCTCCTAGACTGTAATCTTCTTTCTTAATACTGTTGAGTAGAAGCCAGTTTCTGTCAGTTGGATGTTTCTCCAGAAATCCCTGATTAGGTTGGGAATAATAGAGACTTTCTTCGCGAAGAGTCCTTCCCAGCCAGCTGCAGTGACATATTTGCTTATGTCAAGATTATAGTCTTTCAGCACACTAAGGTTAAAATGATGCTCTATAGCTAAGTTGAGTTTGTCCACGTTGAAGGTTGAAGAAGCTATTGTAGAAGATCAAAGAGCTTAGGGTTTGAAAGCAGAGAGAGGTAAAGAGAGAGATAGCTCGAGAGGTTATGGAAGCGTAAAGTTTTTCTCAGAGGGAAAAGATTACTTTTAAGGGAATTTTGAATATCAAGGGTTTTTTAAAAAAACTTTTGACATGACATGTCATTATGATAAAACGGCGTTGGTAACTTAGGACCATAAAAAGGTCTTGATGGGATTGATGGAAGTACTAACTCAGCAAAGAGAATAAAGGATAAATTTGTCTTGTGACAAAATAAATGCATTTATTAACACATAAAAAGAATATTTTTAATCATAGGCAGATGTGAACTCGTCTGAAATTATACAATGGACGTAATAATCAGTATCAGTGGACGCGTCATAAGGACGTGCAATACATTATGCAATAGAGCACAACTTTAAATATGTATTAGACAAGCATGGGCAATAGACGCAGAATTAGCATAAATTTTTTTTTTCGAGGCTGGACGCCTAAACTAATCCACACATATCATATTATGATGCTTCCTGATAGAGATATATCTGTCCTCTACAAGAGGTTTAGTAAAGATATCTGCCCATTGATGGTCAGTATCTACAAATTGAATATCAATCACACCTTTTTGCACATAATCCCTAATAAAATGATGTTTAATCTCTATGTGCTTAGCTCTAGAATGCAAAATTGGATTCTTAGATAGGTTTATGGCAGCAGTATTATCACACATAAGCGGAATACTATTTACAAATACATTGTAGTCCTCCAATTGATGTTTGATCCAGAGAAGTTGTGAGCAGCAACTAGCAGCTGATATATACTCAGCTTCAGCAGTTGATAAAACAATGGTACTTTGTCTTTTGCTTGACCATGAGACAAGATTAGCTCCAATGAAGTGACATCCTCCACTAGTGCTTTTTTCTTTCAATTCAATCTCCAGCATAGTCAGCATCATAGAAACCAACTAATCTGTAATCTTCATTTTTATTAAAGTACAAACCAAGATTAGTAGTACCTTTTAAATATCTAAAAATTCTCTTAACTGCTGATAAGTGAGATTCTCTAGGATCAGATTGAAATCGAGCACATAAACATACACTGAACATAATATCAGGCCTAGACGCAGTAAGATATAGGAGAGATCCTATCATACCTCTGTATACCTTTTGGTCTACCTTTTCTCTTTATCATCTTTGTTCAGTATGGAAGTGGGGTGCATATGAGTGTTCATTGGTTTACAGTCATCCATCTTAAACTTCTTCAGAAGTTCTTTTGTATAGTTAGTTTGGTGGATGAGCACCACGTCCATGGTTTGTTTTACTTGAAGTCCAAGGAAGAATTTGAGTTCTCCCATCACGCTCATTTCAAACTCTTTCTGCATTTACTTAGAGAATTCTTTGCACAGAGAGTCATTAGTACTGCCAAAAATAATATCATCAACATATATCTGTACAACTATGAAATTAGACTTAATGGATTTTCTAAATAAGGTTGTATCAACCTTTCCTCTATTGAATCCATTTTGCATAATAAAGGAACTTAATCTATCATACCAAGCTCTAAGAGCTTGCTTAAGACTGTATAAAGCTTTCTTAAGCTTATATACATTTTCAAGATGGGTTTCAATCTCAAAACCCGGAGGTTGCATAACATAGACTTCTTCATTAATAAAGCCATTTAGAAAAGCGCTCAAAACATCCATCTGAAAAAGCATAATACTATGATGTGTAGCGAATGAAAGTAGAATTCTAATAGCTTCTAATCTAGCAACGAGTGCAAAGGTTTCATTATAATCTATACATTCTTCTTGAGAGAAACCTTGAGCAACAAGTCTTGCTTTGTTTCTGATTACCTTACCATTTTCATCAAGTTTGTTTCTGTAAACCCCACTTTGTTCCAATCACTGATTTGTCTTTGGGCAGTGGAACCAGAGTCCAAACATCACTTTTTTCAAACTGATTAAGTTCTTCTTGCATAGCTAGAATCCAACCATTGTCCAACAGAGCCACGTCTACTGACTTTGTTCCAACTCAGAGACTAGTTCAGAATTGTCTTGTTCTCTGAAGGTTGATCTGGTTCTTAGTTTGTCATTGGGGTTTCCAATGATCTGATCTTGTGGATGATAATTCTTGAAGTACCAAGATTTTTGAACTGTAAGTGGAAGTTTCTGGTTGTTGTGTGGGGTCATCTTCTTGATCATCAACTTTTATCTCAGGTGAGTCTCCTGGATTGCTTAGATCAAGATCTGCAAAAGCTTCATCTAGCTCTGATAATTTCTTATCAGGCTGTTTGTCATCAAACTTGACATGAATACTTTCTTCTACTATCAGAGTCCTAGAATTATAAACTATAAAGCCTTTAGATGTTTCCGAATATCCTAATAGTATTCCACAATCTATTTTAGCATCAAATTTACCAAGTTGATCTTTAGTATTCAGTATAAAGCATTTACAACCAAATGGGTGAAAATAAGATATGTTGGGTTTTCTTCCTTTCCACAGTTCATAAGGAGTCTTATTCATGATAGGTCTAATGTATATTCTGTTCTGAATGTAACAGGCAGAATTAACAGCTTCAACCCAAAAGTGTCTACGGACAGAGTTGTCATTGAGCATAGTCCTATCCATCTCTTGAAGAGATCTGTTCTTTCTTTATACTGTATCATTTTGCTGTGGTGTTCTAGGTATTGAGAAGCTGTGAAGGATACCACTCTCTTCACAGAACCTATGAAATAGCTCATTTTCAAACTCTCCCTCATGGTCACTTTTGATTGAAGTGATACACATACCTTTTTCATTCTGTACACGTTTGCAGAATACAGAAAAGACCTTAAAAGACTCATCCTTGTGAGTTAGGAACATAACCCATGTCCATCTAGTGTAATCGTCTACTATGACAAGACCATATTTCTTACCACTGACAGAGGCAGTCCTTGTTGGACCAAAAAGATCAAGATGTAGTAACTCTAGTGGTCTATTGGTACTAACAACATTCTTAGATTCAAAAGAACCTTTGACTTGTTTTTCCTTTTGACATGCATCACAGAGAGCATCAGGTTTGAACTTAAGGTTCGGTAGTCCTCTCACAAGGTTATGCTTGTTTACCTTTGAAATTAATTCCAAGCTTGCATGACCTAGCCTTTTGTGCCAAATCCATCGCTTATCTTCAATGGACACTAGACATGAGACACTTTGATTTGAGAGGTCCTCCAAGTCAATATTGTAGAGATTGTTTTGCCTTTTTGCAGTGAATAAAAGTGATCCATCATCTTTCTTGACAGTAGACATGTTCTTATCAAAAGACACTGCATATCCAATGTCACATAATTGACTTATGCTCAGTAGATTGTGCTTCAAGCCATTTACTAAAAGAACATTATCAATGGAGGGAACAGGATGTGTTTACCAATTTTACCTATACCAATGATTTTCCCTTTCTGATTTCCTCCGAATGTGACCCAGCCACCATCTTTGAGCTTCAGGTTTTGGAACATAGACCTTTCTCCCGTCATGTATCGTGAGCAGCCACTGTCTAAGTACCAAGACATCTATTTCCTTCCTGTTGTTAAGCAAATCTACAACAGGTATTATTTTATCTTTAGGTACCCAAATTGACTTGGGTCCTTTCTTTTTAGTTGTCATTGGACGAGTATGTTTAGCATATTTATTGTGTATGCATCTAGATGTAATATGCTCATTTTTTCCACATACTTTACAAAAGATGTTAGACAGGCTAGACTTAGCTTTGGCATGTTTATTTGGAACTTTTGAAGCTCTATGTTGTTTAAGTGGTTTTGACTTTTTGTGAGATGCGTCTTGCTTCTCTTTGTCATAACCAAGACCAGATTTATCATAAGGAGACCTAGAGTACCTTAAAATGAGGCTAAGCTTATCTGAGCCTCCTACAAGCTTTGACAGAGAATCGGTTAGATATGTTACATCTTGTTTCAGTTTTGTAACTTCACAAGAAACATCAGGTTCACACACCATTTTGTCAGCTAGACTGACATTCATTGATTTTAGTAAGTCGTTTTCATTTTTGAGGTTTTGTTTCTCAATGCAGACCCTATCATATTCTTTATATAGTTTAGAAAACTTCTTTTTGAGACTCTTATATTCTCTTGATAGTATAGATGACTAATGCAATAATTCATCAAAAGCATTTTGAAGAGTGGACGGGTCAGAGTCCATTACCTCAGCATCAGTGTATTCACTTTCTGATGTAGTGCCTACCATGAGACAGATATTTGTCTCTTCCTCAGCTTCATTTTCTTTATCTGAAGAAGACAGATCAAGATCCTCCCATGTGACCATTAAGCCTTTCTTCTTTTTGTATTATCGTCTCACCTCCTAATCCAATCAAAATTGATTTGAATTTTAATTAATCACGTGGCCCACTTTGCTAATCTGCTTCACACCATTATTGTCTAACTTCCATGGACTTATTTTTCATTGCAATCTTTCATTTGATCTTCAAAATATGAACGTGGGTCCTGCTTATGCCTTTGCAAATAATAACTATATTTTATTTAATTGAAATCAAGTGCCAAATAAGTATGTTGTAGCTTCCTGCACGTGACTATTCTTTCAATTCCATTGCAATTTAGCTTTTTCAATTCAATTGGAGAGAAATTCTTCTTATAGTTTCCTTCTTCATTCTTGATACCTTCCTAAAAATCAAAATAAGAAAAATATAAGAAAATTAACTAAAATCTAACTAAAATTAATTAAATGTACACGCGTATTTTTCAATTAGAACTTATCCCGAGTTTATCTTATTTTAAAGTGTTCCTACATAACTGAAAGCACATGTTATATCCCAACTAACACTTTGCTAAGCAAATTTAATCCTTTTGTTAGCATCAAAACTTAGAGATTATTAAATCCAAAACCACTTTGGTTCCAACAAATAATTCAGACATCCTCAATATTATAAAATTAACCTAAGGCGATAAATCTACAATTCCCAAATCGTCATTGGTAAAGTGGAAATGTTTCAAATGCGATTTTGGTATTGTCGATTACTCAACCACTAGTAGGGTTTAGGTCGCCCTACACAATTATTATAAATTATATACTACTTATCGGTTCCGACGATGGAATGGTTCTTTCTCCCACCTAAGTTACCGCCGGAAACACGAAATCGACGATCCTCGATATCCCGCCACGAGTTAACAAAACCACCTTCAACCAAATCAACAAAAGAATTAATTAATCAAACAAAAACCATCCTTACCCACAAAAGGCTAGGTTCGATCATGACAACCAAAACAAAGGCTAAGGTTATTTTCTCAATTACATATTTTGGATTCTAGTTACTAAGGCCTTAACTAGCATAGATTAATTGTTACAAGACAAAAGTTTGAAACAAAATCATCTAACCTCTAGGGTTAGGGTTTTGGACAAGTATATGAAAATTAGGCTAGAAGTTGTTTTTTATTGAAATCTCTTGGATCTATAACCTAGAGACCTTAGCTAGCTTAGACAAGTCATTATTCAAGTAAAAAATTCAAGAAAAACTCATTTACTCATACATCTAGGGTTTCAGCTATATGAGTAGAAACTAACTAGAAATTTCTTTTGATTATAAATTGGATAATCAGTCTAGAGATCTCAAATAGTTTATCAAAATCATCTTCCAAGTTAACAATTGAAGAAAAACTCATATAGCCTATATAGACATAGATTCGGCCCACATAGGAACTTAGAGCTAGGAATTTATTTTGATCTCAAGCTTTTGGATCTAGCATCTAGATGCCTTATAGAGTTCATAGAAATTGATCTCACATCAAATTGAGTTTTCTATGATTTTTGGTGAATTTTTGAAAAACTAGATCTAGAAATGGAAATTTAAGAAAACTTGATGAAAATGGAGATTTAGATATGATTAATGGAGCTAAGAGGATAAGGAATAGGATCCTTACTATGAAATGAAGAACTTTGATGAAGAGCTTGAAGCAAAATAATCAAAGATGCAAAAGTTGTCAAGGATTGAAACTTAGAGCTTTTGGAGAGAAAATGACATGAACATGTATGAAAATGGTGGAAATGAATAAGTGAAGTGTCTAAATGTTTCAAGAGGGGAAGGGCTGCATGCAAGGAGGGGTAATTTGGTCCCAAAATGCTAGGACAAAGTTGGAAATACAATGAAAGGTCAAGGGTATTTTAGTCTTTTTGCTAGGTTAGCATTTAATGCCATTAATGCATCATTAATGCATTGGTGAGTCATTAGGATGAGTCAAGGACAATGTGTGATGAAAAATTGATGGGAGGTGTGGCTGCCTTTGCACCACATAAACTAACCTTCACTTGCCTTAACCATGGTTAAAATCTAACTAGAATAGGTTAGGTTAAGCTTAAGGGCATTTTGGTCATTTCACCTAAAAACTCATAATTCCTAACATCAATTGCATCATAAATTCTAGATGAGACATCCCATAGCTCAGCTCCTCAGGTGTCTCGTTCTATCTTTGCAAATCCGTTGCTGATTCTGTTGGTTTCCCGATTAGGGTTTTACGCCCGAATAAAAGCGTAATATTTCGTTTTTTTCAAAAATTTCCAAAATCACCAAACTCGTTGGAAATATGATTTAAACATAAACCATTTCATTTACGAGTCAAAAATAGGCTTTCTGATCATTAAAATCTTACTGTCAGTGAAAACACTGACTGTTTTCCGTCTGAACTTTTACCAAAATTCGTCCGAATAAACATAATATTTTATTTCCGATCAGAAATTTGGAAAGTAGAATTCCTCATGGACAAAATATAAAAAATCTACTATTTTCATTTTCGGGTCAAATTAGGGTTTTCTACTGGTATAAAATTATACTGTCAGTTAAAACGCAGACCGGTTTCCGTCTGAGTTTTAAACCCAAAATTTCACCGTAACCTTCTACCATAACATAGCGTATGAATATGATTTTGTTTTATCCAAAATAATTTTCTCGGTCTCAGATAAAAATATAATTAAATATATTTTTACTGTTATAACAGCGTAATTAAAAACAGGCTGTTACATTACTACCCTTTTAGAAAAAAATTCCGTCCTCGGAATTTACATACCTCAGAAAAGATAAGGATATTGTTGTTGCATATCTACTTCACGTTCCCAAGTAGCATCTCCAGTAATTGTATCCCATATAACATTAACCAAAGGAATTTGTCGACCGCGAAGCTCCTTAATCCTTCTATCTGCTATCTTAACAGGTAGAGCCTCATACTCTAGATTCACTCGTAGTTGTATAGACTTAGACTCAATAACATGTGAAGAATCAGGATAGTATTTTCTCAACTGAAAGACGTGAAAGACGTCATGAAAGTTAGCAAGGTTAGTTGGTAAAGCAATATGGTAAGCTACTAGACCAATCCTTCGAAGATTCTAGAAAGGTCCCATGAATCTAGGAGTAAGTTTTCAAGTTTTGATAGCCCTACCAATTCCGGTCTTCTGAGTGACTCTCAAAAAACGTGATCACCCTCCTGGAATTCTAAAGGTCTCCTCCTCTTGTTACTGTAGCTCCTTTGCCTATCCTGTGCTTCCTTCATCTTTTCCCTTATCTTCCTAACTTGTTCCGTAGTCTGTTGCACCACATCTGGACCCAATACTTGGCTTTCACCAATCTCATACCAGCATAACGGGGTCCTAAACTTCCTACCATACAAAGCCTTATATGGTGCCATTCCAATACTACTGTGAAAACTATTGTTGTAAGTACATTCAATCAATGAACAAAACTCATCCCAACTGTCAGTGTGTTCCAAAACACAAGCTCTTAAAAGATCCTCCAATGATTGAATCGTCCTTTCTGACTGTCCATCTGTCTGGGATGATAAGCAGAACTCATCCTCAACTTTGTCCCTAAAACATTGTGGAACTGTTTCCAAAATCTAGATGTGAATCTAGGATCTCGGTCTGAGACAATGCTCGATGGCATACCATGCAAACTAACAACTTCTTTGATGTAAATTTAGGTCAACTTCTCCAAACTATAACTTTCACCAATAGGTAAGAAGTGAGCCCACTTTGTCTACCTATCAATGATAACCCAAATCACATCATATCTCTTCGGAGTTCATGGTAATCCAACCACAAAATCCATAGCTATGCTATCACATTTCCATTCTGGGATATCTAATGATTGCAATAAACCCGTCGGCTTTTGATGCTCTATCTTAGCCTTCTGACACACCAGACAAGATAAAACATACTCTGCTACCTCCTTCTTCATCCTTGTCCACCTTTCTTTAAATCCTGATACATCTTAGTGGATCCAGGATGAAAACTCAACTTACTCGTATGTGCTTCTTCTAATATCATTTTCCCAAGTTCTAAATCATATGGTACACATATTCTATCCCTAAAACTCAGTACACCATCTATTTCTCTACTAAACTTAGAAATCTTACCCTCATCTATACCTCTACTTATCTCCTGTAGATATTGATCCTGAACTTGTTTATCCTTAAGATCCCTCATAAAATCACTACTAATAGTGATCATACCCAAACAAACTTTATCATAAACCAACTCCATTCATAAGTTCAAATCTCTAAACTGTTCCAGTAATTCCAACTCCTTAACCATCATCGTAGATACATGCAATTATTTCCTACTCAAGGCAGTGCTACAACGTTCGCCTTCCCAGGATGGTACAGTAAATCAAACTCATAATCTTTGATAAACTCCATCCATCTCCGATGTCTCATATTCAACTCTTTTTGGTCGAATAGATACTTCAGACTTTTATGGTCATTGTAAACATTAAACTTTGCTCCATACAGAAAGTGTCGCCATATCTTCAATGCGAACACTATTGCTGCTAACTCCAAATCATGCGTCTGATAATTCCTCTCATGAACTCTCAATTGTCGGGAATCATAAGCCACAACTCTTCCCTTTTGCATTAGAACACAACCTAGACCTTGGTATGACGCATCACAGTATACGTCAAACTGTCCTAAAGGATCAGGTAAAGTCAACACAGGTGATGTAGTCAACCTTTCCTTCAGTTTTTTGGAAACTCTGCTCACACTTGTCCGTCCATACAAAAGCTGTATTTTTCCTCGTCAACTGCATCATAGACAACACAAACTTCGAGAAACCCTCTATATACCTCCGATAATATCCAGCTAACCCTAGAAAACTTTGTACTTCACTTACTGACTTAGGCCGTTCCCACTTAAGAACTGCCTCAACCTTAGCTGGATCTACTGCTTTAACTTCCTTGTTGATCACATGTCCAAGAAATTGGACTTCTTCCATCCAAAATTCACACTTGGAAAGTTTAGCATAAAGCTGTCTATCCTTCAAAACTTGCAGCATCACTCTCAAATGTTCCTCATGATCTTCCCATGTACGAGAATAGATAAGTATGTGGTCGATGAACACAACAACAAACTTATCAAGGAACGGTCTAAATATCCCGTTCATATAATCCATGAATACTGCTGGCGCGTTAGTCACACCGAACGACATAACTAAATACTCGTAATGTCCATACTTTGTCCTAAAAGCCGTTTTGAGTATATCTTCCTTCCTTACTCTAATCTGATGGTATCTAGATCTCAAATCAATCTTGGAAAATACTGCTGCTCCTTTCAATTGATCCATCAGATCATCTATCCTAGGCAACAAATACTTGTTCTTAATTGTTACCTTGTTCAACTGTCTATAACCTGTACACAACCTAGCACTCCCATCTTTCTTCTTAACAAACAACACCGGAGCTCCCCATGGTGAAACACTCGATCTTATGAACTCTTTTCCCAACATGTCATCCAACTGTTTCTTTAACTCTGCCAATTCTACAGGTGACATCCGATAAGGCGCCATAGATATAGGTCCTATCCATGGTACAAGATCTATGGTGAATTCCACTTCTTGCTCTGTCGACAAACCTGGAACGTCGAGAGGGAAAACTTCAAGAAGCTCTCCCACAATAGGCATAGAATCTATACTAGTAGTCTCTTTAGCTTCCACCGCGAACAACATCACGTACTGCCGAGAATCCTCACTCCTCATGGATACTCTTTCAGTGGCAGAGACTACACTAGAAGACTCAAAAAATGATACGGTCTTACTAGAACAATTTAGCATTACATGGTTAGCCGAAAGCCAATCCATTCCAAGAATAACATCTATCTGTTGCATAAGTTAGGACACTGTAAACAAACAGACGTGGTAGCCAAAGGATTACTAGTTGGAGTAGATACTGTAAGGGTATAAGGTAATTGAGAAACAGTTAATTTTAATTGATCCACACACTCATACGAAATAAATCAATGTGTAGCGCCTGAGTCAAATAACACATACGAGAGTCTACCAGCTATCAAACACATACCTTGTATAAGATCGGTAGATTGAGAGGATTCAGCTCCCCTCACGGTAAACACTCTTCCAGCGGCCTGAGGTCTTGCTCCCTGTCGTCCTGCTGTTGTGACTCCTCTTCCAACTCCACCTCTATTGCCTCTATTTCCTCTACCTTCAACTACCGGCTGTTGCCTAGCCTGCTGTATGCAATCTTGGGCCATATGACCTGGTTTCCCACAGTGAAAACAACTAGGTCGCTCCATGAAGTCTCTAAGGTAATGCGGTACTCCACATATGAAACAAGCTAAGCCTTGCTGCTGTTGACCCGCTTTAACCACTGGTGTTGGTGCAGGGGTTTGCCCCGGTCTAGCATATGGTCTCTGTCTCCATTGAGAGTTACCACCTCCTCACCTTTGAAAACCCGATCGAGTAGGACCTCCACTCCTCAGTTGTTTATGCTCATTAGCCAGCTTCTGATCTATACTTTCGATCGGACTGCATCTTTCCACCAGCTTTGGAAAACTCTGGATATCGAGAGACACTATAGCCCTCTGGAGTTCATGTCGGAGTCCTTCCTCAAACCTTCTACATTGCCAATCTTCATACGGGAATCTCTGATAAAATTCAGAATACTTAATCAGAGCCTCAAATCGTGATGCATAATCACCAACAGTCATGTTGCCTTGTTTGAGACTCATGAATTCCCTCTCTTTCTCACGTCGAACTAGACATGGAAAATACTTCTCAAAGAAGCAGTCACTAAACAGTTGCCAGTTTATAAATCTGCCCTCGGCCTCCAGCAATCTTCGCTTGCCTCTCCACCAAGATTATGCTCCTCCAGTTAACATGAAGGCATCATACGTCACTTTCATATCCTCTCTGCAGCGCATGGTATCGAATATCTTCTCGATCTCTTGTACCCACCATTCTGGTTTCTCTGGATCATAATCTCCTCGGAATTGGGGTGGCTTCCCTTTCAGAAAAGTAGCCATTTCGGCATCTATAGCTGCTATAGCTCTCCTTTGATTCTGTTGTTCCTGCCGCTCTTTGTTCATCTACAGCATCTCAGCATTCTACTGTGTTTGTAGTAACAGAGCAGTAGCTATGTTTTTCATGGTATCTTGAGTCTCAGATGACTCTCCTCCACTTCCGGTATGATTATTTTCCATATGGTCAGCTCCGACAATTCTTTCTGGAGTTATGTCACCACTATCGTTCGGACGTCCTCTTTCACGAGCCATGATTTTGTAAAAGAAATCATCTGCTCTCATCAGTATGGCATATAATAATACTTAGACAAGTATACAAATACTATATGCCATAGTAATGTTAGTTATCGCGTTAATTTGGGACACACTACCCATTTCTGAGCATAGTTAAAATCCGAAGTGGATTCAACTAGACACGGCCAGTAACAACATCCTAAACCTCACAGTCCGATTAGAATCAAACTGCTTTGATACCACCAAATGAGACACCCCGTTGTGCCCCATTGTATTATTAGATTAAAACCTTATTTATTATTTACTTAATCGTGTGCTTATCGTTGAAAATACGTAAAAATTAAAACTTAGTTATTAATCATATAACTTCTGAAACAAACTAAACACACCAACATTATAATACATAAATACACACATATTTATCCTTTATCTTACACAACACTGTTTAGGGTATCATATCAGTAGGATCCAACACAGGTACTTATTTATACAAACTGCTTATAACTAGCGAAAAATAATATGCCTTGTATAACTCACTGGCCATAAACTTACTACACGATATTATTAGGATCTGTAGTTTGTCCTCCAGCATCAGCTTCATACGGAGTTTCATCCAACTCCTCAGCAACATCCGTTTCATACAGGGTTCCATCATCTCCTCAACAACATATTCTTCCATCGGGTCTTCTAACATAGTAAAGTAGACATACACAAAAATACAGAAATAGGAAGATAATAAACAGTTCTATCATCATAAGCGAAAAATATTCATAGCATATAATACAATAATAGTAACAAACATGCATCACTCACAATCTACAATCATCCATACTTTATAACATTATCCTCTACCCTCCAACTCATGCAACTAAACATTTATGCTGACGTGGCCACCACTAATCCTGTCACACATCCCTCGTTAGGAATGTCAGTCAGTCGTCCAAGTGGCGCGTCCCCAACGCCGGTGCACATTCTCATCCATGGTGAGAATGCTCATGCAAAGCAATGACACTATAGCTGCACAGTACCGTCGGTGCACACCTTGGTTCTCTCTCTCATCTCCATCAAGGGTGCTCATGCATAGCAATGACACTATGGTTGCACAACTTAACTTCTAATTTGGAACGGTCCACGAGAACTTCGGACCTCGTGTATCTCAAATACACAGTTATGAACAACAATGCAACATAATTCTCAGTTTCTCACTGACTTTTATCAATAACAACCTAGTGCCTCAAGCTTTCCTCATAACCTCCACTTACATTCTAAATCACATCATTTCTATAAAATAATAGCTAGGCACCTCTAATTTATATTCAAGCTCTCACCCCAAACAAAATACCTCTAGGCAACATTTGTCCTTACTTAAAATTTAACTAAGCAATTTATCAAACCAGGCAGATCATGCATAACACAGTAATCAATAAAATATTCAAACATCAAAACAAAACGTCACATGCAGTAGAGTACCTCAACCAGCGTATCACAAACAGTCAATAATAAATAATTCAAAAATCCTCAATGTTATAAAATTAACCTAAGGGGATAAACCTACAATTCCCAAATCGTCATTGGTAAAGCGGAAAAGTTTACAATGTGATTTTGGTATTGTCGATTACTCAACCACTTGTAGGGTTTAGGTCGCCCTACACCATTATTATAAATTATATACTACTTATGGTTCCGACGATGGAATGGTTATTTCTCCCACCTAAGTTACCACCGGAAACACGAAATCGACGATCCTCGATATCCTGCCATGAGTTACCAAAACCACCTTCAACCAAATCAACAAAAGAATTAATTAATCAAACAAAAACCATCCTTACCCACAAAAGGCTAGGTTCGGTCATGACAACCAAAACAAAGGCTAAGATTATTTTCTCAATTACATATTTTGGATTCTAGTTACTAAGGCCTTAACTAGCATAGATTAATTGTTACAAGACCAAAGTTTGAAACAAAATCATCTAACCTCTAGGGTTAGGGTTTCGGCCAAGTATATGAAAAATAGGCTAGAAATTGTTTTTGATTGCAAGTTCTTCGATCTGTAACCTAGAGACCTTAGCTAGCTTAGACAAGTCATTATTCAAGTAAAAAATTGAAGAAAAACTCATTTAATCATACATCTAGGGTTTCGGCTATATGAGTAGAAACTAACTTGAAATTTCTTTTGATTGTAAACTCTTGGATAATCAATCTAGAGATCTCAAATAGTTTATCAAAATCATCATCCAAGTTAACAATTGAAGAAAAACTCATCTAGTCTATATAGACATAGATTCGGCCCACATAGGAACTTAGAGCTAGGAATTTATTTTGATCTCAAGCTTTTGGATCTAGCATCTAGATGCCTTAGGGAGTTCATAGAAATTGATCTCACATCAAATTGATTTTTCTATGATTTTTGGTGAATTTTTGAAAAACTAGATCTAGAAATGGAAATTTAAGAAAACTTGATGAAATCTAATCTAATCTATTCCCCTGCAAAACTATTCCCCTAAAGACTCATGATCAAATCTAATCTAGTACAGTTCGCAATGGTATGATCGACTATAATGTATAAGTTCAGAGTATTAAGTAAAAATGCAATTCCCACACAGATTGACTTGATTGCAACAAAAAAGGTAAAGATTCAGTTTAAACCATTTATTTTATCAGAGAAGTTAAAAAAGTTGAAAGTTAAGCTAAAGGATTGGAACAAGAATTATTTTGGTGATGTGAATAAAAATGTCAAAATTGCTGCTATGCATCTTCAGCAGGTGCAGGATCAGTTAGATGTTTTGGGCTATACTGATGATCGTTTTTGATAAAGAGAAAGCTACTCAAGTAGATTTGGAGAAAGCTTTGGCTATTCAGGAAGACTTTTGGCATGAGAAATCTAGAGTTGATTGGCAGATTAATGGTGACCGGAACACTAGTTGTTTACATAAAATGGCTCGGGTTAGGAATGTTTCCAAGCAAATCAGTGTTTTGAAGAAGGGTGATGCTTTGTTAAGTAGCATGGTAGATATTGAAGATCATGTGGTTAATTATTTTGAAAGCATTTTCAACTCTCCAAATTCTTGCATTGATAATGGTCTTGTGGAAGAGGTTATTCCAAGTTTAGTTTCTGATGCAGAAAACTTCAGTTTAACAGCTTGTCCCTCATTTACATAAATTAAGCAAGCTGTCTTTTCTCTTAATTCTGATGGGGTCCCCCGGTCCTGATGAGTTTGGTGCTCATTTTTATCAAACTTATTGGGATGTTATTCAGAATGATGTGGTTAATGCAGTTCTGCAGTTTTTCACTAGTGGTTGGATTCTCCGTAATTATAATGCCAATGTTGTGGTTTTTATTCCTAAGGTGCAAGGGGCTGACAAAATTGAGCAATTTAGGCCTATTGCCTTGGCCAATTTTAAGTTCAAAATCATCTCTAAGGTTTTGGCTGATAGATTGGCCAAAATTGCTTCTAGAATTGTGTCTCCTCAACAAAGAGGCTTCATTCAAGGAAGGAAGATTGCTGATTGCATTTGTTTGACTTCTAATGCCATTAACCTGCTTAGCAAAAGGGCTTTTGGTGGGAATGTTGCTCTTAAAATAGATATAAAGAAGGCCTTTGATACTCTTGATTGGAGTTTTTTGATTAAAGTGTTGGAAACTTTTGGTTTTGATGGCAAGTTCTGCAATTGGATTAATGTCATCCTTCACTCAGCTAAACTTTCAATCTTAACTAATGGCAAGGCATCTGGCTACTTCAGTTGTGTCAGGGGAGTGAGGCAAGGGGATCCTCTTTCCCCCTTGCTTTTCTGCCTTGCAGAAGAAGTTTTGAGTAGGGGAATCACAAAACTTGTAAATGATGGTGCTTTGAAACTGATGACAGGTCCAAGAGGGGTTATGGTTCCCTCTCACTGGCTATATGATGATGATGTAATGATATTTTGTAGAGGAGTCAAAGGTAGCCTGTTGGCTCTAAAATCCTCTTTCAATCTTTATGCTGAAATATCGGGTCAAGTGATTAATTCTGCTAAATCAACCTTTTATGTTGGTTCTGTCTTAGTGAGTAGGAAGTTACAAATGGCTGATTTACTTGGATTTTCAATTGGTCAGCTGCCCTTTATATACCAAGGTGTTCCAATTTTCATTGGTAAGCCTAAGAAGCATCATTTGATCCCTATTGCTGATAGGATAAGATGCAAGTTGCCAGCTTGGAAAGCCTCATTACTGTCTATAGCAGAAAGGGTTCAACTTGTTAAATCAGTGGTTCAAAGCATGATGTAATGAGAAAGAATCTAAGACTACAGAGAAAGAAGCTTCACAGAAATCACAAAAATTTTGTGTATTTCATTCATTGAATGCAACTGTTACAGAAGGCATATATATAGCCTTTTAGGTTAGTTACAAAAACAGTTTAGGCAGTTATAAACTCATAACTGAATATGCTGACTCAGCATATTCAGTTATGCAGATACCAATACATATACTAGATACTAATACATATACTTGTACTATACTCTAATAGCCTCCCCTCAAACTCAAGGTGGTTGCTGTAAGCAGACCACATTGAGTTTGGTTCTAAGTTCAGTAAATTTTGATGAAGACAGGGGTTTGGTTAGTGAATCTGCAATCTGCTCTGTGCCTGGCACATGAGTAACTTGTAGAGCCTTAGACAAAACTTTCTCTCGAACAAAATGGATGTCAAGCTCCATGTGTTTGGTTCTTGCATGAAGAACTGGGTTGTGAGCCAGAGAGACTGCACTAAGGTTGTCACAGAATAGTTGAGGGGCTGTGAAGGAAACTCCAAGCTCAGTAAGCAGAGACTGAATCCAGATGATTTCAGCTGTGGTATTGGCCATACTTCTGTATTCAGCTTCAGTGCTGGACCTTGCCACTAGAGGCTGCTTTTTGGAACACCAAGAGACTAGATTCGGCCCAAAGAAAATGCATGAGCCAGAGGTGGACCTCCTGTCATCAGGGTCACTAGCCCAATCAGCATCACAATAGGCATGAATGGTGAAGGAACTAGAAGAACTTGCTGGCTTGAGCAACAGGCCATGGTGAATAGAACCTTTAAGGTATCGAAGGATCCTTTTGACAGCATGCCAGTGAGTTTCAAGTGGCTGTGCCATGAACTGACAAACTTTGTTAACACTATAGGCAATGTCAGGCCGAGTGAGAGTAGCATACTGCAGTGCCCCAACAATGGATCTGTAGAGGTGAGGATCTGAGATAGAATCAGTCCCAAAACGAGTAAGTTTGCAATTGCTCACCATAGGTGAGGAGATACCCTTTGAACCAGCCATGTTGGCTTTGTCCAAGAGGTCCCTGATGTATTTGGTTTGAGTAAGCAAGAGTTCTCCTGTGTGCAGATGAGCCACTTCAATCCCAAGAAAGTAATCAAGATCCCCCAGTTCTTTAAGTGCAAACTGCATACTGAGTTTATGAATAAGGTCTTGTATCAGTGTAGGAGATGGACCCGTGATGATTATATCATCAACATAGACTAGAATATACAGAGAAGAGGAACCCCTGGAGTAGATAAACAGAGATGGATCACATTTGCTAGTGTTAAACCCAAACTGAATGAGTGCAGTAGCCAGTCTTTCATACCATGCCCGAGGGGCCTGTTTAAGGCCATAAAGGGCCTTGTGAAGCTTACAAACAAGAGTCCTGTCAGCATGTTCAAACCCTGGAGGCTGAGTCATATATACTTCCTCACTTAGAATGCCATTTAGAAAGGCATTATTCACATCAATCTGCTTAATAGTCCATTTGAAGGTAAGTGCCAAGGTAAGAATAACCCGAATTGTCACAGGTTTTACTACAGGAGAGAAAGTTTCATGGAAATCAAAACCATGTTGCTGGTGAAAACCCTTGGCAACTAGGCGAGCCTTGAATTTGTTAATGGTGCCATCAGGATTTTCCTTAACCCGAAAAACCCACTTACAGCCAATAGCAGTCCTGTTGGGAGGAAGAGGAACCAAGGACCATGTGTGATTCTTTAGGAGAGCTGTATGTTCTTCTTGCATGGCAGTAAGCCACTGGGGATTGGAGAGGGCCTCTTTTACAGACCGAGGCTCAACATGACTGAGGAACAATCTCGGGGGTAGAAGGCCAGTCTTGGTCCTAGTAAGCATAGGATGAGTGTTGACAGGAAGGGCAGGGGGTAATGGTGAAGAAGTTGGACTACTCTGAGAGTTAAGGGATGGGGAAGAAGGAATGGCAGGTGAAGTTGGAAAGGTGGTATCAGGTTGGCTCGGTATAGGACTAGGTTGAGGTGAGACAGAGGATGTAGGAGCAAGTGAAGATGGACTAATATGGTCATGCTGGCTTGACTGAGGACTCAATAGATGAGAGGAAGAAGAGGGAGGTTCAGATGAAGGGGAACCTGAACCAGAAGAGGTCTGAGAGGAGGGAGGATGTTGGTTTAATGGAGTGGCATGAAGAGGTGGGTAGTCAGGAACAGGTATAGAGGCTGGGAAGGTTGCAGAGGACTCTGGTATATTAGGGGTAGAGGAAAACAGCTTTGTGTAGGGAAAAAGACACTCATTGAATAAGACATATTTGGAGATAAAAACACGACCAGTAGAATCTAAGCATTTATGTCCCTTGTGTTGAGGAGATAGGCCTAGATAAACACACTCAGAGGACCTGAATTGTATCTTGTGCTGATTATAAGGTCTCAAGAATGGAAAACAAGCACAACCAAAAATCCTGAGACTTGAGTAGTCTGGAATAGTACCAAACAAAGCATGAAAGGGAGAGGAATGAGACTTAAGTGCTGTAGTGGGTAGTCTATTGATTAGGTAAACAGCTTGAGTGAAGCTGTGATCCCAAAATTTGAGAGGGATGGATGCATGGGAGAGTAGACTAAGTCCCATTTCAACAATTTGTCTATGCTTGCGCTCCACTGTCCCATTTTGATGGGATGTGTGAGGACAAGTGAGTCTATGAATGATACCTAGATCTGCTAGATATTTAGAGAAGGGTCTGAATTCCCCTCCCCAATCAGTTTGAACAGCCTTGATTTGGGCTGAAAACTGAGTGGAAATAAGAGTTGAAAACAGTTTGAAGGCATTTAAGGCATCTGATTTTTGTTTTAGAAAATATAACCATGTAAACCGAGTGTGTGCATCCACAAAAGTGATATAATAGGTGTAGCCACCATGAGACTTATAAGGAGATGGACCCCAGAGATCACTGTGTATGAGTTCAAATGGAGTGGGATGAATAGAAGTAGAAGGTGGAGCATACAATCGATGAGATTTTCCCATACAACAAGCAGTGCAAAATTGAAAATCAGTTTTATTCACTGATGGTATATTACAAAGTTGTAGGACAGATTTAACAGCATTGGTATTCACATGTCCTAATCTATAGTGCCATGTGGCAAATGTAGTTGTTACAGCAGGTAGAGTAGAAGAAGACTTAGCTAAGGACTCAGTAGGAGCTGAACTGCCAAAGGTGTGTTGAAAACAAGAGGAGGAGGAAGAAGGCTCCTTGAGAATGTTGATGTTGTCAAAGCTATATAGCCCATCACCTCCAAGTGAGCCTTCGAGAAGAATTTGGTTAGAACCCTGAGATTTCACATAACAAGAAAAAGGGTGAAACTCAAAATAGACATTATTGTCTCGGGCAAACTTGGAAACAGAGACTAGGTTCTTAGTTATTTTAGGAACAAGTAATAGATTATTCAGGGTGAAAATGATATGAGGATGAGATGGAGAAGAAAATTTAGATGAACCTATTGAGTCAATGGAGAGACCTTGACCATTTCCCATAAGAACTTGATCCTGGCTTGTGAAGGGACTGCTATGACTGAGATTATTGAGATCTGCTGTTAGATGATGAGAAGCTCCTGAGTCAGGGAACCATGACTGATTATCAAATGGTCTTTGCAATACCTCTTGAGTATTAGGAACAAACTGAGGTTGTTGCATCACTAGATTGGCACTAGGCTGGGATTGCTGTCGTGCAGAGGAACTGTTAAAATTCTGCTTAAAGCCTTGAAAATGAGGACCATAACTGTGCTCAGAAGGTGCTGAATTCTGAAATTGACTAGATCCTTGAACTTGGTTACGATTCTGCATCTGACCTTGAGACAAATTAGACTGAAGTGGAGCTCGCTGTGGTGGTACAAAGGTTTGATCAAACCTATACCAGCAGCTGTAGGCATCATGACCATATTTGTCACATAGCTGACAGGTTGGTTTTGGACCACGCCCACGCCCTCCTCGACCACGCCCACGCCCACGCCCTCCTCGACCACGATTTCCACCACTGAAATCATCGCGATGCTGTTGAAAAATCTGAGAGGAGGACGAGTTAGGAAGAGTCGAAGCTTGAGCGACATTGACAGTGATCGATGGCGAGGGTAGTTCTTGGCGGAATTTCTCAAATTGAGCATCTTGCATCAACAGAAGAGCTTCTATGTCATCAATCGAGGCTTCAGCTGATCTAGCATAGATCATCATAACAAAATTATTGTATTCTTCCGGAAGACCTTCAAGAACAGTATCGATATGATCTTGATTAGTGACGGAATCACCAAGAGCTTGTAGCGACTCGATTAGGGCACGAATTCGGAGAAGATACTCGGAAATCGAACGAGATCCTTTCTTTGTATTTTTGAGTTCCGATCTAAACTGACGCACTTTTGTTCGAACATTAGCTTGAAACTGTTTATGAATCTTATCCCAAACTTGCCAAGAGTGCTTGCAGCCGATGAATCGAGGCAAGATCGAAGGAGAAAGAGAACTGAGAAGCCATGTAAATAGCATTTGGTCTTGAACAATCCATAGCTGGTAGGCTTCCGACTCAATTCCTAGGGCTTGATTCGCCTCTGTTGTGAATTGAGGAGGAATCACAGGATTGACAACATACCGATGCAAGTTATGTGCAATGATAACAGCTTCAATTTGCTGTTTCCACAGTAGGTAATTCTGATCATCAAGTTTGATTGATATCGAAGGATTGAAATTTGCTGGTGCCTGAGAGTTCGTCGAAGCACCACTGTTGTTGATGAAAGGATTCGTTGCAGCCATGGAAGATTCAATCGAAGCAAAGAATCGAAGTGAAGAATCGAGAATGACGAAGATGAGTGAATCGAAGCAAAGAATCGAAGCGAAGACAAATGAGGAAGAAGGTCTAGGCCCAGAATTTGGCTCTAGATACCATAATGAGAAAGAATCTAAGACTACAGAGAAAGAAGCTTCACAGAAATCACAAAAATTTTGTGTATTTCATTCATTGAATGCAATCATTATGAAGGCATATATATAGCCTTTTAGGTTAGTTACAAAAACAGTTTAGGCAGTTATAAACTCATAACTGAATATGCTGACTCAGCATATTCAGTTATGCAGATACCAATACATATACTAGATACTAATACATATACTTGTACTATACTCTAATATGATGATTTATAGTTTTATGGTCTATGCCTGGCGTATAAGTCTCCTCAAAATGATAGATGGTTGGATCAGAAATTTTGTTTGGTCTGGAGATGTATATTGCAGGAAAGTTGTTACAGTCTCATGGACCAAAGTCTGCAGTCCAATTGGTGAAGGTGGACTTGGCATTAGGTCACTGAGATCAATTAATAATGCTGCTCTTCTGAAACTGTCCTGGGAGTTGATTGTATCAGATGAGTTTTGGGCTGATTTTCTTATAGCTAGAGTGTTTAGGAATGGTAAGCCAATCTCCTATCATATTAGCTCCACAATCTGGTCTAGTTTAAAGGGCAAGGTGGATACTGTCTTTGAGAATGCTATTTGGCAGATTGGTAAGGGTAACAAAATCAGGTTCTGGACTGATTTGTGGCATGAGGTTACCTTGGTTGATCTATTTCAAATTCCTGTCTCATTGCATTCTAAATTGACAGCAACTGTTCAAGATTTCATTAAGGATGGTTCTTGGTCTATCCCTGTTACTCTTGCTTCTATGTTTCCTGATCTGCCTTCTATCATCCAGAAGCATATCATTCCAGTTGCTGTGCAGGCTGATAATCTGGTTTGGACAGGTTCAAATTCGGGTCAGTTATCTTTTAAGGGTGCATATTTATTCTTCAAACCTCCTAGTCAGCAAATTCAATGGTGTAAATTCATTTGGAATAAAACAAATCCTCCTTCAAAATCTTTATTGTTTTGGAGGGCTATGTTGGATAGGCTGCCTACCGATCATAGTTTATGGACTAGAGGTTGTGGGAATGTTTCCATGTGCAGCCTTTGTGAAGCTGATTTGGAATCTACAAATCATATTTTTTGTGAGTGCAGCTTTGTTAAGGGTTTATGGTCTTGGTTGAGTTCAGCAATAAGTACTAGAATTTACAACTCATCCCTTAGTTCTATCCTAGCTGTGTGTGACAGAAACTGGTCTACTCAAGTGCAGGATGTTGTTTCAGCCAGCATTGTTAATGTTATTTGGGTTGTGTGGTATTGTAGAAACAAACTCAGATTCGAAAACAGGAAGATTATGTTAAAGTCAGCCATCAATCTTATTTGTGCAAATTGCTTTAGCTGGTAACTGCAGTTCTGGTTCAATGAAGAATTATATCTTGGACTTTAGAGGTGCTCCAGGCTTTGCTTCTTGTGGTGGGATTTTTATACGATTTAATGCAGCCTCTTTAGGTAGTTTTGCAGCTCCTTTGGGTATTACCTATGCTTTTCATGCTGAGTTGATTGGTGCTATGATTGCTATTGAGATAGCCAACGGAAGAGATTGGATGCAATTTTGGTTAGAAAGTGATTCCCAATAAATTGTGTTAGCTTTTAATGATTCCTCTATTGTTCCTTGGCAGCTTAGAAATAGATGGTTAAATTGTATAGATATTACAAAGAGGATGAGCATTAGAGTGACTCATATTTTTAGGGAAGGAAATAGCTGTGCTGACAAAATTGCCTCTCTTGGTTTTTCTTTTGATTCTTTCCATTGGTGGGAAACTATTCCTAGGGTAATTAGTGAAGACTTTTTCAAAAATAGAATTGGTCTTCCTAATTATAGATTTAAATAATGCTTTCAAGGGTTATGGCCTAATGTCCCCCCTTATTTCTTTGTGTTCTTTTCTTTTATTAATATTATCATGATATGCCGCAGATGATTGGTAGTTTCAGGGGTGCCAACATAATTGAGATGTCTGTTGCTATAGTGATGCCTTTGCATATCGTTTTGTTTAAAAAAAAAAGAAGTTTAAACCATTTACCAATGACTGAATAAAAGATCATGTGACCTCTTATAACCCACACAGGTGTTATAGCCATAGTCCATAAAAGAGGTAAGCATTCATGCTATTTGGGAGAGAAAAAAACTCTTTCAACTGTATGTGAACTTAAAAAACTACCCTTTAATTGTATGTGACTTAGATATCTTGTTAACTTCAAATTCAGCAAGCTCGGATAAACCATCCTGTGAATACCAAATTTCAACAGATAACTAAACAGCAGGTTACTTGTATGCCATGATTAGGGAAAACAATGTAGTAAACAACAGATTTGTCAGACCCATTATGCTGTCCAAAGTGCAGTGATTGGCCGTTAAGTCGTCAACAATCTAAGCATAAACATCTATCAGGATGAATAAGCATAACCAATTGTGCAAGTGGACCTGTCTTATCTTTCAAACACCTGTTTGACTCTCTGCCTAATGTGAATGTGACTGAATACTATCTAATACCATAATAGATGTACCTCTCATGTTCATAGTAACATAATTTGAATGTAGGAAGCAAAAGATTCTATTGCCTTCACAACATTTGTAACATTCATTGCTAACGAATTATGCATGTTGAACTAAAGAGACTAAACCTGCATGTCTTATGCGGCAAGTAATTTACTTGCTCAGCACTCCGAACATTTAACAAGTAAATATGGGTGGACAAATAATATTTATAAGATTTCATGGTTTAGTTTATTAAGAACCTTCATTTTTATGAAGAAAAATTCTGATGGTCCTCGTGAAAGTGTTCCAATTCTGATGGTCCCCCATATGTTGCATTATAGCAAGGTTTCATTCCCCATCAAACACAACTGATATGCTAATGCTGGATGACTTTCAGATTATTATAGTTGTATAATGTCACAAGTCAGAACACTATTCTAAAAATCAACACTTAATTGATTAACAATAATTGAGAGATGTTATGCCTTGTGCTATAAGAAGGAAGAAAGGAAGACTTAAACAATACAACATAGTAAGAGGGGATAATAGCAAGTTGAAAGTAGTACTATAATATTAAAGGATCATGCTAACGAGTGTCCTTAGGGCATTCTTTAAGGAACCAAGAACATCAAGTTTTTATTGGAAAACTAACTATTTCACATTTTCAAGCATTAAATACATCAATTCCCCATGAAAACTTTTTTTTCATGGTTCCTTAAAGATGCCCTAAGGGCACTCGTTAGTATTCTCCAATATTAAATACTGGCAAAAACTTTCTGTTAATAGTTGCCATTGCCCTTGAAAAACCAAAGGCCTTTCTCTCAATTAGAGCTTCTTAAGTAGTGACAAACCTTGGTAAAATAAATAATGCAGATGTGTGGGACACAATGTGAAAATACAGATAGATGATTTGTAAACAATGTGATAAAGCAACATGACTAAACTTGTATATTGAACCAAAACCACCCTGTCCAAGTTTACTGAAGAGTCAAAGTCATATGTCAGAACAGAGCTATCCATGGCTGTTCCATTACTTCCATCCGTGGCAGCCCATTAATTAGCCCACACTTCTTCTCAAGCTGCCTGCTAACAACAGCAACAAATAAAGAAACTTCCCTATCTTATCCTTTAAAGAAAAAACATGAAAAGATATAATACAAAAAGAAAGAAAGAAAATCAAAGAGGAAGGTGAAGCAACAAATCAACTATGAGATTCTTCTCTATTCAGACCATGAGCAATGGTCACTTAAAGTCATGGCATTTGTCATATCAATAACTTATTGTGCAGCAGGGTAGTCGATAGCACGCTTTCGCGGCGCGTTCGCGGTGGTGCGGGGCGGAGCGACCGGCGGCCGCTACACAAGCGGCGGAGCGGAGCATTTTTCTGTAGCGGCCGTCGCAGCCGCTAAAGTGGCGAAAAATCACGCGATCGCAGGGAGTAGCGGCGCTCCACAGCCGCTAATACCTCGTGGGCCGACAGAACCCTCCGGCGACCCTTTTCCGGCCACTCCCAGCCACCGGCGCCGCTGTTTCACGGCTGGGTCTCCCTCTCCCGCTTCTGGTTCTTCACTCCCGCAGCTGGCTACTCTCCTGCGGCTTGTAACATTTCAGATCTAGGGTTTTCTTTAAGTTTGCTCATTTTTTAATCTGATTTTCCTATTATACCCTCTCTTTAACTCACCAATTCTCCATTTTGCCCTTCCTTCACTCACCAATTCTCTGTTTTGACCTCTCTATTTATGCAAATGACTTCTTTACCCTAACTTATACGCTCTAAAATGTCTCTTTTACCCTTATTTCTTTTGCCAACTCTTCATCCACCCTTTTCTCCCTCACGTTACTTTTCTTATGTGGTCTGATTCATCAGAGTCCCTTCGTCCCCTCTCTTCTCCCTCACACCTCTCCTCTTCCCCCTCTACCTCTCCTCCCTCTTTCCTTCTCAGTCCTCCCCTCTTGCCTAAAATAGCGGCTGTCCCGCTACACGCTATCCCGCAATAGCGTTTTCGAGGTCAGCCGCTACGCTACGCTGTCCGGGATTGATAACTCTGTTGTGCAGTCTCATGGTAGAGGAATCATGTCTATATCTTTTCCTCGATGAGCACTGTTTGAAAAATAATACACCTTAAATGGATTCATAAACAAATGCTATTTCCAAAGCATACGGAAATTTGTTTCACATTGTTACCCCAATAAATTAAGTTATAAAGCTGCCCTGTACCCCAATAAAAGTTTGATCAATGTTCCAATACCTGCAGGCTTTAATTGAGGGACCAATTCCCTATACTGTGTCCATACTTCTTCAAATCCCTGACAAAATCTCTCATCAGGATAGAAACTAAAAATTTCTTGGTAATGAGTTGATGCTGCCAATACATACTTAACCCCAACAAATGTAAAGTAGCAGAACATTAGATTTTGAAGACTAAATGTAATTGCTAACAATGTTTCTCAAATTACCATCTCAAAATCCAAAACAGGGAATTAAGTTTTCCTCATCCAAGGAAGACAATGTTTTCCAATGATAGATACAGCTTGTTCACATGAATTTTGTTCATATTAAATCATTTAGCATGAGTATTATATGGAACTAAATTGGTTATAATTAAGAAACGGTTTCAGACTAACTAAATCTAATAGTTGATGACCTAGAAAATGGAATCTATACATTAATCCAATTAGAGTTAAGGATGCTTGATCTCTAAAATATACGATGACAGTGAATCACAGAGGGATCTGCAAAACAAAAGTGAACAACTGTTTTGACCTTCACCCACACATGTATAATACAACGATAGCGAACCACTGATTGGAATCATAAAATGCTCATCTACCCTCTATAAAATGATACATGGAAGGCAAAAACATATGTAAGAAAAACTAATTCATACTCAATAAGAGTTCGTTCAAGTTAAGGAATTTACTTTGATCCATGCTTTCGTAGAGGATTGACAGCCTTTCCAATCTCAGTAGCCTGACAAAGATGATTTCTGCTAATTAGAGGAGTTGCCTTAAAGGGAAATGAAAAAGACAAGAATAAATAGCTAAAAGCGCATGGAAAAAACGATAGGCTGATTAAATGAGTAAGGAATGACTCAATTCAAACCTTTAGACGATCCACAGTGAGTTCCATCAACTGGAGCCTCCTCAATGACTCGAATAACAGAGTCAGACTATTGCAACATGAAACAAAGTAGCATGAATCAAGGACCTTAGGACACAAAAGAACTAAACCTTCATAAAGAACTAAAATGCCATCCAACAAAACCATATTTCTTTGTATCAACTATCACTACCAATGAAACACCTCAGAAAGTCAAAAACCTATTCTTTCAAAAAATCTCATCAAACATCCAAGTAAATTGCAGCACAAAGAATCAAGAACTGATGTAGAATATTAAAGAAAGGGAGAGGAAGAGAGAGTATTACAAAGAAATAATTGCCTCAGCTTCCCCAATGTATAATAACAGGAGAGCCTAATGCATGAGACTTGAAGAGATTTCCATACCAACATAGCATAGGAGACACCTTAAAGCAAAGCGAATTGCAAACATGCCATGATTGAGCATTGCATGATTATACATACAATAACCTTTAGGAGAATAAACATTATAAGATAAGTAATATCTGATCTTGGATAAGAATTTTTATAGAATTCATTATTTTTATGATATCTACTATAAAGCAGGTTAAACTGCATTTTTAGATATAAATTTTACAGATCCTGGGTGATTAAAGATCACCTCAGTACACAGTAGTGAGTCCTACAGGAAGTCAAGTCAGGTATACCCTCAGGGCTCACCTTGATGCATGCAACGCCATATCTGCTACAGAAACACTTCGTTTGGTGTTTTCTTCAATGCTGAAGTCTATATATTAAGGAGGTACCTAGAAGAACCTGATACATCTAGTTATCCTTCTATGTCCCCAGTATTTTTAATGTGACTCGTCAATTGGTATCTTATGGTTAGCCAGGAAACAGTATGAATTTGTTGGAAAGGGTTAAAACTATTAATCAAAAGTAAATTCTCTGACTTATGTTAGATTACATCTGCAGTGAAAATGGTAATAATAACTAATAAAGTGGGGAAAAATAGCTTAATAGTAAGTCACTTCTTGTCTAGCCAAAAAAGGAAAAAAGTCCATTTCCTACTGTATACTGAAAGTTAATCCATATCCCACTGTTTGCTCTAGAAATTTGGCAAGGGGTGGTAAGAGAACAACAATGGCTAATTGTTTGTAGATAAATACTAATAATAAGTTAATAACTTTAAACAAAACTCTTAAGACTATGAGGGTGGTTGGAGGAAAATAACAAAATTTAGAAATTATAAAAGTCCACCTACAAATACCTTGCTCTCTTGCTTTTCATGAAATCTGGCCCTTTTTTGAGAAACCTTGCAGTCTCCAAAAATAGACCATCCCATAGTTCCTGGTGGCATTCCTTTCCTACTGTACCGTAACTCATTCCATTTCAGCAGTGCAAAGAATGCACAAAACGCCAAAGGCAGGACATAATACACTATTTCTGGTATTGACATGACGCTCAAAATCCTCAAGCCACTTCAGGAATTGTTGTTAACTTGTAGCTTGTAGAATGTGATTGGTTTAAACTCAGCCACTGCAAGCAAGCAGAGACTATGGAAAAGAATGGGATAGGAGGGAATATTAAAGTAGGCCAAACAATATACACCCCACCTACTCTACGATCATATCTGGGTCGGAGCTATATTTATTAGTGAGAATGTCTAAAATTGCCAAATTGGGTTTCATTGTGATTCTATAGAAGATGTTCATACAGCATTTTCTCCATGTGTGTAGGCAGTGGAATGCAATCTATTGCATTGAAGTATTGAACATTGGTATACACCATCTTCTCAAAGTAATTGGGTAGATTCACGAATATTAATTTTCCTAATACGTTTTGGCTATTTTCTTTTTTCTTTTTATTCCGTAAGTTTTCCTAATACACAATACGTTTTGATGCAAAATCAATTAAAGACCTATCGTGATTCATAGCAAGCTTCTCGTTAGAAAGTTAAGGTGGTATGTCAACCTTACCAAGCATCAAACGAATCAAATAAAAGGGTAAATAGAAAGAGTATCAAGTTGCAGAATAAAAATGACCGACTCTCAAGTAAACTCGTCAGTCCATAACAACAAAGGAGGCTAATAAGCTTATGTTAGAAACATAATAGATTGCAAATTAAATGAAATAAAACATGGAAAACAAATATGACGAAGAGCAAAAGAATGAGGCGCTTCTGTTCAAGATTAGTAGAATAAGGATCACACTGGTCCTGTCTTTTATCTCATGAAAAGACCATTAGAATTATGACCCTCATGCGGACCAACCAAGCTACATTAAAAAACTTTAAACATCAGACAACACAACTCAAAAAATAAGAATAAAAAGGAAGCTAACCAGTGAGAGAGTGAGGCACTTGGATGTAGAGGAAGGTGGAAACCAGGGGCGGAGCATTGAAAGTGTGCATTTAGCTTGCAAAGCTTATGACATCTTTTTTTGGATTTGAATAAAAAGACCATTGGAATCCATAAGCTTGAGATTACTCTCCTAGTCTACCTTGCAGAACCCACCTCCATCTTCTCCGATTTGCCCAAAAGAAAACTCACTATTGCTTGATGATAAAAACACACTGAGATGAGCTTTATTTATATTACTCTCGCAGGGCTATTTTCACCATAGAAAAATAGAAAAATCTGGAAACAATTTAAAGCAAGTGGCAATTACAAGACAATCATACTTAAATGGCTGTTCTAATTCCCGTAACTGATGACTGCCCTTTATGGCCTCTTTTACTGCAGGGTGGCTGGGGCATAGAGTTGGGTTCGGGTTCTTGGGCTTGCTTCTGGCCTGCTCCTTGATCCACATCAATACTGTAGAACATTGTGTATGTGTGTGTACCTCCTGCTAGAGTACATGAAAACTAAATCACTCACAACAAGAAGAGGGGTAAGGGCAGAATAACAGAGGCAGATAAAAGACCTGAAACTAGTTATTACCAAGAAAGACAAGAATCCCAACAAGCTCAAACTATATCTAGCTCCACAGACTACTATCACACTCATACAACTTAAGTCATTTCAATAAAAAGGCTTCCTGACCATACTGTGGAGCAATATCAATCATTTAATAAATCCAGAAAAAACTAGCTTTAACGTATATGGAACAATAGGCATCTGAATCCCGGATACTTATTACGATACAGGTACGATACAACATGGATACGGGAAATTTTTTGAAATTCACGATACGAAACGGCCAGGATACGTTAAGAAAAATTTATAGAAAAATATTTTATATAGATGCAGAATATTTATAAAGAAAGAAACATTGATCATTTCTTCTCAATGTATAACTTTGATGATCACAATTTATAAAAGGATACATGTGATCATAATAACAAATAATAAAAAAAAAAGAAATACAATCCTACCTATATTATAATATATTGTTTTCTCTATGTCAGAATATCAACAAAAACATCTTTAGTAGAACTCAAAACAAGTCTCGGCTCTATACAATAGACAACAATTGTAAACCATCTTTACTTATCATCTAGAAAAAGCATAGCTTCTAAGGGTGGCTTCATCAAAAGACACATATGCCAAAGGGATACTTCTTGGATACGTATCGAGAAGTATCCTAAAAGTATCGGGTAAAAGAAAATTTTAAAAATTAAATAAAAAAAGAGGATACTTCTTGGGACGTATCCGGAAGTATCCTACGAGTATCGATATCGGACACGGATACGTTCGCATTTTTGGAGTATCCGGGCTTCATAGGCATCCTCCCAAAAGTTAATATTCCTAATACAACTGAATCTAGAGGCAACAAGCAGTGCCGAATGTAGCTGTATCATAGAAATGACACACAGATGTTCAACTTCCAGAATCATTTATACTGTGTGTATATATATGACATTTTGCACTCTCACATCTCCTTTAATATGCAATCTCCAATTAACCAAAAATCCATGCAGGGTGCACTTTGTACTATATAAATCAACCATTATTATCACTATGTTTATTCACTTCAGAGTTTGGGATAAAAGAGAATCTGCAAAACTAACTATAGAGAGGAGTTGATTCAGATCACACCTCCCTCTCTAATGAACTAGTTTATTAGGACCTCTATGAGTTGGAAGTGTACCAATGTTACAGCTTTCCAAAAGCCTATCGACTCTGGTCAAATTTATTCAGAACTGAAATAGCTTCAGAACAAAACAGCTTTCATGGTGTATGCATCAAGGGTGGATGCTATCTGTACTGCAGAATATAATGGTGTTCTGCATGATAAGTAAATGATAGAGAGCTCTGCGTTCAAAATTAACAATAAGATAAATGGCACTGAAACCTTATTACTTTCAAGCCAAAGGCTAAAGGGAAGTACGCTATTAGAAAGATAGGAACCTAGATATTAGATATAAAATAGCCTGAAGTTCCTACTAATACAGCGATGCACCTTTTTCTACATCAATTCTGCACATGATTTCTTGTTTCCAAGAATGCCCACATGAACATAGAATACTCTAGCAATCAGATTAACATTTTCCATCTGTCTCCAATACAGATCCCCACATGTCAACCCAACACTCCGAAAATTTGAGTCCCTACACAGATACGTTGAAAGGTGATTTAAAACAAGCACATTCTTCATTAGTTCAACTTGATTATATTCTAACATACAAGTACAATATCAATTTCTCAGTAATCATGCAGTCCACAAACCTCTTTATCTATCCATGACAAAATTTATTTTATAAAATTTGATGATGCATAACTTAGTTATCGTTTTTACTATTGGTGCGGAAAAAACCAAAGTTACCTTCTGCCTGCGAAGCAAAAGCACACTCCATACTCTCACTGTTGTCCCAATATAGTATGAGCTTTGCCCTAGGAAACTCCCAAAAGGAGGAACTTGCCTTTCGGTGTGGGTTCTTGAGGTAAATAAAGAAAGTCCCCAGTTTAGGATGCGAAGTAAACAACTTGCAAATGTAAAGAAAACTGAATTGCATCAAAAAACTTGAATCCAACAAAGTACATGAAACAAAGCTGAAATATAAGGAAATAACTTATGCCCTGAATTACAAAACAAGATAAATTGCATAAAATAAACCTGAAAGACAATAGAGAAATGCTGTAAACTTCATGGAAATATAAAGGAAGGCGATAAATGACTGGAAAAGTAAACGAAAAGCAGTAAATAGCTGGAAAACTAAAGAGAAAACTGCTCATTTATTAGTTGGAGCTGCGAAAACTGCTGCTTCAGTGAACTGCACTTTCAGGCCTCAAAGTCCACTATCCTTAATTTTAGGAGTATGATCTTCATCAACTTAGAGTACTTAGTCTCTCCTAACCATAACTTGATTGTAAGGCATCTCTGCAACAATTTTTAGTCAGCTTCAGTAAAAGAAACTACCATAGATACCTTCACTTCATGTTTGAACATTGGAAGCAACCACCTCCCCCATTATCTCCTATTAAGGGATGTGTATTACCAAACATGGCCATCACCTTTGACTTGATCAACCCAATGTCAACTTAGCTTCACTATCCAAAGCACACTGTTTTCTGAAGTTTCGATTGTTTTGGGCCGCTCCCCGCATTAAACTGGACCTGCAAATGATATTATCTAACAGCATGCGTTCCATCAGCCCAACCCGCTTATTTTGGGTTCCCAACAGTTGCTTATTTTAAATTAAAGTATTAAACACAGTATGGTTCAAATGCAGCACTTAAGCAGTTAAACAAGGGACCGCCCAGGAAGTGCATCCAATATTTATGATACACACAATCACTTATCGTCAAAAAAAATAAAAATAAAATTTATGGACATTAGTTAATTGCAAGGAACAAGAATATATAAATAAGCATAGATTTATTCCCTGCTCCCTCCCCCCAAAATAAAAAGACTTTGACTTGAAATTCAATATTTTTTCAGAATCCAAATGTAATATATACAACATATACTTTTACAAAATGAAATGATATTTGGCTAGTCCTTGTCCAAGTTCAACCTACCACATATACGGATTCGACATTGCAGATTTCGTTGAATCTATAAATCTGAGAAATTAAGCTGACTACAAAGGCCTACCAAATTGGCAAAAACCATCAGTCATCTTCATTAAGCACCCCTTTTGCCAATAGCAAAACTCATTGATCACCTAGAATGCCTTGACAAAGAGTCCACAGTTTTACCAACTTTTAGAGTCAGATTGTTCACCCGTATGCAGGAACCCATAACTCCCATCCTGTTGCAAACCCATATCATAAACTTCAGAATCTGCATCCCTAACTCGTCGTGAAGCATAGCCTGAAGCTGCCCTACTATATTTTTTGTCTTGAATGGACTTACTTCTCTGTTTCCTGCCAGAACAAACTTTCCCTGAATTCATCCCATTAGACCCATCAACATCCTTTGTCATAACCCTCCTTCTATATGCTTTCTCCTTCAATCTGCGATCAAAACTCACTCCATTCCTCCCAGAACTCAAAGGAGGAGAAGAAATTTCTCCATTAGACCCACCAGGCCCATTAACATCCTTTGACAAAAACCTCCTTCCATTCCCATACTTCCTCATTCTGCCATCAACATTCACTCCATTCCTCCCATAATTCATAGGAGAAGAAAACATTGCATCAGAGTCATCACCCTTTGACGTAAACCTTCTCCCATTCCCATTCTTCCTCATTCTGCCATCAACATTAACTCCATTCCTCCCATAATTTCTAGGAGAAGAAAACTCTGCATCAGAGTCATCAACACCCTTTGACATAAACCTTCTCCCATTCCCATTCTTCCTGATCCTGCCATCAACATTCACTCCATTCCTCCCATAATTTGTAGGAGAAGAAAACTCTGCATTAGAGTCATCAACACCCTTTGACATAAACCTTCTCCCATTCCCATTGTTCCTCATTCTACCATCACCACTCACCCTACTCCTCCCATAATTCAAAGGAGAAGAACACTGTCCTCCATCAGAGTCATCAACAACAGCCTTTGACATAAACCTCCTCCCATTCCCATTCTTGCTCATTCTGCCATGACCACTCACCCCATTCCTTCCATAATTCAAAGGAGAAGAAGACCTCTCTCCATAATCAGACCCATCATCAACATCCTTTGACAAAAAACCCCTTCCATTCCCATTCCTCCTCAATCTGCCATCAACATTCACCCCATTCCTCCCATAATTCAAATGAGAAGAAGAACTCTCCCCACCATCAAACCCATCATCAACATCCTTTGACAAAAACCTTCTTTCATTCCCATTCCTCTTCAATCTGCCATCAACATTCACCCCATTCCTACCATGATTCAAAGGAGAAGAACTCTCCCCATCATCAGACCCATCATCAACATCCTTCAACAAAAACTTCCTTCCATTCCCGTTCCTCCTCAATCTACCATCAACGTTTACCTCATTCCGCCCATAACTCAAAGGAGAAGAAGAACTCTCTCCATCATCAGCACCCTTTGATAAAAACTTCCTTCCATTCCTCATCATGCTCAATTTCCTTTCAAAATTCACTCCACCCTCTCCATCATCATCATCATCATCATCATCAAGGCCCTCCATCAATTCATCAGCACTAACCTTCCTATAAGGCTTGGCACTATGAACAACCCCTTTAGGAAAAAACCTTGCAGTGGGCAACTCATCTGGGGTTTCAAACAACTGGGGCCCATCTCTCTCACTCCACATATCAAACCCACCTGGCTTTTGGAACCTATCAGCAAGAACCTTCACCTGCTCATCAGCTCCCACAGAGAACAGCTTGGGTGGTCTCTCAACCACCTCCCATGGCCTCTCCAGCTCTGACACGGCAGCCTTCAGCTCCGCCCTCTTACGCATCTCGTAGATTTGCCTCTCCCGACACAGCCTGGCCTTGAGGAGCTGCTTGGCCTTCTTCGCCTGCATGCGCTTCCACTGCCACTTGGACACGCCGCCTGGGTACGTTCTTGGGCCTCCACCCATGCGAATGATGGTGTGTTTGGATGGAATAGTTGAAGGGTGTGTGAGGTTGTTGTTGTGGAGGAAGTTGCATTGTGAAGTTGATAAAGATTTGGAGAAGGAGAGTTGTTGTGGCAGATTGGGGATTAAGATATTCATTTGGGTTTGGCTGTGGCACAGAGAGTGAGAGTGCAAAGGGTATGAAAGGGGATGAATAAAGGGTTGTTTGGTTCACAAATTGGAAGAAATTTTGTTAATTCTCTCTGGAGGCCTGTTATTTGCACCGGTTTTTTTCTACTTGCACCTTGCATAGTTTTTTGTTTCTTCTTTCTTTCCAAAAATACCCTTTAAGTGACATCTCCTTCCCACACCTCATAAGTGCGCCAATCTTCTTTCTTTCCGAAAAACCTAATCCCTCATTCATTCAGCGTCGTGCCTCCCCTCCCCACCCTATCACTGAGCTCGTTGCCTCCACACACACTGACCCACCTTATTTTCCGGCAACCTTCAAAGGCATCACAGGTGCGGCCTTCTCCTCTCTTCGGGTAAGTTCGCTTTTTCATTTGTATGTAGCAAAATCGTTCCTCTTTGTCTATGTTGTATCATCTTTCTGTTTTGTCGCCGAATTCACATTTCCGGACATCCAAGCCATCCAGAAAATGCGTCCGGAATTTGTGATCCGGACGATGTTAATGCAGCTACATAGGTGGATTTTTTCATGCGTCCGGATTTTCAATTCTTGATGGGTCCGGATTTAGTTTTCCTGGAAACCTAGCAGATTTACTTTTCCGAAATTCTACTGGATTTGGTTTTCCGGAATCCACCGGATATTGGTTTCTGGATCATTTCCGGATATTATTTTCCGGAACCTTTACGAAAATTATTTTCCGGATATTAATCTTCGGTGAATTTTGCCTATGTAGTGAGATTGAATGGATTTGGGTTTGGACATTATTATGATATGTGCATAGCATGTCACATTTGCCACTTTGAGCTTTCCTGACCCAATTTGCTTCTTAAATCTTTTTTTACATCTATTCAATTTCTAACTTTCCCTTATTATGTAGCATGGTGCGTACTCACTCTAGACGGGGCCTCCTACTGAACATCGGCGACCGACAACCTTGCGTGTGTGCACAACGCTGTTGCTAGTCGTGTACATCAGGCTCAGCAGGAGGATGAGGTCGTTGTACAGGATCCCGCTCCGGAGGTTGAGGTGATGTGACCAAGGATTGATCGCTAAGCATTTTAGGATCTTCTTTGATCTAATTGTTTCAAAGTTTGAGATCAAACACAATTCAAGCACAATTGATATGAAACTTGTTCTTTAAGTGAAGAATCAAGTGAAACAAAAGAAGTTGAAGAGAATAACAATTGATATATGACTATAAAGTAAATTGCAAGAAGTAAATTGCAAGAATTAAAGTGCAAGAATTAAAGAACAAAAGTAAAAAATGGAGTATGAAGAAAATGAAGGGGAAGACGCCACAAATGCATTCTTCTTGGAGAAGAAGATTGAATTTGATAAGCCAAAGGAGGATTCACCACTTGAATATGGAAATTCCAAATAAGAATCAATTGTTCAACTCATGAACCAAGAAGAGGAGAACCCTCTCTCTCTCTCTCTAGAAATCTCAAGTATGAGAAAACCTTCCAAATGAATTCAAACTTGCAAAATGAGTTACATCATGCCTATTTATAGATGAGGCAATGTGCTCATCCTCTTTTATGAGGCAAGTTGTGCCTCCTACCTTCAAATCCCAATTATGGGCCTCTCTTGGCCCAATGTAGGATTCCTATGTTGGGCCTAGTTGGTATAAGAGGCCGAATTAATCGAAGCCCAAAGTAAAAGCCCAAAATCCTAAACTACCTAAGTGCTCTTTTTTTTATAAGCACTTTTATTAGATAAGTTCTACTCTATACATAGGTCCTAATCCCTACCTTTATTACATGAACTCTACTCTATACAAAGGTCCCAAGCCCTATCCCTAACTAGGTATCTTGAACTTTTCTTTAGAGTATTTTGGACTCTTCTTAGCCTTGACCTTGACATGGGTCCAAGTGAGTCTTCAATGATTGGTCCTTTGCTTTGTGAATCCATGTTCATATCATCCCCTCCTTCTTGAAGAAAATTTGTCCTGAATTTTAAGCCTACATTAATGAGAAGACGTTTAGGTTTATTCATTTATAAAGGTCCTAAAAAAAATTGGGAAGGAAACTCCCTTATTTGTCGTCGTAATTCTCAACCATCCTCTTGGGTCAAAAACCACCCTTTTGAAAACAAGTTTTGTTAACAACCCTTTTAAATATTTATCACAAGTTGTAATCTCTTGAAGATTGGTTGAAAATATTTGTCGATTATTGAGAGAAACATTTGGAAATATATTTAATATGTGTCTTAGTTCTCTCGATGAATGGGAACCTTGATGGATGTGCATTAGTTGCCTTTGAATTTGCAAAATAGGTTCAATGCACATAGGTAAGGTAGAAGTATTAGTAGGCAAGCAAAAATCATTATGTTGAAAATTATTTATTGGTAGCTCTACTAAGAAAACTCCTTTTACCTCACTTTTAACCTTAGAAACATGCACACTTTTAGCACTTAAAACATAGCTCAAACATTCCACTTTGATGGTGCAAAAAGTGCATTTTTCAAGAAATGCATCACATTCAAGTTTAGAAAATTTTGCAAAAGTTGGAAAAACAATAATGGATGCATTGGTGATTACTTCAAACAATATCTCATGTCATTTTTGAAAACTTAGAGGAAATCCAAGAAAGTTATCATGATATTAGGAATATGGAATTATATTATCAAACATCAAAAAGTGAACATGGTTTTCAAGAGTAATGGCATAGATCAAGATCAAGTGGTTTTCAAAATATGCAACAACACAAAACCCAAATAAGTCATGCATGCCATAGATCACAATTTTCAAATCAAGCTTAGGCTTATGCTTCAAGGATTTTATTGGATTATGAGGGTTCTTACTTTTCAAAACAATTGTTTGATGAAGATAAGAGTTATGCCTATGATTTGGAAAAATATTCATAGAATGTGTTTTGGAAAGCTGAAAAAAAAGATTATGATGATAATCTTTACTTGTATAATCGATTATTGTATTAATTGATTATAATCAAAATCTGTTTTTGTTTTGGTATATCTGCTGAAAATCGATTTTAAGATAATCTATTTCGTTTTGGTGATAAAAAAAGAATCACTTTTATATAGTAAATTATAAAAAAGGATACAAAGATATTTCCGTCAATTTTTTTTTCTATTTATAAAAAATTGAATAAAATTTCTAATTTTTTTCTCTATGATTATGGAAAACATATGAAAGAACAGAACATGAAATAATGTGGTGATCTCTTCGGAGTCTGACCTAGGTGACCATTGATATGAAACTTGTTCTTTAAGTGAAGAATCAAGAGAAACAAAAGCAGTTGAAGAGAATAACAATTGATATATGACTATAAAGTAAATTGCAAGAAGTAAATTTCAAGAATTAAAGAACAAAAGTAGAAAATGGAATAGGACGAAAATGAAGGGGAAGGCACCACAAATGCATTCTTCTTGGAGAAGAAGATTGAATTTGATAAGACAAAGGAGGATTCACCACTTGAATATGGAAATTTAAAATAAGAATCAATGGTTCAACTCATGAACCAAGAAGAGGAGAACCCCCTCGCTCTCTCTCGAAATCTCAAGTATGAGAAAACCTTCCAAATGAATTCAAACTTGCAAAATGAGTTACATCATGCCTATTTATAGATGAGGCAATGTGCTCATCCTCTTTTATGAGACAAGTTGTGCCTCCTACCTTCAAATCCCAATTATGGGCCTCTCTTGGCCCAATGTAGGATTCCTATGTTGGGCCTAGTTGGTACAAGAGGCCGAATTAGCCGAATCCCAAAGTAAAAGCTCAAAAGCCTAAACTACCTAAGTGCTCTTTTTTTATAAGCACTTTTATTACATAAGTTCTACTCTATACATAGGTCATAATCCCTGCCTTTATTGCATGAACTCTACTCTATACAAAGGTCATAAGCCCTATCCCTAACTAGGTATCTTGAACTTTTCTTTAGAGTATTTTGGACTCTTCTTAGCCTTGACCTTGACATGGGTCCATGTGAGTCTTCAATGATTGGTCATTTGCTTTGTGAATCCATATTCATATCATCCCCTCCTTCTTGAAGAAAATTCATCCTGAATTTTAAGCCTACATTAAAGAGAAGACGTTTAGGTTTACTCTTTTATAAAGGTCCTAAAAAAAAATTAGGAAAGAAACTCCCTTATTTGTCGTTGTAATTCTCAACCATCCTCCTGGGTTAAAAACCACCCTTTTGAAAACAAGTTTTGTTAATAACCCTTTTAAATATTTATCACAAGTTGTAATCTCTTGAAGATTGGTTGAAAATATTTGTCAATTATTGAGAGAAACATTTGGAAAGATATTTAATATGTGTCTTAGTTCTCTCAATGAATGGGAACCTTGATGGATGTGCATTAGTTGCCTTTGAATTTGCAAAATAGGTTCAATGCACATAGGTAAGGTAGAAGTATTAGTAGGCAAGCAAAAATCATTATGTTGAAAATTATTTATTGGTAGCCCTACTAAGAAAACTCCTTTTACCTCACTTTTAACCTTAGAAATATGCACACTTTTAGCACTTAAAAGTTAAAACATAGCCCAAACATTTCACTTTGATGGTGCAAAAAGTGCATTTTTCAAGAAATGCATCACATTCAAGTTTAGAAAATTTTGCAAAAGTTGGAAAAACAATAATGGGTGCATTGGTGATTACTTCAAATAATATCTCATGCCATTTTTGAAAACTTAGAGGAAATCCAAGAAAGTTATCATGATATTAGGAATCCGGAATTATATTATCAAACTTGCTTTCATTCCTCCAATCATACTTTATGGATTTCAAAAAGTGAACATGGTTTTCCAGAGTAATGGCATAGATCAAGTGGTTTTCAATCTGCAACTCATCAAGTTCTAAGTTCATATTCACTCTTTGTAGGGTCAAGATTAGTTGAATTGCTTTGTAACCTTGAAGCTGTGCTTCAAAACACTCTCAAAACTCTGAGCCTGAAGAGGCTTGTTTCAAGAATACTTGTTGAGCCTGAAGAGGCTATGTGTGCAAACAATACTTGTGGTTGAGCTTGGAGAGGTTAGGTGTGCAAATAATACTCGTCTGTAACCTTGATCAGTTATTGTGTTAAAACTTGGTGAAGCCAAGGACTGGATGTGGCCCAAAGTTTGTGGGTGAACCAGGATAAATCTGAGTATACTCTTTCCCTAACCTTTACATTATTATTCAGTTTGTTTAACTATTTTAGTAACTAACTTGAGTGTGTTAAATAGTTGCTCATCGGTTTGTTGAAAAAGGCGTATGTTCGTAAGCGTCTCTCAATTACTGATTTTGTTTTGTGCTTTTTAAAGTCTGATTTTCGAAAACATTATTCAACCCCCCTTCTAGTGTTATTTTGTGCCATCTCAGCTCTTCCTTGTTATGTTATGCAAACAGTGGTCCTTCCCAAATCTATTTGTGATGAAGTTGATAAGTTGTGCATGGGCTTTATTTGGGGTGACTCCGATCAAGGGAGGAACCCCCATATGATTTCTTGGGGAGAAAGTTTGTTCCCCCAAAAAATATGGTGGTTTGGATTTGAGGAAGACTAGAGATGTCAATTTGTCTTTTATGTTGAGGGTAAATTGGCATTTCTGCACTATTCAGGATTCTTTATGGGCTGCGGTGATTAGGGATAAATATAAATATTGTAACATCCTAAGATTTCAATATAATTATTTTAATAAAAGATTTAGCAAGTATGAATTTTAATATAAATGATTTGTAGTAAGAATTTATTGAAATTGTTAGTGAATATAAAAGATTACAATAATAATAATAATAATAATAATAATAAACAAAAATTACACTAATGTTGAAGGAATTCACATAGAGGTTGGAAGTCTTTTTTTTTAGAATTATAATGCAATGAACATGACAGCAAATGAAAAGTTTGGGAAATTATTATAATAAAAATATGGCGGAGCCCATGTCCTTTTACACAATTTGGACTTAGTGAAAAATATGTTATCTGGGTTAGTGTAACAACTAACAAGGACCCGATTTTAATTTGGTATAAGGGGCCGTGGTTACAATTGGCTCTTTTAGATGAATTTTTAGGAGAGATACTATATAACAGTAGGATGTGACCTTATTTTCAAAGTGCAGCTCCGCGCTATTTGCCACAATGAATATTAGCGTAAAGATATCCTTTAGAGGTGAAGAGAAGTGCCGATTTGCACAAGAAAGCTTAGAGCTACACAGTTTTACTTTTGTTAAAGGAAACAACAACGTGAGTAAAATGATGAAATATTTTTTATGAAACAATTGCATTTGTCTTATATTATTTTTGGAGCTTTTGAAATTCTTCAAAAGATGAGTAAAAACATCTTTGTTCATACTTTTATGGTATAATTAATTTTTGGATTCTTGATTCATGATTTGATATTCTTAAAATATTTTGGATTTACATGAATTCTTAAAATATTTTCATCTTGTTGACAAATTGATTTGGTAAATATGTTTTTCTTGAAATAGTTTTGTTATTATTAATTTGTTGGGCTAAGTGTTCTTTTCTTTTCTTCCGTTACGCTGCTATGTGCCAATATTTTCGTCCAGCTTGTATGCCCCTTATGCTACTATTCTGGACATTTTCTATTGATGGTAAAATTACCAACTAAACCTGAGCAATTTCTATATCATTCTCATGTGTGTAAGAAGCCAAAGTTGTGAATTGGATTCATGCTTTCAACCTCTATTTGCCAAAGGTAGTTAACGTAAATTGATTTCACTTGGACAAAGTGAACTTATATGTATTTGAAATTAAAATCTCCTTCCCTGACCCACGGTATCATTTGGTTGAAGTGTTAATTATTTTTCTTTTAGTTGGACCTTAATTCACTATCATTTAATTATAGTATGGATCAATTCCAGCCATAATTATTGTTACGAAATATATTTGATTGGTATGAATTGTGATTGTTGTGACATGCTCTTTTATATTACATGGTGTTATAGTGTCGCCTTAGCATGTCATTATATGATTGTTATTAATGTATGGAGTGTGAGAACCATTTTGATAGTCATCTGGGATGACTTATTGTATTATGCATGAGTTGGTCATCACCTTTCGGGAAGGGATGATGGTATACATTCTATTACGGGAATAGGATGGGAGATATCACTATCTGGAATGAGATATTATGATATTAAAAATATCCACATCTGGGATGGGATATGAGATACCTCCATCTGGGATGTGGAAGGTAGTATGCCATTGCATGGATATGAGCTCATAGACCTTAGTGGATCTGAGATTCACACCAATTCTAGGAACCAAAGATTCAAATCAAGTGGTTCTGCGATCACCGAGTCATAGTCATGGAGTTGTATTGCATAAAATATGCATGGTTAATATGATTAAATGGAATGAGATGTGACTGAATTTGATTTTATGAGTTTGTGGTTTAAATGTATGATATTGATTAATTTATACGTTATTATTTTAAAGATTTATCATAATTATATTTTTGCGGGTACCATGATCGATTTTTCCGGTTTCCGTGTAGGCTGAGAACAACACTATTTGGGAACCATTTTATTAAATCATTTTTATTCACTAGGATTATATCTCATTAAAAATATTGTTTTCAGAGTACGAGAACGACGTCACTGAGACTAAATAGGCTTGAAGAGTTGGTGAATTATCTTAGTTATTTTCTAGCTTGGTTAGTATTTTTTTTAAATAAGGAATCGTTTGTGGCTAAACATGTTTATTTATTTATCGTTTAGTTTTTTAATAGACGCCCAGTTTTGAGGAAAATAAATTTATTTTGTAAAGATTTATTAATATTGTTACATATTATTTATGAGGCATTTATTTTAGACTAATTTATTTTGTAAATTTTTTATCTTGACTATATTTTTATTATATTTTATTTACGGGTTACTACTGTAATAAAGGTGTTACATTTTTGGTATCAGAGTAGTTCGATTCTAAATCGGATTGTGGTAGTGGGGCTTTTTCTAAAACAAAACTTGGGCGCATAGGATGCTTGTTAGAGTTATAGCTGCATGCTATTCTTTGGGATATTGGACCTGATCAACCCAGTATTTCATTGGTAGTGAGCATATTTATGGCGACTAATAGGCGATGGGTGAATGTTGCACTTGCAGCAGCTTTTGATTGTATGGCCAAAGCTATGCAGGGACAGACGAAGACTCTCCGTCAATTGACATCTTGACGTCTTGACGTCTCAATCTTCTCAAAAGAATACAGAAGACACATAGCCAGCCTATATAGGAAATATAAAAATAAGGAGGTGAGATTTCTATTTATCTTACACATAAGGCAGACATGCAGTGGTACGACTCTCATGTACGTACAATTATCAATATTCAATCATATCTACACTCATAACAAAACAATAATGTTTCACAGAAACATGACCCCAGCACAACGTTTTCCTAGATAGAAGACATCTAAGACAAGAGAAATGACCTATGAATTCCTATACTATGGTTTTACAAACTGTCGGAGAGAGTGGTTTGGCGGATTGTTCCGGAGGTACCATCCTTGGGTAATAAAGAATGCGTCAATAGTAAAGGGCGTGCACATCATAGACTTTTTCGGGAACATCCTACACTACTAGAAAACACGTAGTGTCTAGTCGAGTATGTCGGTGCATTGCAAGATCACCACACCCTAGAGGAGCTACCAACTGGGCCTATGTGAGTATTTCATACCCCGACGCCCCCTATAATAAGCAAGATTCGTCACTACGTAATTCGCACCCCCATTAAAGTGTTAGCTCAATCTCCTAGGCACAACGGCCTTACAGAACATAGTTTCACTATGTGTTTAGGCAAAATTACCGGAAAATGCGTTCTTCTTGTCTATATGTCGGATGACATCTGGATTCCATCGGAATTCTTTCAACGTGATTTCTCATATGCTAGATGTTCTTAAGTCCGAATTACAGTACTTAACATCGAGCTGAAGTTCTCAAGTAACCTTTCATCTTTGAGTAAAGATATCTTAAAACACTTTGTTTAAAAATCCTAGCACATTATGAGATTGGAACACAAGTTCAATTATTTATTTCTCTGTACTTTTCTAATTGAGCCTTTTTCTTTGGCTTCCAAGAAAACAAATCATTCTGAGTCCATTAAATTTTATGCAATATGGATAATGAATTATCCATACACGTCATAAATTATACTTTCGTATTTTCACTAAGTCGTTCTTGACTTATGTTTTTTTACATATCACCGTAAAAGCTTGTCTTTGAAGACTAAAATCCTTTTGGCTTAAAATAAAAACCTTTAGATAAAATCAAATCAATTTTCAAGAATAAAAGAATAATTTCCACCAAAGATACATAGGTATCAGTTTCTCAAAACATTTTCTCGAAAATCCTTAAAAACGTTTAACGATGGTTTCACCGCTTTTTACTGAATTTAGGCCCAAAAGCCATATTTTTTAAAATATGGTTCTTAACCACAACTATATTACTCTCCTAGGTTATAATATTCATATGAAAATGTTGAAACACTGTTTTTACTTCTTACTCTCAATTTATACAAAATTTCTAAAAATTTGACCGAACGTCGTTAAGTTATAAATCGCGTAAATCATTTTTCAACGATTTTAAACTCTAATAGTCCAAAACTCATTTTAGAGTTTTAGAACAGTTACATAAGTATGAAAAACATTTTCTAACTGTCCAGTCACATAAATTTTCGAAAATTGCAGTTTAGTCCCCAAACTTTCATTAATTACAAAAAGGTCCTTATTCACTTAAAACCTTATAACTTTTTATTTATAACTTCAAATCACACCAAACCAACTTCTATAAAAATATTTTTCAGTTACCATCAAATTTCCAGAAATTATATTTCTGCCCAAATATCTTACAATAATTGCAAAAAGGTCATTGTTTACAAAAAAAGCGTATAACTTTTTATGTATTAATTCAATTAACACCAAACCAATTTCTATGGTCTTATATCATTAAGGACTGTCATCACAATACTTAAAAATATAATTTTCAGAACAGTCTCTGAAATTTTCAGAATTTGCATATTAGTCCTTATTTCTTTAAAAACCCATAACTTTCAATATTAATAACCAATTCAATTCAAACCAATTTTTGGATCATTTAAAATAGGATAAGGCAGTCCCTAAAAATAGGACAAGACATTTTATACTTCCCTAAAGACAGTTTTTCAAGATTAATGATTTCTCTTGGTTTTATTATTCTTTAAAAACTTGAAATACTTATAAGATTCCATGATTTTAATCTCAAGATTCTCATATCATTTTTTTCTCATCATGGCTGAAACCAGGTCCAACACAAATGAAGATTTTCTCTTCATCAATAAATCTCAAAACATCATACATATTCATGTATTCAAACACTAAATCATGGCATGGTTATTTAGCACATTCCACATATTATCTTTCAATGATCAAGTAAGCACACAACCAATTTTCTTTTAACCATCATGCATCAAATAGTCATATCATCCATAAATTTTCATCACATAACATACACCACATATTATTACACCAAGTCCTCTTAGAGGCTCACAAACACACAAGGACATAAAGGGTTTCAAGACAACATAAAACCATATAAACCACATACATATCTACATTAGGGTAGGATAGTGGTAATCTCCCCCATACCTCTTGTAGATCACTTGAAGATCAAACAAACACAAGCTAAACCAAGCAAGATAGGTGATGCGGTGTATTTTAAAGATATATAATTAAAGGCAAGTGCACCTCGTCGCAATCAAGTAATACGGTGGTGAGACCGGTTATCGTATCCACAGGGATTGGTTGTCAATTACCAGTTCGCAAATTCAACAACTATCTAGACTAATCTAAAATATGAGAGATTAAAACTAAAGAAATAAAATATTTTTGTCTTTTTGTAATTTTGTCAAACACTTGGTATGCAAACAGGGATGTGGCTAGAATTGTCGGGGTTAGACTACACTAATCCTCCCTTAGTTGCAATGAAATGGCTTCTAACACAAGTCCTAGTTCAATTATGCCAATCAAGCCTTTTCTAAATTACTCAAGCCTAATGTCTTAGGTGCATTGAGCCTAAAACCCCAAATTAAACCCTAATGTCTTAGGTGGAATAAAATGAGATTTTGCATTAAGTTAAGACTTATAAGATTGCAAGCAGCCAACACCTATGTCTAGATTCTTGACCTACTTGGCATATGATTCATGAGCATGCCTTAATACCAACCTTCCAGTCATCTATCAAAGCAACAAATCATTCCTATGGGTAGCTAATCCAAGGAAAGCATTAAACACAGAATCACATACTCATACGAATTAGAAACTTGTATTAAAATACCAAATCAATTACACAAGTTCAGACAAGTTCATCTAACCCCAACAATGGGGATTTAACTACTCATGATAAGGAAATACAAAAAGGAAAAAAGAGAAGGGATGGAGAACACTCATAGACAAGCTTCCTCCAATCTTCTCTCCATCCAAGAGCAGAGAAAATGCCCCCCTTTTTGGGTAGAAACCCTCTCCAGCCACCAGCCTCAGCCTGCCTCCAAGTGCAGCTTATTTTAGGTCAAAAGTTGGTCCCTTTTTCTGTCTGCAGTGCTGTTATTTATAGCTCCGTCGCCCGTCACGGCCGTGATGGCCATCACGGCCAGGCCGTGATGGTCTCTGACTTGGGCGCCTCTTCATTCACTTATTCATCACGGCCGTGATGGTCATCACGGCCAGGCCGTGATCGTTTCTGACTTTTCCAACTAGCAGGTCACGGCCGTGATAGCCATCACGGCCAGGCCGTGACAGCTTCTGACTTTTGGCTCAATCTTTCTTCAGCTACTGCTCCCTCACGGCCGTGAGGGCCATCACGGCCAGGCCGTGATACTCTCTGTTTGGCTCATAACCTTCACCTTTCAAGCTCTTTTTCATCCAAGCTCCACCAAGGCTGATTTCTGGGCATTTTTCCACTAAATCCTGCAAAACAACACACAGAAACCACCTCATCCGTTCCAAAGGAAAAACTATACAAAATCAACACTAAATTGGCCTAACTATATGCAAATGCATGCCGAAATGTACATGAAAAATGAGGTAAAATCACACTCATCAAATCACCCCAAGCTTAAAATTTTGCTTGTCCTCAAGCAAAAACTAAGGCCAGAAGAGATAAACAGTCAAAACATGGATAGTGAACTAAGAACCCGAGTAAAATGATCCAAGCAATAGGCAATTCAAACAATTCAGCAAGAGACAATCAATTCAAGTCCAATTAGGGGCTTAAGTTTCCTAGACTCACATTCTCACTGATTCGGGCACTCTTGCTCACTTGAAGCTCACCCCAAGCTTGTTTATTTGCTTGGCTCTCTTTCTTGCCTCACTCACTCAAGTATTCAAGTATATATAACAATTCGCTCCATTTTCCTCAAGGAATGATTCCTACCATATGCTTGACTATCAACCAAATCTCCACTTTATTTATGAAAAACACTTAAGAATCAAGAGGTCTTTTATTTGGTTGTAACGTGGCCATGGGATTAATCTTTAGGTGGGGATAACAAGAAAGGGAAATTTCAAAAGGCTAAACCAAGTATCAAATATTTCAACACAAGAAACCTTCTAAAATACCTTCTTGGGTTTTCAATATATTTTTCCACCCTTCTTTTCTTTCTTTTTCTTTTTATTATTTTTTTGTCATCCCCTTCTCTATTTATTTTTAATTTTTTTCTTTTTTTTCTTTTTATTTGGAGAAGGGGAGAATTTTTTTATTTATTTTTTTTTTTTTACTGATTCTTTCATCCCAAACTTTCAACTACCTTTTTCACCCTTTTTGTGATACTTTAGAAGGTCCCTTATCAAGTATATGTATCAAAATTTTTCAGGGCACCAAGAAAAGCATTTTATTCATTTTGGCTCAAAATTGGCAACTAAGGGTAGCATTTACACATTCAAAGCTCAGAAGGCCAGAAAAATACCTATTGCCTCAATCATTTTCAAAAATGTTTCCAAAAATTTTCTAAGCTTCAAAATGGTTTTAAGTCAAGTTCTAGAGAAAACAAACCAAGAGGAATAACACTCAACACAAAGAACGGGGGCAGATTTAGTGAGTACCCCCTAATGGCTCAAAAGCTCACATTTATCAGTTCAAGAACCAGTGAAAAACACAAGTCTAAAGAAACATATGCTAATCATCAACTATCCGAAATCATCTCAAGCATAATCATTTGCAGCCATATCACAAGAATAAACAATTGGGTTCAACAGTTCACTATCACAAATTATTGGCACTTAGCTCTCACAATTAGATGCTCAATCTAAGCAGGGGCAATCAATTCATGTGATCATGCAAGACTAAACCTATATGAATGCAACATTTACAATGCAAGATATGAACATATGCAAAATACCCCTACCCCAAGCTTAAAGATTTACATTGTCCCCAATGTAAACAATCAAGTTGGAGAGGAGAGAAAAATAAAATAAAGCAAAAATTGGAACGGCTTACCGAGGCGGTAGCGGGTGTTGGCTCACATGCTTTTTGGCTTTGTTTCTCCCTGCTCTTTTTCTCCTTCCTTTATTCAAAATCTGAAGACACTTAACAAAATTATTAACAAACCTCTTGAGCTTATCAAATTATTCAAGAGGTTGAAAATCAAAAACAAAAACTAACTAAAGAGAAGGGTTAAGAAAAGTTGGGTTGCCTCCCAATAAGCGCTTCTTTAACGTCACTAGCTTGACTCATTAAGAAGCATCCACCTGGATCCCATAACCTGTGGTATAAGGACCAAGGGATGCTAACCATGTGAGATCTTTCACTTGGATCCCACGGTTTGCAGCAAAAATGTGGAAGTGAGCGCTCGAAATTCATGCTGACTTCTTCATCTGGGAAGCGCTTTTCAATTCCACTCGGGTCAAAGATGACCCCTTTATCCATAAAATCTTCCCAATAAAAATGGGGTTCAACCTCAGGTAGAGGCATGAACTCCATTGTTGACTGCTTTAAAATATGAGGTGGCAAACAAATCGAGAGGATCATTGGTGCTTTCTCGCCTCGTACCATCTTCACTCTCAGCATCGCCAAATCCATCACCTTCCAAATATGCAGAAATCTCCGCACAAACCACACAAGTGTTTCTCCCATCACATTCCACACATGCATAGGGGCCAATAGCATCATTTAATTTCACAAGTTCTTCATCATCCCCGAGCATGGTGACATAGCTATCCTCCAAATGCCTCTTCCTTTCAGGCTCTTTAGTCAAGGGTTCAATGGGGAGTGGTGCAACTATATTCTCCAAAACAGGGTCTTCACTTCTTGACTCGGTTGCTCCCACTTCTTCTTCTTCCTCTTCATCCATCATTGCATCATCTTCATCATCATCCATCAAGTCCTCATCTGGCATTTTGGATAGTAGGTTAGAGAATTCCTCAATACGTACCCCGAGACTTCGAATGGCATCTTCTTGATTCTTGAATTCTTCCATTGTTGTTGCCATGAAGTTCTCCAAAACGGCCTCTAAGTGAGGTTGACTATCCGGGATAGGTTGCTCAACCTCGACTGGGAATGCGGATTTGAAGTTCTCCCAAGCAACTTCCAACGGGGATGGCTCATCATACCAAGGTGTGGAAGATTCCCAATGTTCCCCTTCATCCATCAAAGCATTGTTTGGAGGGTTCCCCCACCATGGAGTAGAAGTGTTGGGAAATTGATTTCCCATTCGGAACAAACTACCATTGGTGGAGGAGGGACAGTTGCCCTTGACAACTCATCACTCACTTGTTGGATTTTTACGGCCAACGCAAAGATATCTACCCGCAGCTGCAGCTCAGATAATTCACTTTCTGCATCAGATGGTTGATACCAATTGTAGTCCATGATCCTATCTAATCAATTTTTCACCTCACAAACAATTAAGCCCATGATCAAATAAACACAAAAACAAACATATACAAAACTAACAAAAGAAAGATATTAATTATATACAGAAAAATAAAATAAAAAATGTCTAAACTAGTTGTCTCATTTGTTACTAATGATATTAACAAAACCAATCCCCGGCAACGGCGCCAAAAACTTGATGCGGTGTATTTTAAAGATATATAATTAAAGGCAAGTGCACCTCGTCGCAATCAAGTAATACGGTGGTGAGACCGGTTATCGTATCCACAGGGATTGGTTGTCAATTACCAGTTCGCAAATTCAACAACTATCTAGACTAATCTAAAATATGAGAGATTAAAACTAAAGAAATAAAATATTTTTGTCTTTTTGTAATTTTGTCAAACACTTGGTATGCAAACAGGGATGTGGCTAGAATTGTCGGGGTTAGACTACACTAATCCTCCCTTAGTTGCAATGAAATGGCTTCTAACACAAGTCCTAGTTCAATTATGCCAATCAAGCCTTTTCTAAATTACTCAAGCCTAATGTCTTAGGTGCATTGAGCCTAAAACCCCAAATTAAACCCTAATGTCTTAGGTGGAATAAAATGAGATTTTGCATTAAGTTAAGACTTATAAGATTGCAAGCAGCCAACACCTATGTCTAGATTCTTGACCTACTTGGCATATGATTCATGAGCATGCCTTAATACCAACCTTCCAGTCATCTATCAAAGCAACAAATCATTCCTATGGGTAGCTAATCCAAGGAAAGCATTAAACACAGAATCACATACTCATACGAATTAGAAACTTGTATTAAAATACCAAATCAATTACACAAGTTCAGACAAGTTCATCTAACCCCAACAATGGGGATTTAACTACTCATGATAAGGAAATACAAAAAGGAAAAAGAGAAGGGATGGAGAACACTCATAGACAAGCTTCCTCCAATCTTCTCTCCATCCAAGAGCAGAGAAAATGCCCCCCTTTTTGGGTAGAAACCCTCTCCAGCCACCAGCCTCAGCCTGCCTCCAAGTGCAGCTTATTTTAGGTCAAAAGTTGGTCCCTTTTTCTGTCTGCAGTGCTGTTATTTATAGCTCCGTCGCCCGTCACGGCCGTGATGGCCATCACGGCCAGGCCGTGATGGTCTCTGACTTGGGCGCCTCTTCATTCACTTATTCATCACGGCCGTGATGGTCATCACGGCCAGGCCGTGATCGTTTCTGACTTTTCCAACTAGCAGGTCACGGCCGTGATAGCCATCACGGCTAGGCCGTGACAGCTTCTGACTTTTGGCTCAATCTTTCTTCGCCTCATCGCTCCTCACGGACGTGAGGGCCATCACGCCAGGCCGTGATGATACTCGTTTGGCTCATAACCTTCACCTTTCAAGCTCTTTTTCATCCAAGCTCCACCAAGGCTGATTTCTGGGCATTTTTCCACTAAATCCTGCAAAACAACACACAGAAACCACCTCATCCGTTCCAAAGGAAAAACTATACAAAATCAACACTAAATTGGCCTAACTATATGCAAATGCATGCCGAAATGTACATGAAAAATGAGGTAAAATCACACTCATCAATAGGCCACGGTTTTGTCCACCAAAACCTAGCCATGAACAACCAACATGAAAACAAGTTAAAGAATAAAGGAAATCATCATAACCCATTTGAAACATAGGTTCGGCCAAGATCAAAAGAAATAGCTAGGGATCTCTAAATTTTTCAAGCTCTTGGATGATGAAAATAGAAGTCATATGAAGATCATAGAAACTGATCTCACATTAAAATGATTTTTCTATGATTTTCTAGAATTATTTGAAAAACTAGATCTAGAAATTGGAACTTGAAGAAAACTTGAGATAGGAAGAAATTTTGTGAAGAGAGATGAAGGTATGATCATGAATCATAAGGCTTTACCTTTGGAATTTCAAGAAATGATCAAGATCTTAGAGTTCCTTTGTAAATCAAGAGAAAGAACTTAGAGTGTTTTGTGTAGGAAAGTGAAGAACGTGAAGATGAACACTTGTGTAAAGCAAAAAAATGAAATGAAGATGGCCTTATATAGGGAGGTGAGGCAGCCACGAAATTGGCCCCAAAATGAGGAGAAAATTTTGATTGTTTAATGGTAAATGGTAACCTTGATTGATAGTAACTTAACCTAGGTTAGAAAATACAATATAATACTTTAACTATAGTTAATAGTAATTATAACATAGTTGAAAATATATGTGGTGAAGGTGAAAGGAGTGGTGTGACTGAGTTTAGAGCCACAAATGAGGAGAAGTCAATTTGAAATTGTCTTGTGAACCATGGTTGAATTAACCAAACATAGGTTAGGTTAACTTAGGGGTAATTTTGTCATTTCACTTGAAGTCATTATGGAAAATGAGTGGTTGTGGTGAGTAGGAGGTGTGGCTAAATTGTGACCACATGTGAGGAAGAAGAAGCAAATTTGATAATGTCTTCCCTTAATCACGGTTGTCATTTAACTAGAATGGTTAGGTTAGGGGTATTTTAGTCTTTTCACATTTACTTGTCATAAATGCACATTAGTGGCTATGGTGAGTCATTATGGTGACTCATTCCTCTTGATTCATCATGGATGACTCGTCGTTCTGTCCTCCCGGTATATCTCTGCACATTCGTGTCTGGTTCCATTGCTTAACAGATTAGGGTTTTTGAGAGAAAGATGATGAAATGAAATCAAAATGAAATGAGTTTGGTTTAGTGGAGGGGATACACGAAATTAAGTAGTTTTAGAGGGTATTTTGGTCAAAATTCACTTAGGAACATTCTAGGAATTTCACTTAAAGTCCAAGGGCATTTTGGTCTTTTTGCTAGAATAAATATCATAATATTTTGGTGTCATCATTATGCTTCATAAATTCTAGGTGAATCATCCATGTGACTCACCGCCCTAGGTGGAAAGATGTCCCATCATTTGGAGTCCAGTTTTGTCTCTGCACGTCCATTCTCGACTCCATCGATTACCCGTTTGTTGATGATGCGCCCGGATGAAGTATAATAACTTATTTATTTTGAGAATTATCAAAATAACCAATATCGTTGAAAAAATAATATAAACCTAAAACGTTCTGTTCACAAGTCCAAATTAGGTTTTCTGATCGGTAAACTTTTACTGTAAGTGAAAAACACAGACCGGGTTTCGCCTGAATTCTAAACCTAAAACTTTACCGTAAATCTCTATGATAAAGTAGGGTATAAATATGATTTTGTTTTATAAAAAATCATTTTCTAGGTCTCGCATAAAAATATAAACATATATATGTATATATTTATCGATATTAAAGAACAGTAAAAATTGGGGTGTTACAACAAGAATACATGATCACTCTCCTGGAATTCGAGAGCCTTCCTTCTCTTATCGTGATTGCTCTTTTTCCTACTTTGTGCCACTCTCGTCTTTTCCTGGATCATCCTCACTTTCTTTGTGGTTTCTTGTACTATTTCTGGTCCTAGCACGACATTCTCACTTGGTTCATTCCAACACAAAGGTGTTCTACATCTCCTCCCATACAACACTTCACTTCATAGGGTGCCATCCCAATACTGGAATGGAAGCTGTTGTTATAGGTGAACTCTATTAGGGGCAAAAGCTTGTCCCAACTACCTGACTGCTCTAGCACACAAGCTCTCAACAAGTCCTCTAAGGACTAGATTGTTCTCTCAGACTAACTATCAGTCTGTGGGTGATAGGCTGAACTTAATCTAAGCTTTGTACCTAAAGCCTCATACAAACTATTCCAAAACCTAGAGGTAAATCTATGGTCTCTATCTGACACTATGCTAGAGGGCAAACCATATAGCCTAAATATCTCCTTCATGTACAACCTGGTCAACTTCTATAAGGGATATTCCATATTCATAAGGATGAAATAGGCAGAATTAGTCAATCTATCCACAAACCCATATAGCTTCATAACCACCTGGATTCCTAGGGAGTATAGACACAAAGTCCACAGAGATACTATCACATTTCCATTATGGGATATTTAATGGTTGCATCTTACCTAACGGCTTTTGGTGTTCTATCTTAGCCTTTTGGCACACTAAACATGCATAGGAAAACTCAGCCACATCCTTTTTCATCCTAGGCCACTAAAACATATGCTTTAAGTCCTTATACATCTTAGTGGCACCTGGGTGCACACTCAGTCCACTCCTATGTCCTTCTTTGAGGAACAACTTCCTAAGCTCCAAAACGTCTGGTATACAAACTCTATTTTGAAACCTCAAAACTCCATCACTTTATTCCTTAAAACTAAGGTCTCTACACTGAGCAATCAGCTCTCTGACTTAAGAGGTAAACATCTACCTTCTGACCTTCTCTAATATGATCCATCAAGCTGTTTGTGATCTTCAAAGATCCAAGCCTAATACTCTTAGGGGTAACTTCCCATGCTAGGCTCAAGTCTCTAAACTCTTCTATCAGATCCATTTCCTTAACCATCAAAGATGTGACATGCAAGGTCTTTCTATTTAAGGCATCTGCCACTACATTGACTTTTCCTGGGTGGTAGGTCAACTCAAAATCATAATCCTTAAGGAATTCTATCCATCTAAATTACTTCATATTGAGCTATTTTTGGTCAAACATATATTTTAAACTCTTATGATCACTAAAAACATCCAACTTAGCTCCATACAGATAATGCCTCCAGATCTTAAGGCAAACACTACAGCTCCTAGTTCCAAATCATAGGTAAGGTGGTTCTTCCCATGGGTTTTCAACTGCCTAGAGGCATAGCCATTACTTTACCATTTTGCATCAATACACCACCTAAACCTTGCTTAGAAGCATCACAGTATACTATGAACGGTTCACTAGGATTGGGTAAGACTAACACTGGTGCTGACGTTAACCTTTCCTTTAAGGTTTGGAAACTTTCCTCATAATTAGAGTCCCACACAAAGAGTTATCCTTTCTTGGTGAGACGGGTCAAGGGTAAAACTATCTTAGAGAAACCCTCTATAAACCTTCTATAGTACCCTGCTAAACCCAAGAAACTCCTAATCTCGATCACTGACTTTGGCACTTCCCAGTGGAGCACCGTCTCAACCTTAACTGGATCCACGGCTATCCCATCTTTAGAGATGATGTGTCCTAAGATAATCATCTCTTCAAGTCAAAACTCACACCTAGACAACTTAGCATACAACTGTTTCTCTTTAAGGGTCGGCAAAACGACCCTCAAGTGTTCCTCCTTGGTCTTGGAGTACACTAAGATATCATCTATGAAAACCACCAAAAACTTATCCATGTAAGGATGAAAGGTCTTGTTCATATAATCCATGAACACAACAAGAGCATTAGTCACACCAAAAGGCATAACTGTAATACCCGGAAGAAAAAAAATGTTAAATTTATTTGACATATTATAAATAATTCAAATAATGAATATTAGGAGTTTATAAATAATAATTACTATTAGGATGGGGGAAAATTAAATGTGAGGATAAAGGATAAAAAAAATTAATAATAAATAAAGATGCCTTTAAATAATAAAGAACTTTATCCTTTTTACCCTTAATGTCAAATAAGAGGAACTTAGCATTAAGGACCTTTTAGTAAAAATAAGAGGATAAATAGAAAGTGTGAGGGTTCAATAGCCATTGAGAACCCTAAAGTAGAAATTCTGAATTCTCTCTATAAAGAGAGGAGGCACAATAACCCGAGGTCGGAGAAACGTGTTCATAGCACCAAGGATCACTCTTCTATCTTTCTATCTTTTCTTTTGGATCAAGACCAGGTGAGGGGGGTGTAGGTTTTATAGATTAAATTTTAATGGGTTTAATTGGGAATTAATGGAAGCATGTGATAGAGCAAAATTTGATGAAGTAATACTGATGATAGTTGGTGAATCTTTATTTTCAGCAAAATTAAATTAGGAGATGTTCTTGTTTGATTTTCTCGTCATGATCATGTCTTTGATGCCTTTTGATCGAACCCATTTTACATGAATGCATATAACTTTGGGTATCGCCGCCTCAATTGCCATGTTCGTAGATTTCAGTCTGTATGCTTGAAGAGTTTATTTGCTCCATTATTGTGTGCTTTTAGTTCATTGTTTTTTTTATTATTCGATCCATGCTTTATCATATTTTCTTGTTTGAATTTCTAGACAAAGAATGAATCCTTTTTAACGTGGAACTTAAGTGCCTCGATTTCTAAGCATTGGAGAATCAATGCACCCAATTCATATATAGATGGCACACTGTCACCAGCAGATGGATGTGCTTTCAACATTAGAGTATCAATAAACTACAAAATATAATAACAATAATAGAACTTTTTTTTAAGATAAGTATGGAATTTGTCTTTTATGTAAACTAGTGTATTATTGTACTATTGTTTTTAGGTTGTTTTTATATATAAGCACAATTAGTGAGTTTGCTCTAATGTATTTGATTTATATATTTTTATTTTTATTTATTTATTAACTTTATTATTATCATCAATTTATTTATTTTTAAATGAATGCCATTTGTTCTAAGGAATGTATGATTTATTTATATTTACATATAGTATGTGGTATTGGTAATGAGACCCAGAGTGTAAATGAATAATTATGTATTAGTAAATGTATGAGAAACAAATGTTGATTTTATGTTTAATGATCCTTTTGATTGTGATGAATTTGAATGATATGATAATAATATGTGAATTGTTTTAATTTGTGATGCCGAACACATTGAGTAAGACTTGTTATCCGACCGGTCAGCGGACTCGACCTGTATATAAACGTGACCGTTGGAGAAGGGGACTCTAGTGAAAGAACCCTGGAGTTTGGAGGGTAGTTACGCAGTGGCCGAGGTCACCTGCCGGTCAGCGGATCCGACCGGGGTATAAATGTGGACGTCGGAGTGGGAGACTTTAGTGAACAACTCCAAACGGAAAACAAGCATTTCACTCAATGGTTAAATGATTGCAAATGCAACTTCATAGTTGCAATGATGATATGGTTTGAGTAAGTGGTAAAAGTATAACATGAAACATGTATATACTTATATATTGGATATATGTCTAATTGTGTTTGTATACCCTCACTGAGTTCTGGGACTCACCCCCGCCCTTTTTGGTTCAGCTTCAGGTACTCCACGAGGGAATCCATCTCAGGGAGCCCATCCACAAGAGTAGTGTGGGCAGTTGCTGCTGATTTGTTATTTCTTTGGTTTTTGTTTAGTCATATGAGATACCCCTTCATTTGTTTGAAATTTGGGACTATTCCCTTTTTGGTTGAAAACTATTCCATTTCAATTAAACTCTGGATGTAGACTCAGGACCACCTTGGCTTATTGTTTTGGAATGATCATTTACTTGGATATTTACGTTGGTATTATATAATTACCTATGTTGCGATGTGACTTATACGTATTTGATAGGCCTTGGGAATGAGACATTATGGTCTCATTCTGGCCGGTCAGGGACTTAAGTTGGGTTCTGACAAAATGGTATCAGAGCTAATGGTTAGACGTCCTGAGTAAGATTAGAAACTTATGAATTCTGTGATAATTCTCGAACCCGGGTGGGAGTTGGGCCAGAAGTCATTAGTAACTAATCTGGTTTTGTATAAAAGTAAGGCATTGAAAAGGGGAGGTTCTCATATGACTACTAAAAGCAGCAACCTGAGATGGATATTATATTTACATTATTGATGGGGTGGTATAGGGTCTTAATGGGTTGTGATTTGAAATTTGAAGTCTAAGGTTTGCTTTCCTTTTGAAGGATGGGAAGAGGTAGGGGAAGAGGAACAACTCAACCCCGTCGAGGAAACTCACGGCTTCCTCAAGGTGGAGATCAGAATCCACCGCAACAGGGAGTTGTGATCCCTGAGGCTCTCCAAGAAACCGTGCAACAGATAACACATGGGATTGCAATAATACAAGGGGCGTTAGCCGGAGGTATTCACGGAAGGACACCGACTCTATCACAAGGTGGGGTTCCACCACCAACACCCCTGGTGACCGAAACTCCTCTGGAGACCCCTGCGAGTACTAAGGCCGGAAGCAGGAGGGAGGCAATACCTAGGCAAGATTAGGAAGCCAATCTTTTCGTTTCATTGACTGAGTTTCGCAAGATGAAGCCACCACATTTTTAGGAACTGGTTTATATGAGGATCCATCCTTTTTCTTGGAGGAGGTAGAGAGGCTTTTGAGGCCCATGGACTGCTCATCTGAGAGATCCGTGGAGCTGGCCAATTTTCAGTTGAACGGTGCCGTACAGAATGGTACACGGCATACTGGATGTAGAGGGAGTTGGATGCTGGCGACTTAGAGTGGAGGCACTTTGCCAATGCTTTCATGGAGACCTTCTTACCTAGAGGTGTTCGAGAGAAGAAGGCTCGAGAGTTTGAGATGTTGAAATAGGGTGAGAGGACAATGATGGATTACCGAAATGAGTTTGTAAGGCTATCCAAGTTTGCGTCTCACTTAGTGAGTGACCCCCACCAGCGGGTGTCACGACTTGCTTTTGGCCTTCGATACAATTTTGGGAGGTTAGTGCCGGTCTTGGAGAATGCTACATTGGAGCAGGTGGTCAGCTTGACTGTTAGAGACGAGAATGCGTTGAATGAAGCGAAAGTCAAGTTAAAGTGTCAATCGAAAAAGAGGATGACTGAACATGAAGGCGAGGCCTACGGATTGGAACCGGGACATCATCAGGGAAATCAGCGGGCGTATTCTGGTAAAGTGAATAGTGTGCCTTCTCGTCACACCCCTCAGCACCACACATCAGCTTTTGGGGTGCCGACATGAGGTGGTAATGTTTCCTTTGGAACACCCAATTACCCCACCTGCACATACTGTGGGAAACGCCATGAAGGGCCATGTACTAGCAGGGTGGAACGAGTTTGATATGCTTGTGGACAGCCCGGGCACATCAGGAGTGAGTGGCCTATGAGCAACGGGCCTACTCAACTCATAGTGCTCCGGTTGGATTATCGGCACCAAGCATGAACCAGATGTTAGGAAGTAAAGCAGGAGTCTCAGTCGGATCGAGTCGTGGGGGTGGCAACCCGCTCTTCGGCTCGAGTGTTTTCTCTTAGTCAGCAGGAGGCTCAAGCCGATCCCAATATGGTTATAGGTAATCTCGACAACTAGTTTCTTACATGTTAATTTGTGTGATATCACCTTGGAGCATAGTCAAACCTTGAATTCGAGTATGAATTCTTTTAAGGGGGTGAGAATGTAATACCCGGAAGAAAAATAAATGTTAAATTTATTTCATAGATTATAAATAATTCAAATAATGAATATTAGGAGTTTATAAATAATAATTACTATTAGGATAGGGGAAAATTAAATGTGACGATAAAGGATAAAAAAAATTAATAATAAATAAAGATGCTTTAAAATAATAAAGAACTTTATCCTTTTTACCCTTAGTGTCAAATAAGAGTAACTTAGCATTAAGGACCTTTTAGTAAAAATAAGAGTAAAAATAGAAAGTGTGAGGTTTCAATAGCCATTGAGAACCCTAAAGTATAAATTCTGAATTCTCTCTATAAAGAAAGGAGGCACAATAACCCGAGGCCGGAGGAACATGTTCGTAGCACGAAGGATCACTCTTCTGTCTTTCTCTCTTTTCTTTTGGATCATGACCAGGTGAGGGGGTGTAGCTTTTATAGATTGAATTTTTATGGGTTTAATTGGGGGTTAAGGGAAGCATGTGATTGAGCAAAATTTGATGAAATAATACTGATGGTAGTTAGTGAATCTTTATTTTCGGTAATATTAAATTAGGTGATGTTCTTGTTTGATTTTCTCGTCATGATCATGTCTTTGATGCCTTTTGATCGAACCCATTTTGCATGAATGCATATAACTTTGGGTAACGCCTCCTAAATTTTCAGTCTGTATGTTTGAAGAGTTTATTTGCTCTATGATGGTGTCCTATTAATTCATTGTTTTTTTATTACTCGATCCATGCTTTATCACATTTGCTTGTTTGAATTTCTGGACAAAGAATGAATCATTTTTGACGTGGAACTTAAGTGCCTCAATTTCTAAGCATTGGAGAATAAGCACACCCAATTCATATATAGATGGCACACCGTCACCGGCAGATGGATGTGCTTTAAACATTAGAGTATCAATAAACTATAAAATATAATAACAATAATAGAACCGTTTTTTTAAGATAAGTACGGAATTTGTCTTTTATGTAAACTAGTGTAATGTTGTACTATTGTTTATTGGTTGTTTTTATGTATAAGCACAATTATTGAGGCAGCTCCAATGTCTGTCACGTCAATATGCATATAAAGTATTTGATTTATATATTTTTATTTATTTATTTACTTTATTATTATCATCAATTTATTTATTTTTTAATGAATGTCATTTGCTCTAAGGAATGCATATGATTTATTTATATTTACATATTGTTTTTTGGCTTAATGACTCGAGAGGGGAGGGGAGGGGAGGGGAGGGGGGTGAATTGAGTTTTCAAAAAAATCTTTCCCTCTTAAAAACTTTTTACAAACTTTTCAAATCAGAGTTGCGGATTTGTGGCCTCAGGATCTTTTACAAAATCAATGAAGGGTTTATATGAAATCTTGAATTGGAAGGTGATGAAGATAAGAAAGATTGATCCAGAATTAATAGATCACAGAATAGGTTCAGGTTCAAAACTCACTAATAACAAAATACAGAAACCTATTAAGCCTTTAAAGATGAAGAACATGTTATGCAAGTTTCAGATACAAGCATTAACAATCAAGAACAAACTTGCAGGTTTCAGTTTCAGTATTAGTTCAGTTTCAGCAATCAAAAATGGTTTTGAGCAACTCAGTTTTGAATGTAGATAACACAGACTTGATTACAATTGGACTCAGGTTTCAATACAGTTTATACAGATCAAGAACAGAAATTATATTGAACTTTAAACATCATAATCACAGGTTCTAGATCATAAACAGAAAGTAAAGGAGTTTGAGTTTAGAGAAACCACACAACTAAATTTATCCTGGTTCAGTCACCTCCACTGTGACCAACATCCAGTCCCCACTCGACCTGTGGGTTTTCACACACTAACACAACAAGCTTTAGCCAGGTAGCTTGAAAAACCTTTACACCACAGAGCACTCCTTCACCTCGAGATACCACACTCTTGTGAAGAGCCTCAATGTTCTTCTTAAGGGATACCTCACGCTAATCACTCAGAGAGACTCCCTCTCTCTTTACAATCGAAAAGTAAAACAAAAAATTGATTCCTAACTCTCAATAGTCAGATAAACAAATTGAAGCACTTATGAGATGGGATCAATCAAAATAGATTTGGATCTGATTAATAGAATCTGTTTTCTTGATTCTGGTTCTTGAAATAAGATTCTACATCGGTTTATAGAATTCGCGTCCATCTTGAAAATAAGCTCGTCCATCTAGCCATTTTGAATTAAGATTTTACATCGGACGAGCTAGTAGACGAGCTCCATATGCCACATCATTGAACGAAGCTTCTCATTAAGGTCTTAGCAAGTCCAAAGACTTGTATGGACGAGCACTTCTTGTGTGATCGAGTACTTATGTCACTTTAGTGGACGAGCACTTGTATCACTTCAGTGGACGAGCACTTCTGTCACTTTAGTGGACGAGTGCTTGTATCACTTTAGTGGACGAGCGCTTGTATCACTTTAGTGGACGAGCCCTTTTGTCACTTGTGTTGGATGAGCGCTTCTATTACTTCAGTGTTGGACGAGCGCTCCTATTACTTCAGTGTTGGACGAGTGCTTCTACTACTTCAGTTGGATGAGTGCTTTTGTCACTTGTGTTTTGACAAGCGCTTGTTATGAAATCTTATTTTCAAAAATCATTTTGATTAATGAAAACTTATTCCTTTTAATGCAGGTTATGAAAACTGATTTTCTTTCATGCATCTTTTCAAATGAGCTATTTGTGAATAAGAGATTTCAACTCTTACAAATCATCAAAGACTTAAATCTAATTTCTCCTTTAAGCTCTTGTCTTGATGATTCCTTGATCTTTGTCTTCCCTCTTTGGTTCCTCCATGTAGCTCTTTTGATTTATTCAAGTTCTTCCTTGAATATTCTCCTTTGGTTGCTCTCCAAACTTGTTGATCACTGCTTGATACCTGTTTTTGCTATTTGATACTAAAACAGTTGCATACACATTAAGTTGTATTTGTCATATATCAAAATCTCTAAGCCATTGAGTATGACAAACTCCCCCTTTTTGATTATGACAAATCTTTTAACAAATTATAAGATTAGAGTATAAGTGTAGCAGAAGCTAAGTGTTTTTAACAGATTTATATCATGGTATCGAGCGATGAGAGTATAGTATATCAGAGCAAAAAAATTATTATCATAGCAGAATTTGATTTACTCCTTATTAATCATGTAAGCTTATTAGCTCCCCCTCAACATATGCATGTATAATTTGTTATTATCCTCTTTCTCTATATCATACTTTTTCCTCCCCCTTTTGATATTATCAAAAAGGTAAAGAAAAGAAACATTCAAAGCAATAGAGAAGGTAAGCATTTAAACATTCAAACATAGCATATAAAATTGTTCATGATAGAGGGACATGTATAGGGAAATGAAAGTCCACGGGGGTTATCTTTGAGTTTATCATACTAAAAACACAGGGTATCCATTCCTGATCAAATCTATTTCTTCTGAAACTCTCTTCTAATCATTCATATATATTCCAAATTTAATCATATAAGAATCAAAGCATATTTACACAAAGATATAGTCATATAAACAATTTATTTAGAGATTAGATATAGGATTGATCAATTATGCCCAATTCTCTTCTAATGAAAAAGAAGTTTTCCTTGTTCAAGGGCTTGGTAAAAATATCAGCAAGTTTTAGTTGTATCAATATATTCAATCTGAATTTCTCTACTTTGAACATGATCTCTAAAGAAATGATGTCTGATTCCTATGTGTTTAGTTTTCGAGTGCATTATGGGATTCTTAGTTAGGTTAATTGCACTTGTATTGTCACATCTAATAGGAACTTGGTTTAGTTGCGCACCATAATCAACTAATTGTTGCTTCATCCATAAAACCTGTGAACAACAGCTACCAGCTGCTACATATTCAGCCTCTGCAGCGGATAAAACCACACTAGATTGTTTCTTACTGAACCATGATACTAATGAGTTTCCTAGTAAATGGCAAGTTCCACTAGTACTCTTTCTATTTAGTTTACAACCAGCAAAATCAGTGTCTGAATAGCTAATTAAAGTACATGTAGCTCCCTTGGGATACCATAATCCCTTGTCTTTTGTTCCTAACAGATAATTAATTATCCTTTTAACTGCTGTTAAATGTGATTCTTTTGGATTTGCTTGATACCTAGCACACATGCATACACTAAACATGATATCTGGTCTACTAGCAGTAAGATAAAGTAGCGAGCCTATCATACCTCTGAATTTAGAAACATCAACAGGTTTACCTAGCTCATCCTTGTCCAGATAACAGGAAGTACTCATTGGAGTAACCATCTCCTTAGTATTTCCCATGCCAAACTTCTTGATCAACTCATTGCAGTACTTGGTTTGGCTAATAAAGATTTCATTTTCAGTTTGCTTTATTTGTAGTCCTAGGAAAAAGTTCAGCTCACCCATCATTGACATTTCAAATTCACTCTGTATAAGACTTGCAAACTCATTACATAACTGCTCATTAGTGGCACCAAAAATTATATCATCCACATATATTTGTACAAGTAAAATGTTCTGTGCCTTTTTCTTAGTGAACAAATTTGTGTCAACTTTACCTCTTTTAAATCCTTTTTCAATGAGAAAATTACTCAACCTTTCATACCAAGCTCTAGGAGCTTGCTTTAAGCCATATTGTGCTTTAGACAGTTTATAAACATGGTTAGGCAATTCATTATTCTCAAAACCAGGTGGTTGACCAACATACACTTCCTCTTGTATAAATCCATTTAAGAAAGCACTCTTAACATCCATTTGATACAATTTAAATCCCATTATTCAAGCATAAGCAAGTAGCATTCTTATAGCTTCTAATCTTGCTACTAGTGCATATGTTTCATCATAATCGATGCCTTCTTCTTGGTTATACCCTTTGGCTACCAATCTAGCCTTGTTTCTTACAATTCCTAAAAACCCATTTTGTACCTATTACTTGACAGTTCTCGGGTTTAGGCACTAGTTTCCAAACTTGGTTTCTTTCAAACTGGTTTAACTCATCTTGCATAGCCATCATCCAATGTTCATCAATTATAGCATCATCTATGTTCTTAGGTTCTACTTGAGACACAAATTCCATATGAATACAAGCATTTCTATGAGATTGTCTAGTAGTTACCCCCTTTGTAATTTCACCAATGATCTTATCAATTGGATGATTTTTGACAGTCCTCCATTCCTTTGGTAGGTCAGGTTGTGGTTTTGTTTGCTCCTGCTGCAGCAATTCATTCTTTAAGCTTACATCTTCTTCATTGTCCTGTTTCTTTTCTAGGAGAGTTTTTTAAATTGAATCTGCAAGATCATCAATAACATAGTCCTTTCCCAACTTTTTAGGGTTAGACTCATCAAATGTCACTTGCACAGATTCCTCAATAGTTTGTGTTCTCTTATTATATATTCTAAATGCTTTACTAGATAGAGAGTAACCTAGGAAAATTCCTTCATCAGCCTTTGCATCAAATTTTCCAAGATTATTCTTTCCATTGTTAAGAACAAAGCATTTGCAACAAAAAACATATAAATGTGATATATTTGGTTTTCTTCCTTTGTAAAGCTTATAAGGGATTTTCTTTAAGATTGGTCTTATCAAGACTCTATTTAGCACATAACAGGCTGTGTTGAAAGCATCTGCCCAGAAATGTTTCGGCAAGATAGAGTCGTTCAACATAGTTCTTGCAATCTCCAGTAATGATCTATTCTTTCTTTCCACTACTCCATTTTGTAGTGGAGTTCTAGGAGCAGAAAAATTATGTTGAATGCTATGCGCATCACAAAAGTTTTGAAATACTTCATTTTGAAATTCTCCCCCATGATCACTTCTTATAGAAACAATTTTCACGTATTTTTCATTTTACACAAGTTTTGCCATTTTCTTAAATGCAGCAAATGAATCACTCTTATGAGATAGAAAATATGTCCATGTATATCTAGAGTAATCATCTACTATTACCAATGCATACGAGTTACCACCAAAGCTTTTGGTTATAGACGGACCAAATAAATCCATGTGTAAAAGTTACAAGGGTCTAGTTGTTGAAACAATATTCTTTGGTTTAAAAGAGACCTTAACTTGCTTTCCTTTTTGACATGCATCACATAGTCCATCTTTCATAAATTTCAGTTTAGGCAGGCCAACTACAAGATCTTTACGAATCAATTTATCCAAGTGGTTCATGTGAATGTGTGCAATTCTTCTATGCCAAAGCTAATTTTCTTCTTCTTTTGAAATAAGACAGCATGCAGTATTTGAAGAGATATTATCTAAATCAAGCATATAGATGTTATCTGCCCTATGTCCATTAAATTTCAAATTTTCATCATGCTGATTTTCTATTAAGCAACTATTGGAATTGAATTTTACCATGAAGCCTTTGTCACATAGTTGACTGGTACTAAATAGGTTGTGTTTCAGTCCCTCAACATATAGTACATCCTCAATGATTGTTGTTGAGTCACTTCCAATGTTGCCAATGCCAAGTATTCTCCCTTTATTGTTGTCTCCATAGGTAACACTACCACTCGACTTTGGGTTAAAGCAAATGAACTTGGATTTGTCTCCAGTCATGTGCTTGGAACAGCCACTGTCAAGTTTCCATTTCACATTCATGGCTTTCCAACACACCTACGAACCAGAATCATGTTTGTATTTTATGTACCCAAATCTGTTTGGGTACTTTTGAGTTAGTTGCAGCAATAGTTCCTTTAGAAACCCATATATACTTAGATTTATTGTATGTTGATTTTCTGTATTAACATGTAGAAGCTGTGTGGCCTTTTCTAGAACAAAAATTACATTTAACAAATGGTTTGTTTGATGTCTTAGGTGCAGCAAAAAAATTCAGGAAAGATTTCTCATGTATCTTCGGTTTATAGCCTATTCCAACCTTATCATAAACACATTTTGGCTGTCCTAACAAAGCATTCAAGTTATCTCTACCATTTGTGAACTTGGCTAAGTCATTTTTCAGTTTTTCAATTTCTTTAGTCAATGTACAACACTTAGAACAATTAGAGCTTGATGCAATCAAGACCTTATTCCTAGCTTCTAGTTGTCTTTCTTTCACAGCACAATTTTCTGTTTCTAATTCATCTAGCTCTTTGTTTAAAACAAAGTTTTTATCTTCTAGGCATGTGATGGTTTTCTTAGACTTATTTAGCAATCTAGCAAGTCTAATGGATTCTTTATGAAGTTCTTCAAAAGCATTTTGCAATTCATCATAAGAAGGTTGATAATTAGAACTTACTTCACTTTATGAATCGCTATGATTGCTGGCCATCAAGCACATGTTTGCCTCTTCAGATTCAGATTCTTCAGTGGATTCTAGATCATTATCATCCCAAGCAATGTAGGCGTTTCTTGGCTTTTTCCACTTCTTGCCGTTTGAGTCAAATTTTTCTGTTCTGCCCTTCTTTTGCAGTTTTGGATAGTCAAGCTTCATGTGGCCAATCTTTCCACATTCATAGCATGTGATGTTGTTGGAAGAGTTGTCACCTTTGCTGAAATTTCTTTTATGAAAGGTGGATGACTTTCTTTTGAAGTTGCCTTTCTTATTTAGGAACTTCTTGAAATTTCTAACTAGCATTCCCATCTCTTCTTCAGATTCTGCCTCTTGTGATGAATCATCATCATCACTATCTTCTACTTCTCAGACTTGTGATTTCAGAGCCAATCCCTTCTTTCTTTTATCAGTTTCTTCACTCTTATTCAGTCTGTTCAACTCCAATTCATGTTCTTGCTATTTTCCAAACAATGTGGCAATGGTCATTGATGAGAGGTCTTTAGATTCTGAGATTGCAGTGACTTTAGGTTGCCATTCCCTGCTCAAGCATCTCATTACTTTGTTAATTCAATCTTCATTGGATATAGCTATTCCAAGACCAGCCAATTGATTTACAATGTGTGTAAATCTCTTTTGCATTTCAGTCATAGGTTCTCCTCGATTCATTCTGAACAGCTCATACTCATGTGTGAGGGTGTTCATTCTTACTCTTTTGACATCTGTGGTTCCTTCATGTGTTACTTGCAATGTATCCCACATCACCTTTGCTTGCAATTTGAAACCCTGAAAAACTCATCACGGCTTAAAGCAGATGTCATAATATTCTTATCATGTGCATTATATTGAACTCTTTTCTTATCATCCTTATTCCATTTAGTTTTAGGCTTATTTCTTGGAGCACCATTAGCATTTACAGTAGAGGGGACAAATGGTCCATTTTCTACTGCATCCCAATGTCAACACCTGCTACCTCAAGAAAGATTACCATTCATTCCTTCCAATAGATATACTCAGATCCAGTGAAGGCAAGAGGTCGTGCAAGGGAAGCCCATTCATTCAACCAGTCATTGAAAGCCATACTCTTATAGCTGTTAAGCCAAACTTAAGAGTTTAGCTCTGATGCTAATTGTTGTTTTGGCTTCAATGACTCGAGAGGGGGGGGGGGGGGGGGGGTGAATTTAGTTTTAAAAAAAATATTTCCGTCTTAAAAACTTTTCACAAACTTTTCAAATCAGAGTTGCGGATTTGTGGCCTCAGGATCTTTTACAAAATCAATGAAGGGTTCATATGAAATCTTGAATTAGAAGGTGATGAAGATAAGAAAGTTCGATTCAGAATTAATAGTTCACAGAATAGATTCAGATTAAAAACTCACTAATAACAAAATACAGAAACTGATTAAGCCTTTAAAGATTAAGAACGAGTTATGCAAGTTTCAGATACAAGCATTAACAATCAAGAACAAACTTGCAGGTTTCAGTTTCAGTATTAGTTCAGTTTCAGCAATCAAAACTGGTTTTGATCAACTTAGTTTTGAACGCAAATAACACAGACTTGATTACAATCGGACTCAGGTTTCAATAAAGTTTATACAGATCAAGAACAGAAATTATATTGAACTTTAACATCAGAATCACAGGTTCTTGATCATAAACAGAAAGTAAAGGAGTTTGAGTTTAGAGATACCACACAACCAAATTTATCCTGGTTAAGTCACCTCCACTGTGACCTACATCCAGTCACCACTCCACCTGTGGGTTTTCACACACTAACACAACAAGCTTTAGCCAGGTAGCTTGAAAAACATTTACACCACAGAGCACTCCTTCACCTCGAGATACCACACTCTTGTGAAGAGCCTCAATGTTTTTCCTTAGGGATACCTCACCCTAATCACTCAGAGAGACTCACTCTCTCTTTACAATCGAAAAGTCAAACAAAAAATTGATTCCTAACTCTCAATAGTCAGATAAACAAATTGAAGCGTTTATGAGATGAAACACTCTTTTCACAATAAGCTCAATAAAGATGATGAATGATATATGTTCTGTTGTTATGATTGATATCGTAAAAAGTGTTCCTTTGATCCCTCTTTATATAGAAAACAAGTTATAGTCGTTGGGATCAATCAAAACAGATTTGGATCTGATTAACAGATTATGTTTTCTTTATTCTGGTTCTTGAAATAAGATTCTACATCGGTTTATAGAATTCGCGTCCATCTTGAAAATAAGCGCGTCCATCTAGCCATTTTGACTTAAGATTTTACATCGAACGAGCTAGTAGACGAGCTCCATATGCCACATCATTGAACGGAGCTTCTCATTAAGGTCTTAGCAAGTCCAAAGACTTGTATGGACGAGCACTTCTTGTGTGATCGAGTACTTATGTCACTTTAGTGGACGAGCACTTGTATCACTTTAGTGGACGAGTGCTTGTGTCACTTTAGTGGATGATCGCATGTGTCACTTTATTGGACGAGCGCTTGTATCACTTTAGTGGACGAGCGCTTGTGTCACTTTAGTGGTCGAACACTCTGTCACTTGTGTTGGACGAGCGCTTCTATTACTTCAGTGTTGGACGAGCGCTTCTATTACTTCAGTGTTGGACGAGCGCTTCTATTACTTCAGTTGGACGAGGGCTTTTGTCACTTGTGTTTGGACGAGCGCTTGTTATGAAATCTAATTTCCAAAAATCATTTTCATTAATGAAAACTTATTCCTTTTAATGCAGGTTATGAAAATTGATTTTCTTTCATGCATCTTTTCAAATGAGCTATTTGTGAATAAGAGATTTCATCTCTTACAAATCATCTAAAACTTAAATCTAATTTCTCCTTTAAGCTCTTGTCTTGATGATTCCTTGATCTTTGTCTTTGCTCTTTGGTTCCTCCATGTAGCTCTTTTGATTTCTTCAAGTTCTTCCTTGAATATTCTCCTTTAATTTCTCACTGAACTTCTTGATCACTGCTTGATACCTTTATTTGCTATTTGATACTAAAACACTTGCATACACATTAAGTTGTATTTGTCATATATCAAAATCTCTAAGTCATTGAGTCTAACAAACTCCCCCTTTTTGATTATGACAAATCTTTTAACAAATTATAAGATCAGAGTATAAGTGTAACAGAAGCTAAGTGTTTTTAACAGATTTATATCATGGTATCAGAGCAGAAGTATATCAGAGCAAAAAAAATTATTATCATAGCAGAATTTGATTCACTCTCCATTAATCATGTAAGCTTATTAGCTCCCCCTCAACATATGCATGTTTAATTTGTTATTATCCCCTTTCTCTATATCATACTTTTTCCTCCCCCTTTTGGCATTATCAAAAAGATAAAGAAAAGAAACATTCAAAGAAATACAGAAGGTAAGCATTTAAACATTCAAACATAGCATAAAAAATTGTTCATGATTGAGGGATAGGTACAGGGAAATGAAAGTCTACTCCTGGGTTATCTTTGAGTTTATCAGACTAAAAACACAGGGTATCCATTCTTGACCAAATCTATTTCTTCTGAAACTCTTTTCTAATCATTCATAGATATTCCAAATCAAATCATAGAAGAATCAGAGCATATTTACACAAAGATGCAATCTTATAAACAGTTTATATAGAGACTAGATATATGATTGATCAATTATGCCCAATTCTCTTCTAATGAAAAAGAAGTTTTCCTTGTTCAAGGGCTTGGTAAAATTATCAGCAAGTTGTTTAGTTGTATCAACATATTCAATCTCAATTTCTCTACTTTGAACTTAATCTCTAATGAAATGATGTCTGATTTCTATGTGTTTAGTTCTAGAGTGCATTATGGGATTCATAGTTATGTTAATTGCACTTGTATTGTCACATCTAATAACAACTTGGTTTAGTTGCACACCATAATCAACTAATTGTTGTTTCATCCATACAACCTATGCACAACAGCTACCAGCTGCTACATATTCAGCCTCTAAAGTGGATAAAACCACACTAGATTGTTTCTTACTGAACCATGATACTAATGAGTTTCCTAGTAAATGGCAAGTTCCACTAGTACTCTTTTTATCTAGTTTACAACCAGCAAAATCAGAGTCTGAATAGCTAATTAAAGTACATGTAGCTCCCTTGGGATACCATAATCCCATGTCTTTTGTTCCTAACAGATACTTAATTATCCTTTTAATTGTTGTTAAGTGTGATTCTTTTGGATTTGCTTGATACCTAGCACACATGCATACACTAAACATGATATCTGGCCTACTAGCAGTAAGAAAAAGTAGCGAGCCTATCATACCTCTGAATTTAGAAACATCAACAGGTTTACCTTGCTCATCCTTGTCCAGATAACAGGAGGTACTCATTGGAGTAGCCATCTCCTTAGCATTTTCCATGCCAAACTTCTTGATCAACTCATTGTAGTACTTGGTTTGGCTAATAAAGATTCCACTTTCAGTTTGCTTAATTTGCAGTCCAAGGAAAAAGTTCAGCTCACCCATCATTGACATTTCAAATTCATTCTGCATTAGACTTGCAAACTCATTGCATAACTGCTCATTAGTGGCACCATAAATTATATCATCCACATATATTTGTACAAGTAAAATGTTGTGTGCCTTTTTCTTAGTGAACAAAGTTGTGTCAACTTTACCTCTTTTAAATCCTTTTTCAATGAGAAAATTACTTAACCTTTCATACCAAGCTCTAGGAGCTTGCTTTAAGCCATATAGTGCTTTAGACAGTTTATAAACATGGTTAGGCAATTCATTATTCTCAAATCCAGGTGGTTGACCAACATACACTTCCTCTTGTATAAATCCATTTAAGAAAGCACTCTTAACATCCACTTGATACAATTTAAATCCCATTATGCAAGCATAAGCAAGTAGCATTCTTATAACTTCTAATCTTGCTACTGGTGCATATGTTTCATCATAATCGATGCCTTCTTATTGGTTATACCCTTTGGCTACCAATCTAGCCTTGTTTCTTACAATTCCTAAAAACCCATTTTATACCGATTACTTGACAGTTCTTGGGTTTAGGCACTAGTTTCCAAACTTGGTTTCTTTCAAACTGGTTTAACTCATCTTGCATAGCCATCATCCAATGTTCATCAATTATAGTATCATCTGTGTTCTTAGGTTCTACTTGAGATACAAATGCCATATGATTACAAGCATTTCTATGAGATTGTCTAGTAGTTACCCCCTTTGTAATTTCACCAATGATGTTATCAATTGGATGATTTCTGACAGTCCTCCATTCCTTTGGTAGGTCAGGCTGTTGTTCTGTTTGCTCCTGCTGCAGCAATTAATTCTTTAAGCTTACATCTTCTTCATTGTCATGTTTCTCTTCTAGGAGAGTTTTCTCAATTGAATCTGCAAGATCATCAATAACAGAATCCTTTCCCAACTTTTTGGGGTTAGAATAATCAAATGTCACATGCACAGATTCCTCAATAGTTTGTGTTCTCTTATTATATATTCTAAATGCTTTACTAGATAGAGAGTAACCTAGGAAAATTCCTTCATCAGCCTTTGCATCAAATTTTCCAAGATTATTCTTTACATTGTTAAGAACATAGCATTTGCAGCCAAAAACATGTAAATGTGCTATATTTGGTTTTCTTCCTTTGTAAAGCTTATAAGGGGTTTTCTTTAAGATTGGTCTTATCAAGACTCTATTTAGCACGTAACAGGCTGTATTGACAGCATCTACCCAGAAATGTTTTGGCAAGATAGAGTCGTTCAACATAGTTCTTGCTATCTCCTCTAATCATCTATTCTTTCTTTCCAGTACTCCATTTTGTAGTGGAGTTCTAGGAGCAGAAAAATTCTTTGAATGCCATGCTCATCACAAAAGTTTTCAAACACTTCATTTTGAAATTCTCCCCCATGATCACTTCTTATAGAAACAATTTTCACGTCTTTTCCATTTTGCACAATTTTTGTCATTTTATTAAATGCAGCAAATGAATCACTCTTATGAGATAGAAAATATATCCATGTATATCTAGACGGGCCAAATAAATCCATGTGTAAAAGTTGCAAGGGCCTAGTTGTTGAAACAATGTTCTTTGGTTTAAAAGAGACCTTAAATTGCTTTCCTTTTTGACATGCATCACATAGTCCATATTTCAAAAATTTCAGTTTAGGCAGGCCAACTACAAGATCTTTACGAATCAGTTTATCCAGGTGGTTCATGTGAATGTATGCAATTCTTCTATGCCACAGCCAATTTTCTTCTTCTTTTGAAATAAGACAGCATGCAGTATTTGAAGAGATATTATCTAAATCAAGAATATAGATGTTATCTGCCCTATTTCCAATTAATTTCAAATTTTCATCATGCTGATTTTCTATTAAGCAACTGTTGGAATTGAATTTTACCATGAAGCCTTTGTCACATAGTTGACTGACACTTTATAGGTTGTGTTTCAGTCCCTCAACATATAGTACATCCTCAATGATTGTTGTTGAGTCACTTCCAATGTTGCCAATGCCAAGTATTCTCCCTTTATTGTTGTCTCCATAGGTAACACTACCACTCGACTTTAGGGTAAATGAAATGAATTTGGTTTTGTCTCCAGTCATGTGCTTGGAACAGCCACTGTCAAATACCATTTCACATTCTTGGCTTTCCAACACACCTACAAAGCAGAATCATGTTTGTGTTTTATGTACCCAAATCTATTTGGGTCCTTTTGGGTTAGTTACAACAATAGTTCCTTTAGGAACACATATATACTTAGATTTATTGTATGCTGATTTTCTGTATTGACGTGTAGATGCTGTGTGCCCTTTTCTAGCACAAAAATTGCATTTAAGAAATGGTTTGTTTGATGTCTTAGGTGCAGCAAAAAATTTCTTGAAATATTTCTCATGTATCTTTGGTTTATAGCCTATTCCAACCTTATCGTAAACACATTTTTGCTGTCCTAACAAAGCATTCAAGTTATCTCTACCATTTGTGAACTTGGCTAAGTCATTTTTCAGTTTTTCAATTTCTTTAGTCAATGTACAACACTTAGAACAATTAGGGCTTGATGCAATCAAGACCTTATTCCTAGCTTCTAGTTGTCTTTCTTTCACAGCACAATTTTCTGTTTCTAATTCATCTAGCTCTTTGTTTAAAACAGAGTTTTTCTCTTCTAGGCATGTGGTGGTTTTCTTAGACTTATTTAGCAATCTAGCAAGTCTAATGGATTCTTTATGAAGTTCTTCAAAAGCATTTTGCAATTCATCATAAGAAGGTTGATAATTAGAACTTACTTCACTTTATGAATCGCTATGATTGCTGGCCATCAAGCACAGGTTGTCACCTTTGCTGAAATTTCTTTTATGAAAGGTGGATGTCTTTCTTTTTAAGTTGCCTTTCTTCTTTAGGAACTTCTTGAAATTTCTAACTAGCATTCCCATCTCTTCTTCAGATTCTGCCTCTTGTGCTGAATCATCATCATCACTGTCTTCTACTTCTCAGACTTGTGATTTCAGAGCCAATCCCTTCTTTCTTTTATCAGTTTTTTCACTTTTATTCAGTTTGTTCAACTCCAATTCATGTTCTTGCTGTTTTCCAAACAATGTGGCAATGGTCATTGATGAGAGGTCTCTAGATTCTGAGATTGCAGTGACTTTAGGTTGCCATTCCCTGCTCAAGCATCTCATTACTTTATTAATTTAATCTTCATTGGATATATCTATTCCAAGACCAGCCAATTGATTTACAATGTGTGTAAATCTCTTTTGCATTTCAGTCATAGGTTCTCCTCGATTCATTCTGAACAGCTCATACTCATGTGTGAGGGTGTTCATTCTTACTCTTTTGACATCTGTGGTTCCTTCATGTGTTACTTGCAATGTATCCCACATCTCCTTTGCTAATTTGCAATTTGATACCCTGAAAAACTCATCACGGCTTAAAGCAGATGTCGTAATATTCTTAGTATGTGCATTATATTGAACTCTTTTCTTATCATCCTCATTCCATTTAGTTTTAGGCTTATTTCTTGGAGCACCATTAGCATCTACAGTAGAGTGGACAAATGGTCCATTTTCTACTGCATCCCATATGTAAACACCTGCTGCCTCAAGAAAGATTACCATTCTTTCCTTCCAATAGATATACTTAGATCCATTGAAGGCAGGCAGGCGTGCAAGGGAAGCCCCTTCATTCAACCAGTCATTGGAAGCCATACTCTTATAGCTGTTAAGCCAAACTTAAGAGTTTAGCTCTGATGCCAATTGTTGTTTTGGCTTCAATGACTCAAGAGGGGGGGAGAGGGGGAGGTAAATTGAGTTTTCAAAAAAAAATCTTTCCCTTTTAAAAACTTTTCACAAACTTTTCAAATCAGAGTTGCGGATTTGTGGCATCAGGATCTTTTACAAAATCAATGAAGGGTTTATATGAAATCTTGAATTGGAAGGTGATGAAGATAAGAAAGATCGATTCAGAATTAATAGATCACAGAATAGGTTCAGGTTCAAAACTCAGTAATAACAAAATACAGAAACTGATTAAGCCTTTAAAGATTAAGAACAAGTTATGAAAGTTTTAGATACAAGCATTAACAATCAAGAACAAACTTGCAGGTTTCAGTTTCAGTATTAGTTCTGTTTTAGCAATCAAAAATGGTTTTGATCAACTTAGTTTTGAACACAAATAACACAGACTTGATTACAATCGGACTCAGGTTTCGATACAGTTTATACAGATCAATAAAAGAAATTATATTGAATTTTAAACATCAAAATCACAGGTTCTTGATCATAAACAAAAAGTAAAGGAGTTTGAGTTTAGAGATACCACACAACCAAATTTATCCTGGTAAGTCACCTCCACTGTGACCTACATCCCGTCCCCACTCCACCTGTGGTTTTTCACACACTAACACAACAAGCTTTAGCCAGGTAGCTTGAAAAACATTTACACCACAGAGCACTCCTTCACCTCGAGATACCACACTCTTGTGAAGAGCCTCAATGTTCTTCCTTAGGGATACCTCACCCTAATCACTCAAAGAGACTCCCTCTCTCTTTATAATCGAAAAGTAAAACAAAAAATTAATCCTAACTCTCAATAGTCAGATAAACAAATTGAAGCACTAATGAGATGAAACACTCTTTTCACAATAAGCTCAAGAAAGATGATGAATGATATGTGTTCTGTTGTTATGATTGATATCATAAAAAGTGTTCGTTTGATCCCTCTTTATATAGAAAACAAGCTATAGTCTTTGGGATCAATCAAAACAGATTTGGATCTGATTAACAGAATCTGTTTTCTTGATTCTGGTTCTTGAAATAAGATTCTACATCGGTTTATAGAATTCGCGTCCATCTTGAAAATAAGTGCGTCCATCTAGCCATTTTGAATTAAGATTTTACATCGAACGAGCTAGTAGACGAGCTCCATATGCCAGGTCATTGAACGGAGCTTTTCATTAAGGTCTTAGCAAGTCCAAAGACTTGTATGGATGAGCACTTCTTGTATGAACGAGTACTTCTGTCACTTTAGTGGACGAGCGCTTGTATCACTTTAGTGGACGAGCGCTTGTGTCATTTTAGTGGACGAGCACTTCTGTCACTTGTGTTGGATGAGCGCTTCTATTACTTCAGTGTTGGAAGAGCGCTTCTATTACTTCAGTGTTGGACGAGCGCTTCTATTACTTCAGTTGGACGAGCGTTTTTGTCACTTGTGTGTGGACGAGCACTTGTTATGAAATCTTATTTCCAAAAATCATTTTCATTAACGAGAACTTATTCCTTTTGATGCAGGTTATGAAAACTGATTTTGTTTCTTGCATCTTTTCAAATGAGCTATTTGTGAATAAGAGATTTCATCTCTTACAAATCATCTAAGACTTAAATCTAATTTCTCCTTTAAGCTCTTGATGATTCCTTGATCTTTGCCTTTGCTCTTTGGTTCCTCCATGTAGCTCTTTTGATTTCTTCAAGTTCTTCCTTAAATATTCTCCTTTAATTGCTCACTGAACTTGTTGATCACTGCTTGATACCTGTCTTTGCTATTTGATACTAAAACACTTGCACACACATTAAGTTGTATTTGTCATATATCAATATCTCTAAGTCATTGAGTCTAACAACATACTGTAATGTTGATTCTATGTTTAATGATCCTTTTGATTGTGATGAATTAGAAGGATATGATAATAATATGAGAATTGTTTATTTTCAGATGTCGAACACATTGAGTAAGACTTGGTATCCGGCCGGTCAGCGGACTCGAACGGTATATAAACGAGACCGTCAGAGAAGGGGACTCTAGTGAAAGAACCCCAGAGTTTGGAGGGTAGTTATGCAGTGACCGAGGTCACCTGCCGGTCAGCGGATCCAATCGGGGTATAAATGTGGACATCGGAGTGGGAGACTTTGGTGATCAACTCCAAATGGAAAACAAGCATCTTACTCAATGGTTAAATGATTGCAAATGCAACTTCATAGTTGCAATGATGATATGGTTTGAGTAAGTGGTAAAGTATGACATGACACATGTATATACTTATATATTTGATATATGTCTGATTGTGTTTGTACACCCTCACTAAGTTACTCACCCCCACCCTTTTTGGTTCAGCTTCAGGTACTCCTCGAGGGAATCCATCTCAGGGAGCCCATGCACATGAGTAGTGTGGGCAGTTGCTATAGCTTTGTTATTTCTTTGGTTTTTGTTTAGTCATAGATACCCCTTCATTTGTTTAAAATTTGGGACTATTCCCCTTTTTGTTGTAAACTATTCCATTTCAATTAAACTCTGGATGTAGACTCTGGGCCACCTTGGCTTATTGTTTTGGAATGATCATTTACTTTGATATTTACGTTGGTATTATATAATTACCTATGTTGCGATGTGACTTATACGTACTTGATAGGCCTTGGGAATGAGACATCGTGGTCTCATTCTGGCCAGTAGGGACGCCTAAGTTGGGTCCTGACAATAACCAAATACTCATAGTGACCATAACGCGTCCTAAAAGCAGTCTTTGGGATATCCTCAGACTTAACTCAAATTTGATGGTATCCAAACCTTTAATCTATCTTGGAGAAAACAAAAGCTCCTATCAACTGGTCCATAAGACAACCACCAAGGGAGGGGATACCTATTCTTAATGGTCACTTTGTTGAGTTACCGAAAATCGACACACAACCTCATGCTGCCATCCTTCTTCTTTACTTACAACATTGGTGCTCCCCATGGGGACACGCTAGGCCTAATGAATTGTTTCTGAGTCAGTTCCTCCAACTGTTTCTTCAACTTAGCTAGTTCTAGAAGAGACATCCTACAATGTGCTATGGATATGGGTCCCGTTCTCGGTACTAAGTCTATGGTAAACTCAACATCTCTCTCAGGGGGGTAACTCATAAACATCCCCAAGGAACACTTCTGGGAACTCTCTCACTATTGGCACATTTCCAATATCAGGCTTGCTCTTTACTTTCAGTGAGGATAATATCATGTACACTTGGGCCTCTTCTTTCATAGAAGCCTTAACTTGGTTGGCAGAGAGAAATCTGAGATCCTTAGACTCCATATGAGTTCCAAAAACTATGGTTTTATCAAAACAATTTAAGAGGACATGGTTGGAAGATAACCGGTCCATGCCAAGAATAACCTCAAGTTCCCTTAGGGGTAATCATACAAGATCAACAATAAAATTCCTACCATCAATGGTAATGAGACAATTCTTGCATGCATGTGAAGTAAGAACATGTCTTTTTATGGGCGTAGCAACAATTAAATCACATTCAAGAAGGGTCATAGGCAATTTAAGACTCTTAACACCTTCATGTGATATAAACAACTGAGTCTCTCCCGAATCAAACAAAAGAGCTAAAGGATTTCCATCAATGAGGCACATACCTTGGATCAAGTCCTCGGACTCTAATTCCTCAACTCCACTAAGAGTAAAGACTCTTCCGCTGGTCTTCAGTCGATTGGCTTGGGGCTTCTAATTCTTGCTAGTAAAGACTCTTCTTGCTAGTACTTCGCGGTTGATGTGGTCAGACTTGCCACACTTGAAGCAGATGACGTCTGTCTCCTTGCATTGAGCGGTGTAACGATCCTGTCCACACTTTCCACACCGAATGGATCTAGGAGCAGAAGAATCACAACTCCTAAACCTGTCTGAAGAGAACTGTGGCCTCTTGCCACTCTACTTGAAGTCCTGGCCGATTGGAGCTAGACGCTGCTTTCCCTTGTTCTTCTGATCATTCTTCCAGCTGCTCTGGGCATCTGAACTCTTGTAGCTTGACACTCTGGATTTGTAGGCATCCTCAAAGATCCTACACTTGTTCACCAACACTGGAAAGACGCGGATCTGCTGGTAACTGATGGCTTCCTTGATCTCTGGATGCAGACCATCCTCGAACTTCACGCACTTGGAGTGGTCATCAGTTACATACTGATACAGTCTGTAATAACGAGAGGGCTCCTCAAAATTTGCAGCATACTCTTCCACGGACATACTCACTTGCTTTAGAGCCAAGAACTCCATCTCCTTCTTGTCGAGAATGTCAGCTGGAAAGTACTTCTCCAAGAATCTGTCCTTGAAGACATTCCAAGTAACCACCGTACCCTCAGCTTCCATACGTCGGCGACAATTCTCCCACCAATGCTCAGCTTTCTCTATCAGAATGAAAGTCCCAAAGATGACTTTGTGAATGTTGTTTCATCCCATAGCCCGAAAGATCTTCTCCATCTCTCGCATCCACAAAAGAGCACCTTCAGGGTCAGAAGCTCCCTTGAACGAGGCCAGGTTGTACCACTGGAACTTATACAGACCCTAAAACTCAGCTGGTCCTCCATTGTTGTTGTTCTGGTTCTGTCCTATAGCAATGGCAAGCAGTGCCAAATCATCAGCGATAGCTTGATCGTTCTTACCACTTCCTGCCATTGGTTCCTGTACTTGCCCAAGCTAACTATTAAATACAGAGAACCAGGAAGGAAGAACTACAGGTTCTTAATACTACACATCATTATCTATAGCAAATTATAGATAATGCAAACAAGAGCATACAGAAGACTTATAACAGGCTCATAGCACAACCTTATAGGACAGACCTGCTCTGATACCACTAAATGTGACACTCTGTACCCCACATGTATTTATAAAGCAATAACATAGAAGAAAATAAAATTAATACATACATATCATTTATTATAAAATGAAAACCAACAGATAGAAGATACCACATTGTAACAAAACATAAACAACAGAAATAAAAACATACAATGAAAAACATAACCCAACCCCAATATCACATTACAGAGCTGGTATAACCAAAATCCAAAAACATTACGGATAAACAAACTAAAACTGGAAATCCTAAACTACGAGCAGTGGCTCCTCAGAGTCACTCCTCAACAAGATACTCACCATCCTCTTCATAACAAAAGGTACATGCAAAGCAAACAACAAAAGATGGGGAGTATGAAACATGTATAAAATATAATGGCACGGAAGCAGTTAGAAAGATGATCATACATCATGACAATAGCATGTGATCACAAGTCAACATACAAAACACATTTATATCATCTATAACAATTCAATCAATATATGCTATACGGTGCAACACTACTCCACTACTCCATTATGCATGTGGATCCAATCTACTTCAGGAAGTCAACTTCGAAGTTACATATCCATATTGGTCATTAAGTACCAACGCCGACAATTCACCAAACCATGGGTGAACCCTTTGGATAGCTGACGCACCTTACTCTCTGATAAGCCTCTGGCTCATCTAGTTTTATGGCTAGTATGACCAGGGTTTTGTGCAAATTATATCCTATTTTCACCCAACTTAGATTAGATTGTCCTCAAGCAAGGTTTTGAGTCTCTAGAGTAGTTTTAGGTTAATTTAGCTAGATTTGAGTTAAATAATACACTTATAGTTATTTCTTTGTTTTCAGGTTAAGTGAAAGTCAAGAGAATAAGGAAACAGGGGGTTCGCCCCGCGAATGCTTACTCGCCACGCGACCCCGAAGCCTGACTGTTCCAAAAAAATGCAAGGTCTCTGGTTTGCCTCGCGAGGAAGGTCTCGCCCCGTGAGTGTTGCAACCCTGAAAAGTCAGAGACGATCACGGCTTGCCTGTGTTGAAGGTCACGGCCGTAGCAGTTTTGAAGTTGAAGAGTCTCGCCTCGCGAAGAATTGTTCGCCTCGCGAGAATGCCAAAGGTTGCAGACTGTTCGCAGGATTCGCGTCGCGAGAGAGGCTTCGCCTCGCGAATAAGCTTAATTTCTGACTTGTATAAATTGATGTTCTGAACAGTTTAGAGGGACTTTTGCTTCTTCATTGTTTAGTTTTACATTTTCTCTGTGTGATTTCGTTTTTGTCATGGAGAACTAAGTTCTAGGATTAGTCTACTGTATGAGAATTCTATATACTTGAGGTTTTGTAAATCCCTATTTTAATTGCTTTTCCCTTTTCAATACCATATTATACATTTCTGTTTGTTATTTAAGGAGTGTGTAGTATTGTATTGATTTGTTTCAGTGATGTTATTTTCCTATACTTAATCGCGTTTGTTATTTCGCGTGTGTTCATTCATGTTCGTTTGTTCATGAGAGCTTAACCCCGTTTGTTATTTCGGGAATAGGAACTTGCATCCATAGTAGCAATTACGTTGTTAGTTGTTCTTCAGAATCGAAAGGGGATTAGAATCGCTTAGGGCTTGGGATTACATTAACCAAGGATAGTTGGGAATTCTTGACAAGAGATTAATCGTTGTTTGATAATTGATAATCTCTTTTCAACTGCCTGCTTTTTAATTGCTCTCTTTTTTGCTTGTTTCTTATTTGCACTCCAATTCAAACCCCCCCAAAAAAACTGATTTTTGTGGAAGATAACATTTTCGAGTCCTTGAGAGACGACATCCGAGTTGTCGCACTAAACTACAGTTTTAAACCCGCTCGTATTTTTTTTGCGCGTGCGCGACAAATACGACCAAAAATTGGCGCCATGTCGGGACTCGAGTTGTTATTTTTCGGAATTTGTTTTATTTTATTTTCTTGTCTTTCTTTTATTTTCTGTTTTGTTTTGAGTTGGTCTTGCTACTAGGTCTCATTGCCCTGAATCGTGTGATTTTGACCGGAAATTGAAAGAACACTGCACACACCGTAGGGAATTTCGGGCTAGCACTAGTAGTGATTCCAATTTTAAAACTGCTTTTGAAAACATGGGAGACCAGAGGACATTAAGACAGCCACGCCCCCGATGTCAACTATAATGGATTGTGTATTTCTTATCCTGGTGCCGACACTCCTTTTGAACTGAAATCTGGTTTTATTCACTTGTTGCCCAAGTTTAATGGTCTTGCAGGTGAGGATCCACACAAGCACTTGAAGGAATTCCAAGTTGTATGCTCCACAACCTCGAGATCGGAGGGAGTCACCGAGGATAGTATCAAGTCAAGGCTTTTCCGTTTTCACCTCAGGAGCCGCAAAGGATTGGCTATTGTATCTCGAGCCCAACTCCATCACCACTTGGAATGATTTGAAGAGGGTGTTCCTAGAAAGATATTTTCCTGCTTCAAGAGCTGCTTCAATAAGGAAAGAGATATGTGGCATCAGGCAAGGGAACGAGTCACTAGCTGAATACTGGGAAAGGTTCAAGCATTTGGTATCTAGTTTCCCTCAGCATCAAATTTCTGAACAACTCCTGATCCAATACTTTTATGAAGGATTGCTGCCGATGGATAGGAATCTTTTGGATGCTGCTAGTGGGGGAGCATTAGTTGATAAGACCCCAGCTGCTGCCAAGCAACTCATTGAGAATATGTCATTGAATTCCCAGCAGTTTTCTACAAGAAGAAATTCAGTTGAGCCAAGAGGTGTGCATGAGATTCATAGTTCATCTTCCAACCAGGCCGCCATTGAAAATAGATTGGATGAGCTGACTTCTTTTGTAAGGCAATTGGCAATAGACAGAGTTCAGCCTGCACGGTTGTGTAGCATCTGCAATTCACCTGAGCACCCACATGATGCATGCCCTATCCAGAGAGAAGAGTTTGTCAGTGAAGTATCTCAAGCCTTTGCAGTCCATCCGTATAATCAAGGCAATAACCAGAACAGGTACAGCACTCCAGACCTCTCAACAAATAGGTACCATCCCAGTTGGAGTAATCATCCTAATCTGCGGTATGGGAACTCATCCCAACAACAGCCGATGGCACCTCAGAATCATCCTCCAGTGACCACTTCTGCACCTTCTGGACCATCATTAGAAGACTTGGTAAAGCAAATGGCTGCATCTAGTATACAGTTTCAGCAGCGGACAGATGCTAGCATTCAAGATTTGAGGACACAGATTGGGCCAATGGCCACATCCATGAATAGCATAAAAGAAGGTCAAGGGACAAACCAGCTGCCCCGCACACCAAAGTGATAAATCCTAATGCCTCCAACCCTAATGTGAGTGCCATCTCTCTGAGATCTGGAAAGGTTGTTGAGGCCACTTCTGGAAAGGATGAAGAAACTGTTGAGGTTACTCCTGAGCCTATGGTCGATGTTACAGCTGAGAAAGTGTACAGAACACCAATCCCATTCCCACACAGATTGCAGAATAATAAGAAGATTGGTGGTGAAGATAAGGAGAAGGAAATTCTTGATGTTTTAAGAAAGGTAGGTGTTAATATCCCACTGTTGGATGTGATCAAGCAAGTGCCCAAGTATGCAAAATTTCTCAAGGACCTATGCACCAACAAGAGGAAGATGAAGAATAATGAGAGGGTTGATTTGGGAATGAATGTCTCAGCGCTTATCCAGTCTGAACCAGAAAGAGTTGCTGTTATAGGCCCTACTCAGGTATTACCACAGAAGTGCAAGGATCCAGGCGTATTTACTATTCTATGCACTATTGGGGACAAGAGGTTTGAAAGTTGCATGCTGGACTTGGGAGCCTCTATCAATGTCATGCCTACCTCCATCTTTAACAAACTTGATCTTGGTCCCTTGAAGTATACAGGTATCACCATTCAGTTGGCCAACAGGACCAGTGCTCGCCCCATGGGAATGGTGGAAGATGTACTAGTGCAAGTTGATGATCTGATCTTCCCAGCTGACTTCTACATCCTGGACATGGCAGGCGAGACACATTCCAGTAAATCACCAATCATCCTGGGCCGACCATTCATGAAGACAGCCAAGACTAACATTGATGTTGATGATGGGACCATGTCTATGAAGTTTGGGGATATAGTTGCAAAGTTTAACATATTTGATGCTATGAAACATCCAGTGGAAGAGCACTCTGTATTCCACATGGAGCTGATCTCTGAGACTATTGAGGACACCCATGAGAACTTGTTTTCTAATTTTCCACTTAATTCTGGCTGTGATGATATTTTTTCTTGCCCTGATTGTACTAACGCTAACCATTGTGTGGTTTGTGCTGAGATTGCTGCATGTTTAGCAGGTGATAAATTTGTCAGTGCAGTGGATGAGAAACATGAAGAAGATGAAGCAGCACCGGAGGCCCTCCCTACCTATCTGCCACCTCCCCCTACGAAACCACCAGAGGAAATATATTTTGCACCATGGATAGTTCAAGGGATTGAAGCCAAATTCTATTGGGAGGACTTTGTTGATGAAGCGGTCGTTTTTGACCCGAGCGAAGGTGATGAGTCCGCCGCATTGAGCAAGGTCGCCATCATTGGCAAGTGTTTACTCATATATCAAGGATGCAAGTTATGGGACCATGAAATGAACTCTACCTCTTTGGCCTTAGACTGCAAGGAATGGGATCCAGGTGGCAGCTCCCGCATACACTGCACTTGATCAGGGAGTACTCTTTTCCTTTCCCTCACTATGATTTTATAGTTCTGTTGTTCATTGGGGACAATGCATGTTTTAAGTGTGGGGGAGGGAACTAGTTGTAGTTTTTCCTTTTCTTTGAATAAAACTCCTGAATAATTTGAGAAGCTCAGGAGTATTTGTGTGTTAAGTTTTTAGTTGGAAAGTTTGCTAGATTTTGATTGATGTTGCACATATTGCTTGCTTGATTGATATGTGATGATTCCCCCTAGGCTGAAAAATTTTTGTTTTTGAAAAGTGAGTCCCATGTGAAATTGAAAACTGAACTTTGGGATTTTGTTATGATGGCATGATTTATGATAAGTTTGGGGTGATAGGAAGCACACACTAGGGATAGAATCTCTTTCAAACAATTTGCATGAATGTCCAGGTGAGGTTTTGAGCCCCCAACATGTTTTAAACTGTGTGAAAATCACTTTCAAGTTGCACTTCCCTGAATTTGATTGAATCTCTTTTTGGTTTGCATGATTATGTGTTTGCTTCAGATGATTTAGGCATTTTCTTTGTAAATAACTACTTAGCCTAAAAATAACCAAATCCTAATGCATGTTCCCTAGTTAGTCCCTTTGAGCCTTATTAGCCTGATTAATTCTTGATAACCTAATGTTATAAGCCCAAAAATCTGGAAAACTATGTTAACCGATCTTAGGATTAGGAGAGCATGTAATCTTAGAATGGGTGCAAGAAACTAAGTTTGGGGTGGCTGCAAGGTGTAATATGTTTTTGGGATTGAGAAAAAAATATATAAAAAAAAAGAGAAAAAAAAGTTGGAGCCAAAGGCTTATGAAAGAAAAAGTGTATAAATGAAAAAAAAAAACAATAAAAATAAAAAGTGTTGAAATAAAAGGCTGTAGTCACCTAGAAGTGTAAAGAAAAAAATAAAGAAAGGAACTTGAGTGAATTTCAAAGTGTAAATATAGTTCATGCTCTCTTAGTTCCTAGGGTCTTCAGCCTAGTTCCTTTTGTATATCCTACCCTTAGCCAGGCCCCATTACAACCCATAAAAGACCTTTTGATGTTGCTTGCATGTTTTCTGTGGGAACCATTTTGAGATGAAAATCAAATTTTTGGGAAGTGTTCTTGAAGAGTGAAACTGAGTGCAAGTTGTTAGCCTGACACAAACTGAGTGATTGAGTGAACAAATAATGCCCTTGTGAGGAAGGCAGTTGTTTGGATTTGGTGATCTCCCTCTTGTGTGTGACTTAGATCCCTTACTTAGATTTTTGATTGCCTGAATGATGAAATTCTCAAATGTTTAGAATAAATGAATGTGGGGATTGCTTTGTTGAAAGGGGGGACAATGAAGAAAACTGTTTTTATGTATTGCTTGAATGTGTGCAATATTGATTGAATCTTTTAAGCTTGCCAGGTCTTGAGTCTTTTTTATTTTTGAGTCTTAGTTTGCTTGGGGACAAGCAAAGTTTAAGTTTGGGGTATTTTGATAAGCCTCTGGCTCATCTAGTTTTATGGCTAGTATGACCAGGGTTTTGTGCAAATTATATCCTATTTTCACCCAACTTATATTAGATTGTCCTCAAGCAAGGTTTTGAGTCTCTAGAGTAGTTTTAGGTTAATTTAGCTAGATTTGAGTTAAATAATACACTTATAGTTATTTCTTTGTTTTCAGGTTAAGTGAAAGTCAAGAGAATAAGGAAACAGGGGGTTCGCCCCGCGAATGCTTACTCGCCACGCGACCCCGAAGCCTGACTGTTCCAAAAAAATGCAAGGTCTCTGGTTCGCCTCGCGAAGAAGGTCTCGCCCCGCGAGTGTTGCAACCCTGAAAAGTCAGAGACGATCACGGCTTGCCCGTGTTGAAGGTCACGGCCGTAGCAGTTTTGAAGTTGAAGAGTCTTGCCTCGCGAAGAATTGTTCGCCTCGCGAGAATGCCAAAGGTTGCAGACTGTTCGCAGGATTCGCGTCGCAAGAGAGGCTTCGCCTCGCGAATAAGCTTAATTTCTGACTTGTATAAATTGATGTTCTGAACAGTTTAGAGGGACTTTTGCTTCTTCATTGTTTAGTTTTACATTTTCTCTGTGTGATTTCGTTTTTTTCATGGAGAACTAAGTTCTAGGATTAGTCTACTGTATGAGAATTCTATATACTTGAGGTTTTGTAAATCCCTATTTTAATTGCTTTTCCCTTTTCAATACCATATTATACATTTCTGTTTGTTATTTCAGGAGTGTGTAGTATTGTATTGATTTGTTTCAGTGATGTTATTTTCCTATACTTAATCGCGTTTGTTATTTCGCGTGTGTTCATTCATGTTCGTTTGTTCATGAGAGCTTAACCCCGTTTGTTATTTAGGGAATAGGAACTTGCATCCATAGTAGCAATTACGTTGTTAGTTGTTCTTTGAATCGAAAGGGGATTAGAATCGCTTAGGGCTTGGGATTACATTAACCAAGGATAGTTGGGAATTCTTGACAGATGAGATTAATCGTTGTTTGATAATTGATAATCTCTTTTCAACTGCCCTGCTTTTAATTGCTCTGTTTTGCTTGTTTCTTATTTGCACTCCAATTCAACCCCCCCCAAAACTGATTTTTGTGGAAGATAACATTTTCAGAGTCCTTGAGAGACGACATCCGAGTTGTCGCACTAAACTACAGTTTTAAACCCGCTCGTCCTTTTTGGCGCGTGCGCGACAGCGCGACCACTCTCGGATGTTCCACCACGGGTGTACACGACTCACCTAACTCTCGGATGAATCACCATAAACGGTCAGATCGTCTTACTCTCGGATGACCTCCCCTGTGTTGAACACCCCCCACTAACATCTTTGATGCATGAATGTGTGAGGAACAATATCACACCATCAAACAATCACCACCTCCGCTTAGGCCACTAGGCTACCCAATTTTTATCACCATCAACACCTCAACCACTTGGCATCGCGGCCCCCTTGGCCACTAGGCACCAAGGTTCAACTTTATCAACACTGTGACCATTAGGCATCAAGGCCCGCTTGACCACTTGGCACCAAGGTACGACAACGTGCGGTAAACATCGTTACCATCTTAACCATCTTTACATTTTTTTTAATTACACTTACTAAATCTTCATTGGATTATCTAACTTGTTTTTGCTTCGTTGGGTGTCTTATTTTTGGGGTGAAACACCCCTGTTTCTGTCTTCTACATTTTGTTCTGAACAGGGGAGCACGATCATGCTGACTATTGAGCACGACCGTGCTCACTGGAGCATGGCCATCCTGTTTCTGGGAAGAAGGTTTGGGAACCCTTGCTAGGCTTCCTAGGGCATTCAAAGATCAATCATATTGGCTTTTACTAACCATCACATCAGTTTCATTACTTTTAATTAATCTCCATGTCTTGTACTTATTGGGGAATTAATCCTTTAATTCTAACTTCATTATTAAAGTCCCTAAAACACTCAAGAATCAATCCTAGGGTCTTAACTAAGTCTTTGAGTAATAATTTGACTTCCCTTTACTACGGTTCGAGTATTATTAAACATCATTATTAACGTCTTTTAATGTCTCATTAACATTAAGCTCATCATCTCACAACATCAACCAAACAGCCAAGTCAAACATCCATGGCAATACCATCATCGAATACATAACAGCATCATCATCATAAATTATTCACAAACAATATAATAATCAAAGCATGCCAATAACATTGAAATCATATCATACATATAGCAAACAACATCAAATAGGAAAATAACCTACGACAGGGTCATGGGTTAACCCTTTCATCTTATGCTACCCCCAATGCCTACATGTTCATAATATCCATTCTCCCCATACCTGGTATGAAGACCTGAGCCTCTTGACAAACGTAAGCGAAACAACTCTTGTTCCCTTGAGCGACTAGATGAGTTCCTCAACCCTTGGCCAACACAAAAATGACAAACATTAACAACTTCAACTTATGAATGCATGAGCACAACAACAAACAAGGCAACCACCTCCCTTGCTTGGGCCGATAAACACCCAAGACTTATCACCATCAACATCAACACCTTAACCATTCTGGGTTAAGGCCTCTTTAGCCAAAAAGCACTATGGTTCAACTCATCAACACCTCGACCAAAAAGCATCGAAGCCACTTTGGCCAAAAAGCACCAAAGCGTATCAACATGCAGCAGCCCATTGGGCACCGGCTTAACCAACTTAACAATCTTGTTATCTTAATTAACCTTTTAATTAAGTTATCTGACTCTCCTTCATTCGATTTGTGTATTATTACATTATAGGGGACAATTAGGGTGAAACACCCCTTTAAAACCTTTAATTCATGTTCTGACCGGTAAGGGGAGCACGGGCGTGCTCACCCCAGCACGGTCGTGCTGTAACTAAAGTGGAGCACGATCGTGCTCACTGTCCTGCACGGCCGTGCTCAAAGCACGACCTGTCTTCCAGAATTTAACTGGGAGCACGGGTGTGCTCCCTGTTCAGCACGGCCATGCTCCTGTGACAGTCGTACTGTTCTAGGTATATTCAACTTATGTTCTTGGAATTTGGCTACCTAACGCTTTCTAATCAAATCCTAGGGTCCTTTGACTAGTCCAATTGGCATCAAACCTCAGCTCTCACTAACGGTTCATGTTTTATGAATCATTAGGAATTAATCCCTGAATTCTTATGTTAACTAAGTTTCCTAAATTAGCCAATTATGGTCTTATTAACATGTTCAACTGTAGCCAACACTCAGCCAAACAACATCATCAATAACAACAACCAACAATATTCTCATAACATCATTATTATTTAACCAATGGCATACATCATAGCAATGTTCATCAACATACACTATTGGGCATATAACTTCACAACAATCTAACGTTCATAAAAAAAAAAACATACCAACTAACAATTATAGAAATTAATTCATACAACCAAACAGAGCATGGCATTGACAACAGTTTAGGCATAATTATCGATAACATTTAACATTCATAATAGATAATAAAACAATGGGGTAATGGGAACCCCTCATCTTACGCTGCCCCCTTGCCTGATGAATTCACTATCCTTCTCCCCATACCTGGTATGAAGAATCCGATAGTGACAACTCAACTGATAAGCCAACGCGTCCCTCGAATGGCTTAGTTAGCTTTCCAAGCCTTGGTCAAACAAAAGGGGTTAAACCATTAGTTCCCAATTCTTAATAAAAGAAAGGAAACCAAAAGAGGGAATAACTATTACCTTACTATGATTGGCACTAACTAACTAGATATACCCACAAGTCTCCAAAGCTCCAACAATCCAATGGGTTTAGTGAAAATAGGGAGAAAACTAGGTTTAGCCGCACTAGGGTGGCTGCTGTTGCCAAAATAGGGTTGATGACTAAAACCCTCCGTTATTGTTCTGTATTTAAAAGCACAGACCTAAGCATGGTCGTGCTCCTCCTTAAGCACGACCTTACTCAACTTAGCGCCTACAAGGCGCGGTTAGGTCTTGAGCATGGGCGTGCTCACTATTGAGCACGGGCATGCTCAAATTAGCGTTAGCGAGACGCGTTAGCCCAACTAGCACAGTCGTGCTTTCTACCCAGCACGGTCGTGCTTGTGACTCAGACAGTCACAAGACACAAGCCTAAGAAATGGATTTTCCACCTACAACCCAATTAGCCCATTATGAACCTTCCTAACAAACAAGGCACACATAAAAGCGCTTCATAAAAAAAGGGGTGTTACAACTCCACCCCCTTATAAAAATTTCATCATCGAAATTTCTACTCACCTCAATTGAAAAGGTGTGGATACGATTCCATCATGTTGTTTTCCAGCTCCCATGTAGCACTCTGCTCAGTAGCCCCATTCCAATCGACTTTGACCAAAGCAATCTCCTTGCCTCTTAGCTGCTTCACTCTCCTATCCTCGACTCAAAGGGGTAATACCTCAAAAGTCAAGTTCTCTTTTAACTGTATGGTATCGGGGGTTATCACGTGACTAGGGTCATGAACGTACTTTCTGAGTTGGGACACATGAAAGACACTGTGAAGGTTTGACAAGAACGGTGGTAAGGCTATTTGGTAGCAACTTCGCCGACTCTTTTTAGAATTTGGTAAGGACCAATGAATCTAGGAGTAAGTTTCTTCGCTTTAATCACTCTACCAACCCCATTTATCGGAGTAACTCTCAAGAACACGTGGTCACCTTCCTGGAATTTGAGCGCCTTCCTCCTTTTGTCATGGTAGCTCTTTTTCCTACTTTATGCCACTTTCGTCTTTTTCTGAATCATTCTCACTTTATCGGTGGTTTCTTGCACTACCTCGGGTCCTAAGACAACACTATCACCAGGTTCACTCCAACACAAGGGTGTCTTATTTCTCCTCCCATACAGAGCTTCATAAGGTGTCATCCCAATACTGGAATGGAAACTATTGTTGTAGGTAAACTCTATCAGGGGCAAAAACTTGTCCCAACCACCCGGCTGCTCTAGCACACAAACTCTAAGCAAGTCCTCTAAGGACTGGATGGTTCGCTCACTATGACCATCAATCTGAAGGTGATAAGCTGAACTTAGCCTAAGCTTGGTTCTTAAAGCCTCTTGCAAACTATTCCAAAACCTAGAGGTAAACCTTGGGACTCTATCAGATACTATGCTAGAGGGTACACCATGTAACCTAACTATCTCTTTGATGTACAGCTTAGCCAACTTTCCCAAGGAGTATTCCATGTTCATAGGGATGAAATGGGCGGACTTGGTCAGTTTATCCACCACAACCCATATCACCTCAAAACCAGTTGGAGTCCTAGGGAGTCCAGACACAAAATCCATGGAAATACTGTCTTACTTCCATTCTGGGATACTTAAAGGTTTCATCTTTCCTGATGGCTTCTGGTGTTCTATCTTAGACTTACGGCACACTAAGCAAGCGTACACAAACTTAGCCACATCTTTCTTCATCCTAGGCCACTAAAATATCCGCTTAAGGTCCTGATACATCTTGGTGGCACCTGGGTGCACACTCAATCCACTCCTATGCCCTTCTTCAAGGATCAGCTTTCTAAGCTCCGGGACATCTGGTATACAGACTCTATCTTTGAACCTTAAGACTCCATCACTTCCTTCCTTAAAGCTAAGGTCTCTACCCTGAGCGAGCAACTCTCGCTGGTTTAAGAGAAACTGGTCTATCTTTTGACCCTCACTAACTTGATCCATCAAACTGTTGGTATCCTTCAAGGTTCCAAGCCTAATGCTCTTAGGGGTAACTTCCCAAGCTAAACTCAGGTCTCCAAACTCCTCAATCAGATCCATCTCCCTAACCATCAAAGCAGAGACGTACAAGGTTTTCCTACTTAGAGCATCTGCCACTACATTGGCCATTTCTGGGTGGTAGCTTAGATCAAACTCGTAACCCTTTAAAAACTCCATCCACCTACACTGCCTCATATTCAACTCTTTCTGATCAAAGAGATACTTCAAACTCTTATGATCACTAAAGACCTCAAACTTTGCTCCATAAAGGTAATGCTTCCAAATTTTTAAGGCGAATACCACAGCTCCTAACTCTAGGTCATGGGTAGGGTAGTTCTTCTCATGGGTTTTCAACTTCCTAGAAGCATAAGCCACTACCTTATCATCTTCCATCAACACTCCACCTAAACCTTGCTTCGATGTGTCACGGTACACTACGAAAGGTTTACTTGGATTTGACAAAACAAACACTGGCACTGATGTTAACCTATTCTTAAGGGTGTGGAAACTCTTTTCACACTTAGAGTTCCACACAAACAACTGTCCATTCTTGGTGAGATGGGTCAAGGGTAAGGTTAACTTAGAGAAACCTTCTATAAACCTCCTATAGTATCCTGCAAAACCCAAGAAACTCCTAATATCGGTTACTTACTTTGGTGCTTCCCACTGGAGCACCATCTCAACCTTAGCCGGGTCCACGATTATCCCACCTTTAGAGATGACGTGTCCTAAGAAACTCACCTCTTGTAACCAAAACTCACACTTAGAAAACTGAGCATACAACTGCTTCTCCTTAGGGGTCTACAAGACAACCCTCAAGTGATCCATATGTTACTCCTTGGTCTTGGAGTACACCAAGATGTCATCTATGAAATGAAATGAACAGATATAAAACACTAGAAGGGGGGTTCAATTGTGTTTTAAATACTTTTATCAAAACGTTGCAGTTTAACCTATAAGACACAAGGATATGTCTTATAAAAAGGAAATATACTTTTCAACCCAGTTAACACAGTTAAATTAAAGCAAACTGAAAAGATTAAGCTAAGAAAGGAGACATGGAGGTTATCCTGGTTGTAACAGCCTGATTTTCATTATACCGTTTAATCAATTAAAATATAAGTAATTATATTTTAATATGAAAGTAGAAAATATTTTGTTTAATAAAATAAAATCATATTCCTAATCCACCTTATCATATGAAGTCATAGTAAAATTTTCGGTTGAAAATTCAGACGAAAGTCGGTCTGCGTTTTCACTGCCAGTATAAGTTTACTGAGCAGAAAACCTAATTTTGACCCGTGAACGAGACGGTTAATGTTTTTATCATGTTTCCTTCAACTTTGGTTATTTTGAAAATTTTCGTTCAAAAATAAAATAAAATACAATATTTTATTCGGGTGAAACCTTCAGAAAATACGATCGGATGTGCAACCGGTTATGTATTTAAGCAGTTAAAGGAACCCTTAAGGATGAGAGAAGGCTTGATAGGATGCCTAATTAAATGCTTATGACACACTTTAAAGTGATCATAATTACTTTTTCAAATTATAAGCTATTTTATTCCAAAAACCCATTAAACCTTCCTTAAATGATCCAAACAATGCCCTAAACCAAAACTTCCTCTCCAAGCCTTGCTCCCTCTCCTGTAGGCCGTGCACCCCTCCCCCTTCCTCTATAAATATCACTCTTCATCCTCACTTCATCACTTTCCTTCCTTCTACTCCATTAAAACTCTTAAGCTTTCATATTTTTCTTAACTTCAAGCTTCCAAAGCTCTAGTTTTTCTTCTTCTTTTCACTAAGTGTTCTTCACCAAAGTTGTTCCTCTTGATTAGGGTAATACTCTCATGTATTCTTTTCTTTAAAAACTTCATCTTTTTCTAAAGTTTCTTCTTTATGTCATATATGAGCTTTTATCTTCAAAAATCTCTCAAAAATGGTAGAAAACTCCTTTTGAGTTGAAACCAATTTCTATGGTCTTGCATTTACTTGTAGTTTAACATACTAAGAGGTTGTATAAATCAAAAATCTCCATCCTCTATTTCTTGAGGAGGCCGAATCTACTCATGATGACCTAGGGAGTGTTTTGTTTCAACTTCTTTTACATGATCATGTGTTAGTTTTTTTTAAGTGTTCCTTGATTATTGAATCCATAAATCTTGGAAGGTCTTGATAGCTTGTTTTCCCATGATGGCCAAAACTATGTATTAGTGGCCTAGGATACTATGTTTCAACTTATCCAAGTGTGATCATGAACTTAGAACCCTAATACATTGTGATGCTTTACTTTATTCTTGCTTCATTTATTTATTGTGCTTTCTTTATGGCTTTCCTTACTTGTGCTTATTTATTTTTATGTCATTATGTTTCTGTTCATGTCATTCACTTCCATGTTCTTTATATTCATGTCTTTTATTTTATGTCATTTATATTTATGCCATTTACTTTATGTCATTTACATTATGTCATTTACTTTTATGTCATTTATGTTTATGTCATTTATGATTCATTTACTTATGTCATTATGCTTTAATTACTTATAGGCTTATGTTGTTCTTACTTTATGTGCTTATGAGCTTTGTTATTTAAAGTCCTGTGTTGCTTCCAAGATGATCATAGACTTGAGCTCTATAAGTTATTGGATGCTAAAAGGTCTAAGAGATTGGAAAATTTAAAGATTTCTATCATGAAAACCCAAGGATGACCGAATCTTAAAGGTTATGGACCTAGGGTGTTTCGTTTTTCATTTTCTAAAGTGATCATGGTTTTGAGCTCCTTACTATTAATGGATGCTAAACCAAAGAGATTGAAAAGTTTAAATGTTCCTAGCCTATCTTATTGGTCAAGGCCGAATCTCCATCAAGTGTAACTTGGTGGGATTTTTGTTCAAATCTTGTTTTAAACTCCTAGCACTTAAGGATCATAAATCCCTAAGTTGCATGTGTTTTGGAAACTTCTAGCACTTAAGGATCATAAATCCAAGAGTCGCATAAATTTCGGAAACCCCTAATCCTAGTTTATTGTATGAACCGAACCTATACCTTGTGGTTAGTGTTCTTTGATTGAGTTTTAACTCATGATTTCATGTTTTATAACCTTAGACTTCCATCTCGGAGGAAACGAGGATGTTCGTGGTATACCTCTTCGAGAATCTAATCTCCTTACCTTCACAGAAGGTGGAGTTAATACTTTGTGGTGTAACGACGAGGAGCTTCGAGTTCGGGAGTTCGGTGATAACCCAGGCGGGGGAAAGAATCAACATATCGTCGGAATCGACAAGTAGTAGATTACGTAGTAATTATGTAGGGCGACCTAAACCCTACTACAAGTCGAATAATCGACAAGACCAGAATCTCTTTAAATTACTTTTATAAAACATCCATGGTGATTCGGGGATTGTAGGTTGATCGATATTAGGTTGATGTTTATACTGTTGATGGTTGATTTGAGTTTTATTTCCTTTATTGAACTGATTTAGTGCTATGTTGATGTTTTGAAATATCTTTGATTGATTTGATGTTATGCATGATATGTGTGGTATTTACTTTATGATTAGTGGATTAAGCGAGGATATATATGTGGTCTAAGAGATGAGTTATTTTGGGCGTAAGGATCATGATGATTTTTTTAGAGGTGCCTAACCTACATTCTATATGTTAAAGAGGTGTTGTGACATAGAGCATGTGTTGAGGTCTTAATGAAAGGTTAAGGCACTAGGTTATGACCATAGGAGTCTGCGAGGTTCATAAGTTGTGTTGTTTCTATAACCATATGTGGGACACATACAAGACCCGAAGTCCTTGTGGGACCGTCCAAAGGGTAAACTTAACTTGTGCAGCTATGAGTATCATTGCTTTGCATGAGCACCTCTAGGAGTGGATGAGGTATGCACCGGGATCATCGTGCAGCTGTAGTGTCACACTTTGCGTGAGCGTTCTTACCATGGTGAAGGTGTGCACCGGGATAATCGTGCAGCTATAGTGTCATTGCTTTGCATGAGCACCCATGGTCCGGGGTGTGCACCGGGTTTAATGTGCAGCTATAGTGTCATTGCTTTGCATGAGCATTCTCACCATGACTAAGGATGTGCACCAGGAATGGGACGTGTCGCTTGGACGACTGACCGATAACCATAACTATGATAGGGAAACCATGGCCATTTTCAGTATCAAGTTTTAGTTGTAGGAGTGGGGGTATGATGGATATAAGAATTTTATGGAAGATGGATGACTTGACTGATGTTGTGTCTGTGATAATTACTGTATAGTTTACTATGACTCTTTTCGGCTTTTGATGATAGAACTGTTTCTTATCCCCTGTATATTTCTGTATGTTGTATTTTGTCTCCTTGTGGAACCGTACGAGAAGACCCTGTGGATGAACGTAACCAGGAGGAGTTGGATGGAACTCCCTACGAACCGGATGCCGGAGGACGAGCTGTGACCCATGGTGATTAGGGTATAGTTAGTTATGGCTAGTGCATCTGTGTCGTGAAGCTTTATCTTTCCACTTATGTTTTGTATAACTATGCACCAGTTCGGGATCCTATTGATGGGATGCCCTGAAACAGTGTTTGGATAACTCTGATGCTTTAAGTATGTGTAATATATTTATGTTTGCATATTCTGTTCTATATGAATCTATTTGCTTAAGAAATTAAGTTTCAATTTTTACGTAATTTTCACGTTAAGCGTGGGATTAAGTAATTAAATAATGAGTTTTTAAACTAAATGACACTGTTGGACTAAAATATAGGCAAGTATACCCAATCGTACAAGTAATACGGTGGTGAGACCGATATCGTTCCCACGAGGATTGGATGTCAATTACCAGTTCACAAGTTCAACAACTATCTAGACTATGAAGAGAATTCAAAAACAAACAAAACAAAAGGAATAAAATCTTTTTGTATATTTATTGAATACTTGGAATGCGAAAGGGGATAAAAGATGTTGGGATCAGATTTCAGTAAACCTTAACCTCATGTACTACCAGGACTAGATACCTCCCATTCATGCTTCAAATATTAAAATCAATCCATTAGATTACTCAAGCCCTGATTCCTCAGAGCCTAAATCCACTAATAGACCCTAATTCCTTAGGTGGCCTAGATTAATGAAATTGCATTAAGATTAGGGATTACGCTATTACTAGTAAACCAAACTCCATTCCTAGACGCAAGGGTTACTAGGTGATTAATTCCAGTTCTGGTTCTAATACGAATTTTCCAATTGCATACCAAAACACTAATCAAGTCATGGGGGTGCTAGCCACAACAGGCATTAAGCGAAGGAAATCAATCACTAATAGAGAAACATAAACATAGATTAATCAGTCAAGACAAATACATGAAGTTTAGTTTAGTTACATCTAATCCCAACAAACGGGGATTAGCTACTCATAATTACAGAGAAAGCCAAAACCAGAGAAATAGGAGAAGAGGAGAGAAGAAACTCCATGGGAGCTTTCCACCGTCGTCACAGCAGCTCCTCTCAGCGGCTCCCTTCTAGGGTTGGAACCCTCTTCGCAACCTCCAAGTATCCTTTAGGTTAAAAGTTGTCTGATGGATCTGTGCCAGAGATCCCCCTGAATCCTCCCTCCATCAGAATCCCTTTTCTGTCTGTTCTGCACTCTATTTATAGAGAGGCCACGCGTCACGGCCGTAATGGCCATCACGGCCAGGCCGTGACGTGTTTTGGAGTGGGCGCGCTTTCAAATTTGGAGCATCACGGCTAGGCCGTGACAGCTTCTGATTTTGCCTTCAATCTTCTCAGTTTTCTTGATCATGGCCGTGATGGTCATCACGGCCAGGCTGTGATGGGCTCTGCTTGGCTCATTTTCTTCACTTTTCAAGCTCTATTTCATCCAAGCTCCATCAAGGCTAATTCTGAGCATTTTTCCTTAAATTTCTGCAAAACAACACCAAGAAACCGCTTCACCTGTTCCAAGGGAAAAACTAACTAAAATCAAATAAAGAATGCCTAATCTATATGAAAAATGCATGCAAAAGTGTACAGGAAACATGACGTAAAATCACACTATCAGACACAAAGGGGCACAACGGGGTGTCTCACTGGTTCACCCCAAACCTTGGGCTACGTCCAGTCCTTGGCTTCACCAAGTATTTACACTGTAATTGAATGGATGTACTGATGAATTAACCAAGTTCAAGATTTTGAGAAACTATCAGAACTATCAGCATGAAATTGGTTAATACAGCTCTGTACTCAACCCCTGTACAAGAACCTGAATCAAGAAAACAGATTCTGTTATCAGACCCAAATCTGTTTTAATTGATCCCAACGACTATAACTTGTTTCCTATATATAGAGGGATCAAAGGAACACTTTTAAAACAACAAACATCAGAAGTTTACAAAATCAGTTAGAGAGATCAATTGTGAAAATCATTCATCTTCTTGCTTGAGCTTCATTGTGAAAAAGAGTGTTTCAATTCTCATAAGAACTTCAATTTGTATATCTGACTATTGGGAGTTTAGGAATCAATCTTTTCATTCTATTTGATTGTAAAGAGAGAGGGAGTCTCTCTGTGTGATTAGGGTTAGGTATCCCTAAGGAAGAACATTGAGGCTCTTCACAAGAGTGCGGTAACTCGAGGTGAAGGAGTGCTCTGTGGTGTAAAGGTTTTTCAAGCTACCGGGCTAAAGCTTGTTGTGTTAGTGTGTGAATACCCACAGGTGGAGTGGGGACTGGATGTAAGTCACAGTGGTGGTCAGTATAGAACTGATTGTGTGGTATCTCTAAACTCAAACTCTTTAATTTCTGTCTTGCGCATATAAATGTGATCTTGATGTTCTAAGTTTTCACTTGATATCAGTTCTTGATCTGTTTAAATGAATTAAAACCAGAGTATTACTGCAATCAATCTTGAGTTATTAATTGTTCAAAACTGAGTTGATTAAGACTGTTCTTGATCACTGAAACTGAAACTGATATATTGTAACTTCAATTCTTGACTGATTAAGGCCTGTATCTAATACCTGTACGACCCTGAACTGAACTTCTTTCTGTTGGATTCAATCACTGTTAAATTGATAGCTATGAGCTGTGAACTTGAATCTTATTACTGATTTATCTTTCTGAATTAATCTTTCTTTCCTCACCACCTTCTATTCAAGATTTCATAAAAAACCCTTCACTATTTTTGTAAAATATCCTGAGGCAACTCTGATTTGAATGTAAAGTTTTTGAAAATCTTTTTGAAAGCTCAATTCACCCCCCCCCCCCCCCTTCTTGAGTCTTTGAAGCCAAAACAACAATTGGCATCAGAGCTAAACTCTTAAGTTTGGCTTAACAGCTATAAGAGTATGTCTTCCAATGACTGTTTGAATGAAGGGGCTTCCCTTGCACGCCCTCCTGCCTTCAATGGATCTGAGTATATCTATTGGAAGGAAAGAATGGTAATCTTTCTTGAGGCAGCAGGTGTTGACATATGGGATACAGTAGAAAATGGACCGTTTGTCCCCTCTACTGTAGATGCTAATGGAGCTCCAAGAAATAAGCGTAAAACTGAATGGAATGAGGATGATAAGAAAAGAGTTCAATATAATGCACGTACTAAGAATATTATTACATCCGCTTTAAGCCGTGATGAGTTTTTCAGGGTTTCAAATTGCAAATCAGCAAAGGAGATGTGGGATACATTGCAAGTAACACATGAAGGAACCACAGATGTCAAAAGAGCAAGAATGAACACCCTCATACATGAGTATGAGCTATTCAGAATGAAGCAAGGAGAACCTATGACTGAAATGCAAAAGAGATTCACTCACATTGTCAACCAACTTGCTGGTCTTGGAAAAGCTATATCAAATGAGGATAAAATTAACAAAGTAATGAGATGCTTGAGCAGGGAATGGCAGCCTACTGCAATCTCAAAATCTAGACACCTCTCATCAATGACCATTGCCACATTGTTTGGAAAACTACAATAGCATGAATTGGAGTTGGACAGACTGAATGAGAATGAAGAAACTAAGAAAAATAAAAAGGGATTGGCTCTGAAATCACAAGTCAGAGAAGTAGAAGACAATGATGGTAATGTTCAGACCAAGAGGCAGAATCTGAAGAAGAGATGGGAATGCTAGTTAGAAAATTCAATAAGTTCCTCAAGAAGAAAGGAAACTTCAAAAGAAAGCCATCCACTTTTCAAGGGAGAAAGTTCGGCTAAGGTGACAACTCTTCCAACAACATCACATGCTATGAATGTGGAAAGATTGGCCACATGAAGCTTGACAGTCCAAAACTTCAAAAGAAGGACAAAACAGAAAAGTTTGACTCAAAGGACAAGAAGTGGAGAAAGCCAAGAAATGCCTATATTGCTTGGGATGATAATGATGTAGATTTCACTGAAGAATCTGAATCTGAGGAGGCAAACTTGTGCTTGATGGCCAACAATAACAATGATTCAGAGAGTGAGGTAAATTCTGATTCACAACCTACTTTTGATGAATTGTAAGATGCATTTGATGAGTTACATGTTGAATATCTTAAGATTGCTAAACAACTTGTCTCATCTTGAAAAATAATTGATAAACAATGTGATGATTATGCATGCTTCAAAATGAAATAAAGAGAACTAGAAGCTAGGAATAAGGTCTTGATTGCATCTAGCTCTAATTGTTCTAAGTGTTGTACATTAACTAAAGGAGTTGAAAAACTGAAAAATGACTTAGCCAAGTTCACAAATGGTAGAGATAACTTGATTGCTTTATTAGGACATCAAAAGTGTGTTTATGATAAGACTGGAATAGGCTATGAACCTAAGATACATGAGAAATCTTTCAAGAAATTTTTTGCTGCACCTAAGACATCAAACACACCATTTGTTAAATGCAACTTTTGTACTAGAAAAGGTCACACAGCTTCTACATGCCAATACAGAAAATCAGCATACAATAAATATAAGTATATATAGGTTCCTAAAGGAATTATTTCTGCAACTAACTCAAAAGGACCCGAAACAGATTTGGGTACCTAAAACACAAACATGATTCTGTTTTTGTAGGTGTGTTGGAAAGCCAAGAATGTGAAATGGTATCTTGACAGTGGCTGTTCCAAGCACATGACTGGAGATAAAACCAAGTTCATTTCCTTTACCCCTAAGTCAAGTGGTAGTGTTACCTATGGAGACAATAATAAAGGGAGAATACTTGGCATTGGCAACATTGGAAGTGACTCAACAACAATCATTGAGGATGTATTATATGTTGAGGGACTGAAATACAACCTATTAAGTATCAGTCAACTATGTGACAAAGGCTTCAAGGTAAAATTCAATTCCAATACTTGCTTAATAGAAAACCAGCAAGATGAAAACTTGAAATTAATTGGACATAGGACAGATAACATCTATATGCTTGATTTAGATAATATCTCTTCAAATACTGCATGCTGACTTATTTCAAAAGAAGAGGAGAATTGGCTTTGGCATAGAAGAATTGCACACATTCACCTGAACCACTTGAATAAACTGATTTGTAAAGATCTTGCAGTTGGTTTGCCCAAACTGAAATTTGTGAAAGATGGACTATGTGATGCATGTCAAAAAGGAAAGCAAGTTAAGGTCTCTTTTAAACCAAAGAACATTGTTTCAACAACTAGACCCTTGCAACTTTTAGACATGGATTTATTTGGCCCGTGTAGAACCAAAAGCTTTGGTGGTAACTTGTATGCATTGGTAATAGTAGATGATTACTCTAGATATACATGGACATATTTTCTATCTCATAAGAGTGATTCATTTGCTGCATTTAAGAAAATGGCAAAAACTGTGCAAAATGAAAAGGACATGAAAATTGTTTCTATAAGAAGTGATCATGGGGGAGAATTTCAAAATGAAGTGTTTGAAAACTTTTTTGATGAGCATGGCACTCAACATAATTTTTCTGCTCCTAGAACTCCACAACAAAATGGAGTAGTGGAAAGGAAGAATAGATCATTAGAGGAGATAGCAAGAACTATGTTGAACGACTCTAGCTTGCCAAAACATTTTTAGGCAGATGCTGTCAATACAGCCTGCTATGTGCTAAATAGAGTCTTGATAAGACCAATCTTAAAGAAAACCCCTTATGAGCTTTACAGAGGAAGAAAACCAAATATAGCACATTTTCATGTTTTGGTTGCAAATGCTTTGTCTTAACAATGGAAAGAATAATCTTGGAAAATTTGATGCAAAGGGTGATGAAGGAATTTTCCTAGGTTACTCTCTATCTAGTAAAGCATTTAGAATATATAATAAGAGAACACAAACTATTGAGGAATCTGTGCATGTGACATTTGATGAGTCTAACCCCAAAAGGTTGGGAAAGGATTCTATTATTGATGATCTTCAAGATTCAATTGAGAAAATCTCCTAGAAGAGAAATAGGACAATGAAGAAGATGAAAGCTTAAAGAATCAATTGCTGCAGCAGGAGCAAACAGAACAACAGCCTGACCTACCAAAGGAATGGAGGATTGTCAGAAATCATCCAGTTGATAACATCATTGGTGAAATTACAAAGGGGGTAACTACTAGACAATCTCTTAGAAATGCTTTTAATCATATGGAATTTGTGTCTCAAGTAGAACCTAAGAACATAGATGATGCTATAATTGATGAACATTGGATGATGGCTATGCAAGATGAGTTAAACTAGTTTGAAAGAAACCGAGTTTGGAAACTAGTGCCGTAACCCAAGAACTGTCAAGTAATAGGTACAAAATGGGTTTTTAGGAATAAACTAGATGAAAATGGTATAATTGTAAGAAACAAGGCTAGATTGGTAGCCAAAGAATATAACCAAGAAGAAGGCATAGATTATGATGAAACATATGCTCCAGTAGCAAGATTAGAAGTTATAAGAATGCTACTTTATTATGCTTGTATAATGGGATTTAAATTGTATCGAATGGATGTTTAGAGTGCTTTCTTAAATGGATTTATACAAGAGGAAGTGTATGTTGGTCAACCACCTGGTTTTGAGAATAATGAATTGCCTAACCATGTTTCTAAACTGTCTAAAGCACTATATGGCTTAAAGCTTCCTAGAGCTTGGTATGAAAGGTTAAGTAATTTTATCATTGAAAAAGGATTTAAAAGAGGTAAAGTTGACACAACTTTGTTCACTAAGAAAAGGGCACACAACATTTTAATTATACAAATATATGTGGATGATATAATTTTTGGTGCCACTATTGAGCATTTGTGCAATGAGTTTGCAAGTCTTATGCAGAGTGAGTTTGAAATGTCAATGATGGGTGAGCTGAACTTTTTCCTTGGACTGCAAATAAAGCAAACTGAAAATGGAATCTTTGTTAGCCAAACCAAGTACTGCAATGAGTTGATCAAGAAGTTTGGCATGGAAAATGCTAAGGAGATAGCTACTCCAACGAGTACCTCATGTTATCTGGACAAGGATGAGCAAGGTAAACCTGTTGATATTTCTAAATTCAGAGGTATGATAGGCTCGCTACTTTATCTTACTGCTAGTAGGCCAGATATCATGTTTAGTGTATGCATGTGTGCTAGGTATCAAGCAAATCCAAAAGAATCACACTTAACAGCAGTTAAAAGGATAATTAAGTATCTGTTAGGAACAAAAGATATGGGATTATGGTATCCCAAGGGAGCTACATGTATTTTAATTAGCTATTCAAACTCTGATTTTGCTGGTTGTAAACTAGATAGAAAAAGTACCAGTAGAACTTGCCATTTAATAGGAAACTCATTTGTATCATGGTTCAGTAAGAAACAATGTAGTGTGGCTTTATCCACTGCAGAGGCTGAATATGTAGCAACTGGTAGCTATTGTGCACAGGTTTTATGGATGAAACAACAATTAGTTGATTATGGTGTGCAACTAAACCAAGTTCCTATTAGATGTGACAATACAAGTGCAATTAACCTAACTACGAATCCCATAATGCACTCTAGAACTAAACACATAGAAATCAGACATCATTTCATTAGAGATCATGTTCAAAGTAGAGAAATTGAGAATGAATATGTTGATACAACTAAACAACTTGCTGATATTTTTACCAAGCCCTTGAACAAGGAAAACTTCTTTTTCATTAGAAGAGAATTGGGCATAATTGATCAATCATATATCTAATCTCTAAAGAAATTGTTTATATGACTGTATCTTTGTGTAAATATGCTCTGATTCTTGTATGATTTGATTTTGAATATCTATGAATGATTAGAAGAGAGTTTCAGAAGAAATAGATTTGTCCAGGAACACCTATGTACCAAACCCATGTACATGTGTAAAAACTGGAAATTTGTTTTAAACATGGATGTGTTCAATAGCTGTATAGAGGTTCAGGAATGGATCTCCCTTGTTTTTAATCTGATAAACTCAGAATACACAAGATTCTAATTTTGGTCGTCCACTGAAGTGGTAAAAGCGCTCGTCCACACAAGTGACAGAAGCGCTCGTCCACACAAGTGACAGAAGCGCTCGTCCACATAAGTGACAGAAGCGCTCGTCCACACAAGTCTTTAGACTTGCCAAGTCCTTAATGAGAAGCTTCGTCCAATGACGTGGCATATGGAGCTCGTCTACAAGGTTATGTTCAACCAGTTAAAGGAGTACCCGGTTGCCTTATTAACCTATTGCTTATTTCCCAACCGGTTGGCAATAAAATGATCTGCACTGTTAACTTAAACAATTATTAAATCTACGAGCCTTAAGGATTGAAGATGATGCCGATGTAGAATCTTATTTCAAAACTTCAATCTTCTGAAACCCACTCTTTCTTCACCTAATTCCGTAACCCTAGCAGAGCTAACCTTAATCCTTCTTGTACCCAAACCAACCCTAATATGGCAAGAACCAAAAATATTGGATCTTCACCTTCAAAAGCTGCTGAGAAGAAGAGGAAGGAAATGGAAACTTCTAAGTCAGCTGAGAAGAAGAAAGGGGTTGAGACTTCAAAGGCTCCTGAAAAAAAAAAAAGAACAAAGGGCATAAAAGGACATTTATAAACTCAAAGATGACCTAGGAGTGGACTTTCATTTCCCTGCACCTCCAGCTCAAACAAAAGAAGTTGTTGATATTGCAAACATTGCAACAGTTGATGTGAAGGAAGCTAAGCACACCCCTACTGAACCATCACCTAAAGGCTAAAACAAAAGAAAATCAAAAAGGAAGAACTAGTTCTAGGAATTCATAGGAATTAGAACTTAGTTTTTGAAAGGTAAAATGCCTTAGTTTGTAATTTTGGCTGATGGTTTCTGTTCTTTTTGATTTGTCCCTGCACCTATCCCTCTATCATGAACAATTTTATATGCTATGTTTGAATGTTTAAATGCTTGCCTTCTCTAGTGCTTTGAATGTTTCTTTTCTTTACCTTTTTGATAATGCCAAAAGGGGGAGGAAAAAGTATGATATAGAGAAAGGGGATAATAATAAATTATACATGCATATGTTGAGGGAGAGCTTACAAGCTTACATGATTAAGGGGGAGTAAATCAAATTATGCTCTGATAATTTTTTTTTGCTCTGATATACTTCTGCTCTGATACCATGATATAAATCTGTAAAAAACACTTAGCTTCTGCTACACTGATACTGTGATCTTATAATTTGTTAGAAGATTTGTCATAATCAAAAGGGGGAGTTTGTAAGACTCAATGACTTAGAGATTTTAATATATGACAAATACAATTTAATGTGTGTGCAAATGTTTTAGTGTCAAATTGCAAAGACAGGTATCAAGCAGTGATCAACAAGTTCATTAAGTAAATTCAAGGAAAATATTCAAGGAAAAACTTGAAAGAATCAAGGAGCTGCATGTAGAAATCAAAAGAGCAAAGGTTTTTCAAGGAAGGTATCCCTAAGGAAGAGCATTGATGCTCTTCACAAGAGTGTGGTAACTCGAGGTGAATTAGTGCTCTGTGGTGTAATGATTTTTCAAGTTACCTGGCTAAAGCTTGTTATGTTAGTGTGTGAATACCCACAGGTGGAGTGGGGACTGCATGTAAGTCACAGTGGTGGTGGTTAAACCAGTATAAAACTGATTGTGTACGTGGTATCTCTAAACTCAAACTCTTTAATTTCTGTCTTGCGCATATAACTGTGATCTTGATGTTCTAAGTTTTCAATTGGTATCAGTTCTTGATCTATTTAATATGAATTAAAACCAAAGTATTACTACAATCAATATTGAGTTATTAATTGTTCAAAACCGAGTTGATTAAGACTGTTCTTGATCACTGAAACTGAAACTGATATATTGTAACTTCAATTCTTGACTGGTTAAGACTTGTATCTAATACCTATACGACCCTGAATTGAACTTCTTTCTGTTTGATTCAATCACTGTTAAATTGATAGCTGTGACCTTGAATCTTATTACTGATTTATCTTTCTGAATTTATCTTTCTTTCCTTACCATCTTCTATTCAAGATTTCATAGAAAGCCCTTCACTGTTTTTGTAAAATATCCTGAGGCAACTCTGATTTGAAAAGTAAAGTTTTTGAAAAGCTTTTTTAAAGCTCAATTCACCCCCCCCCCCCCCCCCCCTTCCCCCCTCCCCCCTCCTGAGTCTTTGAAGCCAAAATAACAGGAACAAAATATTGAATTTCCTGAGTTGGTGAGGGAGAAAGTGATGAATGGTCGGATATGTGATCTAGTGAGTTATGAAGAACAGGTTGTGGTGAAAGGTGATCTAGAGTGAGATTTAAATTGAAATATCGAACAGATAAGGCAAGAAGATTTTCAGCATTTGAAATTTGAGTGTCCAGAAGGGAATTGTGGGAGGAAGATGATGGTGAATTAGATGGTGAAGATACTACAATGGGTGAAGAGGGTGAGGGGTCATATGACTTAGGAGGTGATGCAATAGGTTGCAAAGAAACATGCACAGATTCAGCCAGTTTCAGCCTTGTAGATCTTCTGACTAGTGTAGCTACAATAGCAGCTTTCCTCTTGAGTTCCTTCTGAGGGGCAACAGCAGGTTTTACAATTATTTCCTTTTTCAAAACCTTTGAAATAGGTTGGTCATCATCATCATCAGATGCTTCTGAGATAACCAACTTCCTTTTTACTTGAAGCTTTGTTATGACCTTGGGGTTGATAGGTGCAGACGCTTCTGTTGCTTCTGAGTCATCAAACTCATCAGTTTCTTCTTCAGATTCTTCTGACGATATCTTCTTCTTGTTTTCATCAGAGTGTGGAATTCTTCCTGGTGGTCTCAGCCTTATCTGAGAGAGAGTTCTTTCATCAATGGCAGTGGCCATATCAACCTCTCCAGTGAGGAGAATGCCCTTGAGATTTAGCAGGTTGGTAATCAGCATCCCATAGGTGTATGTCGTTTTGATTTGGGGCTTTGCCATCCTCAACACATACTTGAAAATCAAGTCATTGATGTCAACCTTCATCAGATTCAGGAGATGGAATAGTGCAAATCTATCCATCTTATTGACATTGTCACAAGAGCTTGTTCTTGGCATTACACAGTTTATCAGCAAGACATGCAGAAATCTTCCTTTCAGAATCAGTTTGGATGCAACTTTGTTTGTAGGGTTGGATACCCCATAGGGAACTCGGTGAAGGGTTTCTTCACCATATTCAGCTTTCCAATCATCTGTAAAGGCGGCACCTTGCTTAGGGCAGCCGGTCGCTTTCTGAATACTGTTGAGAGTGAATAAATAGGGTTTTCCATTACACTTGGATATATCTTCCACACTCATCCCCAATCGAGCAGCAGTACGGGTAATTTTCTAAGAGGGTGCTTTGAGTGCCATGGATTTAGGTTTGAAAGAGAGAGAGAAATGAAAGGGTTTCGAAAAGACTCGTTCGTAAGAGAGAGAGAGAGAGAGAGAGAGAGAGAGAGAGAGAGAGAGAGAAACACTTTTTGAAACAGTAAAGTGTTTTGGAGAGAGGACGGGTTTTAAAGAAAGAGATTTTGAAAAGAGCTGTTGAGAGATAATAAAGACAAAACGTTTTGAATTCAAAAACATTTTAGAATAACTACAATGTAAAGTCTCGGTAAATAATCCATATCAGCAGACGCTTCATCGAAGATCAGACGCATTATTCTTTTATGAAATGCATATTCAAATTATCTCTAATGTAGATGAATCTTTCTTCAGCTAAGGGTTTTGTTAATATATCAGCCCACTGATTTTCAATTTTAACAAACTTAATATCAAAAACTCCTTTTGAACATAGTCTCTTATGAAATGATGTTTAATTTATATATGCTTGGCCTTAGAATGTTGAATGGGATTCTTAGATAAACAGATAGCACTAGAATTATCACACCATACAGATATATTATGTTCAAAGATAGAATAATCTTCAAGTTGATATTTTACCCATAAGAGTTGTGAACAACAGCTTGCAGCTGAAATGTATTCTGCTTCTGCAGTGGATAGAGCAATTGTAGTTTGATGTTTACTTGTCCGAGAGACTAAGCTTGCTCCAATAAATTGACATCCTTCACTTGTGCTTTTCCTTTCTATTATGTCTCCAGCATAGTCAGCATCACAGAATCCTACTAATCTGTATTCTTGTATTCTCAAATACATCAAACCAAGATTAGTGGTTCCAAGCAAATATCTTAATATTCTTTTGATGGCCTTGAGATGTGATTCTCTAGGATCTGATTGGAATATCGCACACATACAGAAACTAAATTGAATATCGGGTCTACTTGAGGCTAAGTACAAGAAAGAACCAATCATACCTCTGTAAGTAGTTTGATCTACCTTTTTACCTTCTTCATCTCTGTCTAATTTTACATTTGCTTCCATGGGAGTTTTCATAGGTTTTGTTGTATCCAGCTTGTATTCTTTAAGATCTCCTTGGTATATTTTTGTTGATGAATGTAAATTATATCATATGTCTGTTTGATTTGCAGACAAAGGAAGAACTTTAATTCTCCCATCATGCTCTTCTCAAATTCATTCTACATAAGTTTGGAGAACTCTTTGCAAAGCTTTTCATTAGTAGCACCGAATATGATATCATCAACATAGATTTGTACTATGATGAAATCCTTTTTATAACTTTTTCAAAAGAGAGTTGTATCTACTTTCCCTCTAATGAAATATTTTTCATAAGAAAAGAACTTAGTCTGTCATACCAAGCTCTAGGTGCTTGTTTTAATCCTTAGAGAGCTTTCTTAAGCTTATAGACATGATTTGGTTTGTCACTATTCTCAAACCCCGGTGGTTGTTTAACATATACTTCTTTTTCAATAATTCCATTAAAAAATTCACTTTTAACGTCCATTTGAAATAAGGTGATTTGATGTTGTGCAGCATATGACGTAAGTATAGGAATTGCTTCTATTCTAGCTACAGGTACAAAAGTTTCAGTGTAATCAATACCTTCTTATTGATTATAGCCTTGAGCTACTAACCTTGCTTTGTTTCTGACAACCTTATCGTCTTCATCAAGCTTGTTGTTGAATACCCATCTTGTTCCAATAATTGACTTTCCTTTTTCATTTGGAACTTAGAACCATACATCATTCCTTTTGAATTAGTTTAGCTCTTCTTGCATAGCTAAAATCCATCTTTCGTCTTCAAAAGCTTCTTTAATATTCTTTGGTTGAGTCTCAAAGGAACGCCATGTTGTTTGAATTCTTGAATGCTGATCTGGTTTTAACTCCTTTAGAGGGATTGCCAATGATCAACTGTTCAGGATGATGAGTTTTGTACTTCTAGTCCCATCTGGATTCTATATCAGACGATTGTTGAGTAGATGGATCAGATGCTTGTGTAGGAAATTCCGAATCCGCATTCTTCAAGCCATCTTTAGTCTGATTGCTTTGTTTTCTAAGAACCAATCCTGCAAGATCATCTTCAAGATCTGATAATTCTTTGTCAGTCTTTAAGCCATCATTAAACCTGACGTGAATAGATTCTTCAACCACTTCTGTTCTAGAGTTGTAAACTCTATCAGAATATCCAAGGAATATAGCCTTGTCTGCTTTTGAATCAAACTTTCCAAGTTGATCTCTAGTATTTAGAATAAAACATTCACATCCAAAAGCATGGATATAAGAAATATTGGGTTTTCTACCTTTCCACAATTCAAAGGGAGTTTTGTTCAAGAATGGTCTTATCAATATTCTGTTTTATACATAACAAGCAATGTTTACTGCTTCCGCCCAGAAGTACTTTGGGAGTTTATTTTCATTGAGCATTGTTCGGGCCATCTCTTGTAGTGATCTATTCTTCCTTTCTACTACTCCATTCTGCTGAGGAGTTCTAGGAGCAGAAAAGTTGTGAGAGATACCATTCTCTTGACAAAATGTATTGAAGTGCTCATTTTCCAATTCTCCCCCATGGTCACTTCAGATAGCTGAGATACAGAATCCTTGCCCATTTTGTACTTTCTTACAGAATATAGAGAACATTTTGAATGACTCATCCTTATGGGTTAAGAAGAGTACCCATGTATATCTAGAATAATCGTCGACTAAGACAAAACCATATTTCTTTCCTGCCTTACTAGCAACATTAACTGGACCAAATAGATCTATATGCAACAACTTTAAAGGTCTAGAGGAAGATACTAGATTCTTGGGTTTAAAGCTAGATTTAACTTGCTTTCCACATTGGCAAGAATCACATAAGAAATCCTTTTTGAAACTTATATCAGGTAGACCTTTCACAAGTCTACACTTTTGAAGCCCGGATATTTGTTTCATACTTGCATGTCCTAGCTTCTTATGCCATACCCATCTTTCATCTTCTCTTGACACAAAACAAGTCACATTTTGATTAAATAGTTCAATAAGATCAATATTATAAAGATTTTGTTGCTTGTTTGCTGAAAAGACAACTTTGCCATTAGTGTCTTTGACTACACATGCATTCTTAGTAAAGGAAACATTATATCCGTTATCACAAAATTGACTTATGCTTAGTAGATTATGTCTTAATCCTTCAACTAAAAGAACGTTAGAGATAGATGGTAGAGGTGATTTCCCACCAATTTTACCTATCCCAATGACCTTTCCTTTTTTATTTCCACCGAAGGTAACATGTCTACCTTCTTTAGGTTGGAGGTCTAGGAACATAGACTTTTCTCCTATCATGTGTCGTGAGTAGCCACTGTCCAGGTACCATGATAGGTGTGCTTTTTGTCCTATTAAGGATATCTGCAACATGAATAATCAAGGCTTTAGGTACCCATATTCTTTTGGGTCCTTTTTTGTTAGTTCTTGAAGTTTGTGACAACTTCTTTCTTGTGTGAATACACTTAGACGTGATATGTCCAGTTTTTCCACAGTTTTTACAAATTCTTTTTAAGTAATGACTTTATCATATAGAGTTTCAGGTTTTTGTCCTAAGACTTTGTTAGATACTTTATGATGTGTCTAGTCAATGAATCATATACTAGTTTTATCAAGAGAGGGTCTCTGACTTGCTAATGTTTAGTCAGGTTATCTCTTCCATTGACAAAACAGGTAAGATCAGATGTGAGCTCTTCAACCTTCAGTTGAAGTTTGACAACTTCTTCAGATTGTGGCGTCTCAACTGTGATCTTAGCCTTGAGCCTCTCAGCTTTAAGCTTACTGTTTTCCGGAGACAGTTTGTCACACTCTTGAGTCTCATGTTCATGCTCTTTTAGGAGTTTCAGATATTGCCTCTTAAGTGTTCTAAAATCCTTAGTTAAGCAGTTATATTTTTCAATCAATTCATCATAGGCATCATGTAAATTCTTAGAATCAGAAATTACCTCAGAGTCTGAGTCATCATCTGCCATGAGACATAGATTTGCTTCTTCACCTTCATCATCATCAGATGAGCTGCCATCAAGATCTTCCCAAGTAGCCATCATCCCTTTCTTTTTCTTTTTATAGAATTTTTTGAAGGGTTGCTTTTGCAGTTGAGGACATTCAGATTTGAAGTGTCCTGGCTTCTTGCATTCATAGCAGACAATAGAGCTTTTCTTAGAACTATTGTTCTCTTTGAAGGATTTTTCTTTGTTGAACTTCTTGAAAGGTCTATCCTTTCTGAAATTCTTCTTCTTCCATAATTTTCTCATTTTTCTGGTTAGTAATGACTTTTCATCATCACTGTCAGCGTCTTCTTCAGAGGCGTCTGACGCTTGATCTGATTCTTCAACCTTTAGGGCTTTTGAAGATTCTTTTCTGCTTTGGGGTCAATGGTTTTCCCTTTCTCATTTGAGTTGTCTTCATTCAGCTCCTACTCATGAACTTGTAAAGTTCCAAGAAGATCACTCATTTGAAGCGTCGTGAGATCTTTGGCTTGAGTTATTGTTATATCTAGAGGTCTCCACTGTTTCGGTAGATTTCTTAGAATTCTACCAACTTTCTCAGCATTGGTATAGATTTTTCCCATGCCTTCAGATTATTTGTGATAGTCTAAAATCTTCCTATCATCTGAGCAATGCTTTCTCCTTCTTCCATAATAAATAACTCATACTTTCGTACAAGAATGTTTATCTTTATTTCTTTCACTTTTGTTGTTCCTTCATGAGTAACTTCGAGAGTATACCAGATTTACTTAGCAGATCCACATGCATGGACTTTTTCAAATACTTCCTAACTGAGAGCACACATCATGGAATACCTTTCTTTATGATTTAGCTCCCACCTAGTCTTTTCTGCTGCAGTCTACTGAGCTTTGGGTTTGTCAGTGTTATCATCATTCTTTGGTATGTATGGACCGCCTGTGATAACATCCCATAAATCAAAATTTGTTGACATGATGAACCATTGAAATCTTTCTTTCCAAGAGGTCTTGCCATAGATGCTCCTTCTCCAGTGTAGCTTCCGCTTGTGCTAGCTCCAGCTGTCATGATGTTTGTTCAACAGGATCTTTCCTCAACACTGTTGAGTGCTCAACCTAGAGGTTAAGCTCTGGTACCAACTGAAATGAACAGATATAAAACACTAGAAGGGGGGTTGAATTGTGTTTTAAATACTTTTCTCAAAACATTGCAGTTTAACCTATAAGACACAAGGATGCGTCTTATAAAAAGGAAATACACTTTTCAAATCAGTTAGCACAGTTAAATTAAAGCAAAATGAAAAGATTAGGCTAAGAAAGGAGACAAAGATTTATACTGGTTCACCCCAAACCTTTGGCTAAGTCTAGTCCGTGGCTTTACCAAGTATTTGCACTATATAACTGATCAAGTTACAGAAGGTATTATTTGCATACCTAGCCTCCGCAAGCTCAACTAACAAGTATTGTTTGCACACCTAGCCTCTCCAGGCTCAAATAAGTATTCTTTCTTCAAGCCTCTACAGGCTCTACAAACAGTAGTAGTTGGAATGAAGCAGCAGCTTCAAGGATTACAACTTTGTAGATCTACCGAGTAACACTCACAGAGTGAATAAGTATTTAAGGTAGGTGCGATCGCAATAAAGACTTCTCAATAAATACAAATGATTTGAGCAGAGAAGTTTTCTAATGAAGAACTAGTGAGAGAGCTTTGAGAGTATTGAATGCTTGAGTTAATGAGTTCAGGTGTGTGTATTCAATGATCTTCAAAGTCTGATATTTATACTCAAAAGAGATAGGTCCATTGAGGAGAATTCTTCAACTGAGTATTCTTTTGTTTTTCGTTAATAAATGCCAATAGAGTCATTATGGTCTTGTATTTAATGTTTATGAACGTTGGTGAGATTCAAGACAAATTGAACGTATAGGTTGGCATAGCTTTATGTAGTTTGATTCAGAGCAGTATTTGTTGCTTTTCAGACTTGGGCAACGCGACTTTCTTTATTTGTGCTAAGCGGGTCTGTGTTCAAGTAAAGTTCATTTTGCTATTTGCAACAAATTGATTCTTCAGGCGCGGAATGGTGCTTTGAGCTTTCTGATAGTGAATTTATTTATTGGAAATATTCTGAGAATATTCATTGAGTTTGAATATTGTTGAAGCGAGGAACTTTCTGTTTCTTGGTCAGAATTTGTTAGTGACCGAGTCAATGTTCAGACGCATCATACTACAGATGCATCATGTGACACCCTAACTTGGTCATCACATGGTTACCCTTTTTGCGGAAAAAATGCTCGTTTAAATGTTGGTCGCTTTCGGAAAAAGATTATTCAACATACACAAGGTTACCAAAAAGGTACTAATTTTTTTTTCTTTAAATAAAAGAAGTAAAAGGTAAAGAAACTCACAACTTGAAAACGACAACAGATACATACATATAATATTGCCTCGAAAGGTCTTAGGTTTTAACATTACACCACGGCCTTAATCAATATGGCCAACAGAAATGAAAACATAACTGAAACATAACTGAGAAGATAAGGTAAATAAAACACCAACTGGGAATGGGAATCTGGGAATCTAAACTCAAAAGAAACGCTCAAAAGCCAAGACTAACGGACCACTCAAAACAAAGCCTCCAACCACTACCAATGCCTACGACACTCGGAGTGGCCACAAACGCTCCCACAAGAAGCAGTCTCCGGCTCCGGGTCAATCACCTCTCCTCCGTCATCCAACGGGACATCCTCCTCCTCAATATCGAAAGGGTGATAACCCACCTCGAGCTCCTCATCCCACCAGTCGTCTACCAGCTCATGAGGCTCCTCCTCAGGATCCTCTTCGGGATCTTCTTCAGGATCTTCCTCCATCGGTTCCTCCTCTTCTGGCTCGGCAGGCTCAACGTGCGGGTGAAGTAGACCAGCTTCCTGTAGCGTGTTCAGGTACAACCATGGCGGTGGAAGAATCACGTTCCTGGATTCCACCGAGTAGATCATCCTAACAGGCTCTCCATGTATATTAGCTTCAGTAGTAGTGATTGGCCCTCGGTACGTCGCCGTAGTCGCATTCGCGTCCATCCTCCAATTCCCAATCCTGTCGGCCTCGTCAAAAGTCTCTGTCTGTGTGACCTCAGGTACAAGAGGGACAAGAGGGTCCATCTAAAGCATACGCATACCCGGTACGAGGAAAATAAAAGAACATACAGACATGCAAGAGTGAGATACCGTCATAAGATATATCCCACAACAACCATATACATGATACATGCAACACGAAATCAGATCAACAGTTAAAGCATGCATAATCATCATAATATAACAGTGTTATATCAAAGGGTCCTCAAGCCCGTACAATCAGTTTTTGAAAATGTGCAATGCACTTCAATATCAGGCTTTATCCTAATCTCATCAGATCACAACACCATGTTATCACTGGAGAAGATAGAGTTGGTCAAGCTCTGCCCACCGGGCTGTTGCCACCGCATCCTGATGCACCAGGCCTCTTGGTCAGACAACGCCACATGCCCTTAACGAAACAGCTAGCAATGTGACTGACTCTCAGATACCCCATGGGTATCCTCAATAAGCAAAGGCACGTCTGCCAGGGGAAATGCATATGAATAAAAACTTTCCTTTTAAGGTTTTTCTTTGTGTAAATATTTCACTGTCAAAGCTCAAAGCTAATGACTTAACATTATTTCCCCGTCACTTGAAAACTTAGAAACATAGGACACACAGTCCGAATGCTCAATCCCCACACCTAGACCGTGGCCGCAGTCAAGGTTTGTGGTAATGGAAATCAATATACTTTTAGTCATGTTTTACTTATCATGCTAAGGACAATAGCCCACAACAACGGAAATCGTAACGAACTGTCCTCGATTCCGCGAATTGGACTTGAAGTCCATAACATTACGAATAGGACTTTACGGTCCCGAATTAACACTGATCCAAGATCACGTGCTAAGCATGGAAAACTAGAGGCGACGTCTCACGTCTAGATTCCTATTCTTTTAGTACTTATCTTTCATTTGACGAAAACAATTTTTGAAATCGAAAGCCTCGATAACCTATCTTTGGCTATCGGAAAGTTTCTAAATCATTTGGGAGAAAACCTTTTCTTTTGAAAATCCTTTATAAAACGTTTTTGAAACACTTTTAACTTTGAAAATCCCCAATAGGATATTGTAAAATATTTTCGAAAGTTTTCACTTAAAACACATAGTTCGAAAAGGGTTTTTCTCTTGCATTCTAGAAATCACTAAAACTATATTGTCACATAAAACAAGAACTTTTAAACATTCAAGCTTTTTGGAAAAGAACACCCATCCTTTCATCTTCAAAGCTTATTAAGGTTTTTAATCCTTATTAATGATTGAGCACGAGACACACGTCCGCTTAGCAAACTTCAAACAACAACAGCAAGTATGTACACATATATATATTCACGAGTTCAATGCCAATATCACAGTTCATCACAGTTATACATCTCAACATATATAACGATACAGTTCAACTTCATATAATAGCATAACATTTCAGATAATCCATGTAACTCAATAACAGTCAAGTAAACAATTAATCAAATACACACATGCATACAGTTATTGAATATCTTTCGGAAATCCCCTCTTACCTCAAAAGACGATAAGGGTTCCGACTACGAAAACTAAGGATCACGAACGTCCGCGCGTAACGAATCTAAGATTACACACATGAAACCATAGGTTAGATTTTTAATCAAAGAACACTAGCCACAAGGCATAGGTTCGGTTTTCAACAATGGTTTTGGATTAAGGTTTCCAAAAATCATGCAACTTATGGATTTATGATCCTTAAGTGCTAGGAGTTCTTAAACACCAAAAGTTTAACAAGTTTGAATCAAGAATCCCACTAAGTCATCAACTTAGGGTTTCGGTTTTCATCCTCTAAAATAGGTTAGGATGTTCTAAATTTTCCAATCTCTTTAGGTTAGCATCCATACCTAGTAAGGAGCCTAAAACCTTGATCATTTTGGAAAAATGAAAAAATCAAATACCCTAGGCCACAAACACTACCATTCGGCCTTGAGTAAAAATGAGGGTTAGAGGTTTTCAAACTTTCCAATCTCTTGGATCTAGCATCCTTATACATCAAGGAGCCCAAATCCATGATCACTTTGGAAAAACCTCAAAGTACATATAACAAAACACTTAGAGTTTTCACTTTTTCATGAAAATACATAAAAGTTTCTAAACTTTTCCAATCACTTAAACCTAGCATCCTTATGTACATAGGAGCTCTTGGTCATGATCATGTTGGAATAACACTCAAACACAAGCTTAACCAAGCAAAGATGAAACAAAACTCATATGGCACAAAAGACATAGATTCTGTCCAGTACAGAAAATGGTGTTCGAGATTTTTGTTTTCCACAAGATTTTAGTATGTTGTAGAGGAAGTAAAAATAAGAATATAGAAATTGGTTTCACCTCAATCGGAGTTTTCTACAATTTTTGAGAATTTTTTGAAGTTTAAAAGCATATTATGAACTCAAAACATCAACTATGAAAATAAAGCCAAAACTTGAAAAACAAATGGTATAGGGACATTACCCTTACCAATATGAACAACTTTTATGAAGAACACAACTTGAAAAACTTAGTAAAAATGGTACCTTTAGTTGTGTGAAGAAGAAGATGAATAGTTGTAAAAAAGTGTTTTTGTGAAAGGAAGCAAAAGTGTGAAATGGTTACACTTTGAAACTTAAATAGAAGAAGGAAAAGAGAGGGGGAGGGCGTCAGTTTTGGGGCAGATTGGAGGGGAGAGAAGAGGTTGACTTGGTTGAGAAGAAAGGAGGTATGGTGTAGGTAAGGTGTGTGTAAGAAAGTATGGTGATTTGACTTGATTGGTGTAAGGAAGGTATGGCCATGGACATGCCTATGTCATAGCCTTCACATCAGTCAATCTACTCCATTTTTGCTCTGCTCCAACATGCATCAGATGAATTTCCCGATCGTATTTCCCGACGATTCGCCCGGGTAATACTCGGAAATTCGGCCCCGAACAAGATTTCTCAAAACACTCCAAACCCACACAAAACATAAAAAAAACACTAATCGTCTCGTTCACGAGTCAATATTAGGTCTCTAGCTCGATAAGAACTCGATCGGCTTTGAAAACCCAGACAGAGGCTTTCGTCTGAATTTTATACCGAAAATTTTACTGTGACTTCATACAGTAAAATAACACAAGAAAATGATTTTATTTAAAATAAAATCATCCTCTGGATTTTATCACAATTAAATACATTAAAGCATGCATTTACTAATAATTAAGCACACGAAAAACAGGGTGTTACACATCATACTACAGACGCATCATTAAGACTTTGTTTCTCTGTCATGAGACTCTTGTATACTGATCTCACTTCACACTTAATAGACATATTAGTAAACTTCACAAGGTTCACTTAAAATCATTCTTTGTTTGGATTCATCAAAATCAGAGATGTCGAAAGATGTGATCTTAACTTGAAAACCACCACAAACTTATCCAAGTAAGGGTGAAAGGTCTTGTCCATGTAATCCATGAACACAGCAGGAGCATTGGTCACACCAAAGGGCATAACCACGTACTCATAGTTACCTTAACCCGTCCTAAACGCTGTCTTCGGTATGTCCTCGGTCTTAACCCGAATCTGATGGTACCCTGACCTCAAATATATCTTCGAGAATATGCAAGCTCCGATCAACTGATCCATAAGATCATCAATCCTAGGGAGGGGATACTGATTCTTAATGGTCACCTTTTTGAGTTGTCGATAGTCGACACACAACGTCATACTGTCATCCTTCTTCTTTACTAGCAACACTGGCGCACCCCATGTGTAATAGCCTGATTTTTTAATTACGCTGTTTAACCGGTTAAAATATAATTAATTATATTTTAATCTTTGAGTTAGAAAGTGATTTTAAATAAAATAAAATCATATTCATAGTCTCTCTTATGGTAGAAGGTTACGATGAAATTTTGGGTTTAAAACTCAGACGAAAACCGGTCTGCATTTTTTTAACTGACGGTATAATTTTATACCGACAGAAAACTCTAATTTGGCCCGAAAACTGAAATTTGTAGATTTTTTTATTTTGTCCGTGAGGAAGTCTACTTTCCAAATTTCTGATCAGAAATAAAATATTATGTTTATTCGGACGGAATTTGGTAAAAGTTCGGACGGAAAACAGTCGGTGTTTTCACTAACAGTAAGATTTTAATGATCAGAAAACCTAATTTTGACTCGTGAAAGAAATGGTTGATATTTAAATCATATTTCTAACGATTTTGGTAGTTTTGAAAATTTTCAACCGAAAATGAAATATTACACTTTTACGCAGGTGTAAAACCCAAATCGGGAAATCGACGGAGTCGAAAACGAAACTGCAGAGACCCGTCAAGATATCGGTACAACAAGTCATACATGATGACTCATGGAGGATGAGTCACCAAGCATTTATGAGCATTAAATGCTAGTAATCATGACTTTTAGGTGAAAAGACCAAAATACCCCCAAGCTTTCGCGGGTATTAACCAGACACATCTACGCACTCTTAACCACTCATTTTACGTGGTTGTAAACCTCCCACATCTCCTCAATTTCGTGCATCCTGGTCGCGCTGTCGCGCACGCGCCAAAAAGAACGAGCGGGTTTTAAAACTGTAGTTTAGGGCGACAACTCGGATGTCGTCTCACAAGGACTCTTAAAGTGTTATTTATCCCAAAAATCAGTTTTGGGGGGGGGTTGGATTGGGATGCAAATAAGAAAACAAGTTAATAACAGAGCAATAAAATAAGGCAGTTCAAAGAGGTTATCAAATAGCCAAAAACGATTAATCTACTGTTCTTGATTTCACAACTATCATTGGTTCATGTAATCTCAAGCCCTTTGAAGATTCTATTCCCCTTTCAATGGTAGTAACAATTAACAAACGAAATGCTACTACGGATATATGTTCCTATTCCCGAATTAAACAAACGGGGTTAAGCCCTCATGAACATGAATGAACACACGCGAATTAAACAAACGCGATTAAGTATAGGAACATAACATCATTGAAATGAATCAACACAACATTATACACTCCTGAATTAAACAAACAGAAATGTATAACATGGCATTGAAAAGGGAAAAACATACAAAACAAAGATTACAGAACCTCAAGTACGGTGGAAATCAATTACAATAGATTAATCTATGAAGTTTAGTTCTCCATGAAAACGAAATGCACACAGAAAAAATGTAAAACAAAACAATGGAGAAGCCAAAAATTACTCCAATCTGCCCAGAACAGCCTTTTATACTATTCAGAATTTTAGCCCACTCGCGAGGCGAGCCATAATTCGCGAGGCGAATATTGTGAAGAGTCAGCAACCTTTGGCATTCTCGCGAGGCTAACAATGGCTCGCGGGGCGAAGAACTGAAGAGTCTTCTTATTACGCCCGTTATGAACATCAGGGGCCAACCGTGATGCTTTCTGACTTCCATTATCGCGAGGCGAATAAGTTATTCGCGAGGCGACCCCGAGAGCTTGCATATTTCTGGAACAGTCATCCTTCAGGGTCGCGAGGCGAGGTACTGTTCGTGGGGCGAACCAGAGTGGGTGTCATTTTCACTATTCTGCTGGCTTTCAGGTTCGCGAGGCGAGAAAAACTCTCGCGAGGCGAATCCCCTGTTTCTTTATTCTCTCAACTTCTACTTAACCTGAAAACAAAGAAATAGCTATAAGTGCTTTATTTGACTCAAAACTGACTAAATTAACCTAAAACTACTTTAGAGACTCAAAACCTTGCTTGAGGACAATCTAATCTAATTTGGGTGAAAATAGAATATAATTTGCACAAAACCCTGGTCATCCTAGCCATAAAACTAGATGAGCCGGAGGCTTATCAAAATACCCCAAACTTAAACTTTGCTTGTCCCCAAGCAAACTACAATTCAAAAATCAAAAAGACTCAAGACCTGGCAAGCTTAAAAGATTCAATCAACCTTGCACAAATTCAAGCAGTTTCATCAAAACAGTTTTCTTCAATGTTCCCCCTTTCAAGCAAAGCAATCCCCACAATCATTCATTCTAAACAATTGAGAATTTCATCATTCAAACAATCATTAATCTAAGCAGGGAATCCAAGTTACACACAAGAGGGAGATCACCAAATTCAAACAACTGCCTTCCTCACAAGGGCATTTAGTGTTCACTCAATCACTTAGTTTGTGTCAGGCTATCAACATTGCACTCAATTTCACTTTTCAAGAACACTTCCCATAAATTTGATTTTCATCTCCAAATGATTCCCACAGAAAACATGCAAGCAACATCAAAAGGTCTTTTATGGGTTGTAATGGGGCTTGGCTAAGGGTAGGATGTACAAAGGTACTAGGCTGAGGATCCTAGGAACTAAGAGAGCATGAGCTTTTTACACTTTGAAATTAAACTCAAGTTCCTTTTTTCATTCTTCACTTGCCTTGCGTGGCTACAGCCTTTTTATTATTATTATTATTATTATTATTATTATTTTATTTTTTATTTTTATTTTTTTCAATTTATTTTTTTATTGTTTTTTTTTTCAATCCCAAACAACACATTACACCTTGCAGCCACCCCAAACTTAGTTTATTGCGCCCATTCTCTTCTAAGATTCCATGCTCTCCTAATTCTAAGATCGGGTTAACATGGTTTTCCAGATTTTGGGCTTATAACATTAGGTTATCAAGAAGCAATAGGCTAATTAGGCTCAAAGGGGCTAACTAGGGAACATGCATTAGGGATGGTTATTTTAGGCTAAGTAGTTATTTACAAAGAAAATTGCCTAAATCATCTGATGCAAACACATAAACATGCAAACCAAAAAGAGATTCAAGCAAATTCGGGAAAGTGCAATCAAAAGTGATTCTCACAATTAAAAACATGCTGGAGGCTCAAATCCTCACCTGGACATTTTTTTGCAAATTGTTTGACAGAGATTCTATCCCTAGTGTGTGCTTCCCTTCACCCCAAACTTATCATAAATCATGCCATCATAATAAAATATTTCAAAGTTCAGTTTCTAATCACATGGGGATCACTTTTCAAAAAAAAATTTCAACCTAGGGGGAAAACAGTCAACATATAACATGCAAGCAATCTATGCAAAATTAATCAAAATCCAGCAAACTTGCCAACATAAGACTCATCACATCAATTTATTCAAGAGCTAAAAGAAAGACAAAACAAAACAAAACTACAACTAGTTCCCTCCCCCACACTTAAAACATGCATTGTCCCCAATGAAACAACATAACAATAATATCAGAGTGAGGGAAAGGAAATGGTACTCCCTGATCAAACGTCAGTGTAGGTGGGAGCTTCCAAGGAGAGCTCCTCAACATTAACATCCGCAGGAACACTAGCATCCACACCGTTGAATGGCTTCAGCCTCTGCCCGTTAACCTTGAAGGACTTGTTGCTACCTGCATCTTTAATTTCTACTGCACCATAAGGAAACACATTAGTAACAACAAATGGTCCAATCCACTTGGACATAAGTTTCCCAGCCATCAATTTCAGGCGGGAATTAAAAAGTAAGACTTTCTGGCCCACAAAAAATTCTTTCCTAGCAATCATTCTATCATGAAAAAGTTTTGTTTTTTCTTTATAAATCCTGGAGCTTTCATAGGCTTCTAGCCTAAGCTCCTCAAGTTGCTGCAACTGTAGTTTTCTTTCAACACCAGCTTTCTTCATCTCCAAGTTACAGCACTTGACTGCCCAATATGCATGGTGCTCAACTTCCACCGGGAGATGACATGCCTTACCAAATACAAGCCGAAAGGGGGACATTCCTATAGGCGTCTTGAAAGCGGTCCTCTGAGCCCACAGTGCGTCTTTCAGACGGCGGCTCCATTCCTTTCTATTCGGCTGCACCATCTTCTCTAGAATCTGCTTGATCTCCCTGTTTGATATCTCAGCCTGGCCATTAGTCTGGGGATGATAAGCAGTGGAAACTCTATGCACAACCCCATACTTCCTGAGTAAGGCTTCCATGGTTCGGTTGCAGAAGTGAGTGCCCTGGTCACTGATGATAGCCTTAGGTAAGCCAAACCTGCAAAAAATGTTGGACCTAACAAATTTGGAAACAACGTTAGCATCATTAGTCCTAGTGGGGATTGCTTCCACCCACTTTGAAACATAGTCAACAGCCAAAAGAATATACACAAAACCAAAAGAAGCAGGGAAGGGACCCATAAAATCAATCCCCCACACATCAAAAACCTCACAAAAAAGCATGGGCTGCTAAGGCATCTCACTCCTGCGAGTGATGGCAGGGCCTGTTGTTTGACATTCCTTGCAATTTCTGTAGACCTCATAGGCATCTCTAAAAATTGTGGGCCAGTAGAACCCAGAATCCAGGACTTTTCTTGCCGTCCTCTGTGGTCCAAAATGTCCTCCTACTTGAGAGGCATGTGAAAAGTGTAAGATAGACTCTGTCTCATGATCGGGGACACACCTCCGAATAACCTGATCACTGCAAAACTTCCAAAGGTACGGATCATCCCACACATAGTACTTTGCATCGCTCTTGAGCTTGTGGAACTTGGATCTACTTGTACCTGTAGGAACAACCCCAGCAACAATAAAGTTAACTATGTTAGCAAACCAGGGGGTTACCCCATACAGATGTAGAAGTATTTCATCAGGGAAATCATCTTGGATGGGAGAAGGATCCTCATCCCTTGCTATCCGGCTCAAGTGATCGGCTACCAAATTTTCAGCTCCACTCTTGTCTTTTATCTCCACATTGAATTCTTGGAGCAAAAGCATCCACCGGATCAATCTTGGCTTAGCTTCTGGTTTCTTTAGCAGGTATTTCAGAGCTGCATGGTTAGTGAAAACAATAACCCTAGAACCTAGCAAATAAGACCTAAATTTATCAAGTGCAAACACAACAGCTAGCAGTTCTTTCTCAGTGGTGGTGTAATTTGATTGTGCAGCATCTAATGTCCTAGAAGCATAATGAATTACATGGGCAGCCTTGCCCACTCTTTGTGCTAGAACCGCTCCACAGCAAAATTGGAAGCATCACACATGAGTTCAAACGGGAGTGTCCAGTCTGGGGGCTGGATTACGGGGGTAGAGGTCAATGCTCTTTTCAGGTAGTCAAATGCCTTCTTGCAATTTTCATCAAACTGAAACATGGCATCATTCTTCAGCAGGTTTGAAAATGGCAGAGCTATCTTGCTGAAGTCCTTTATAAAGCGCCTGTAGAAACCATGGCCAAGAAAAGAACGGATCTCGCGTACGCAAGATGGGTAAGGCAATGAAGAAATCACATCAATTTTTGCAGGATCTACTGAAATACCCTTCTTAGAAATCACATGACCCAAAACAATCCCCTGTTCTACCATAAAGTGACATTTTTCATAATTCAAAATCAGATCAGTCTCAATGCATCTTTGTAGAACTAAACTCAGACTATGTAGACATGCATCAAATGAGGAGCCATATACAGTGAAGTCATCCATGAACACCTCCATGCAATTTTCAATGAATTTAGTAAAAATGCTAAGCATGCATCTTTGGAAGGTACCAGGAGCATTACAAAGGCCAAATGGCATCCTCCTATAGGCAAACGTACCGAAGGGGCACGTGAAAGTGGTCTTTTCCTGATCCTCAGGGGCAATATGGATCTGGAAATACCCGGAAAAGCCATCAAGAAAGCAGTAATGAGATTTACCAGCCAGCCGATCCAGCATCTGATCTATGAACGACAAAGGAAAATTATCCTTTCCGGTGGCCTGGTTCAACTTCCTATAATCTATACAGACTCGCTGGCTATTCTCGGACTCTAGTAGGTACAAGCTCATTATTATCATTTCTAACTCTTGTGAGACCGGACTTTTTGGGTACAACTTGCACCTGGACTTACCCAAGTACTATCGAGAGATGGGGTATATAATACCGCTGCGAGAAGTTTAGTCACCTCTTTCTTCACCACATCCAGAATCAATGGGTTTAGCCGCCTTTGGGCCTGCCTTACTGGTTTAGCTCCATCCTCCAAAAGAATTCTGTGCATACATCTGGAAGGGCTAATTCCTGGAATGTCAGCTAAGGTCCAACCAATAGCCTTCTTGTGCTTCTTCAGAACCTCTAATAGTTTTGCTTCCTGGTCAGAGTCAAGGCTGGAGGAAATGATGACTGGAAGTTTTTCATTCGTCTCCAGGTAGGCATACTTCAGGTTCCCAGGAAGTGGCTTGAGCTCTAGGGAGGGTGGCTGCTCAACGGATGGTACATTGGGAGTAGCCATGATGTCAAGGATTTCTGCTGAACAGATAACTTCACTCTCACTATCCCTATCACCCTGCAAAGTTGAATCAAGAAACTCAGCACAAACAGCACACGGGTTAGTGTTAGTACAGTTAGTGCATGAATATAAATCATCAAAACCAGAAATAAAAGGAAAATCAGAAACTAGGTCCTCATGGGTATCATCAATGATCTCAGCAAGCAACTCTAATTGGAAAACCGAGTGCTCCTCCAGTGGGTGTTTCATAGCATCAAAGATGTTGAACTTTGCCACAATATCACCAAACTCCATAGACATGGTCCCATCATTCACATCAATTTTAGTCTTGGCTGTCTTCATGAATGGTCTGCCCAAGATTATAGGTGATCTACTGGAATGTGTCTCCCCTGCCATGTCTAGGATGTAGAAGTCAGCAGGGAAAATCAGCTCATCAACTTGCACCAGCACATCTTCTACCATTCCCATGGGGCGGGCACTGGTCCTGTTGGCCAACTGGATGGCGAGACCTGTATACTGCAAAGGCCCAAGATCAAGATTATTAAAAATAGATGTGGGCATGACATTTATGGAGGCTCCCAAATCCAGCATGCAATTTTCAAATCTTCTATCCCCAATAGTGCATGGAATAGTAAATGTGCCCGGATCCTTGCACTTCTGTGGTAATGCCTGAGTAGGGGCTATAACAGCAACTCTTTCTGGTGCAGGCTTGGACTGGATAAGAGCTGAAACATTTCTTCCCAAATCAACTCTCTCATTATTCTTCAACTTCCTCTTGTTGGTGCATAGATCTTTGAGAAATTTTGCATACTTGGGCACCTGCTTGATCACATCTAGAAGTGGAATATTCACAGCTACCTTTCTGAAAACATCAAGAATTTCCTTCTCCTTATCTTCACCACCAATCTTCTTATTTTTCTGAACTCTATGTGGGAAGGGGATTGGTGGTATGTATACCTTCTCAACTTCAACATCAACAGTAGGCTCAGGAGTTACCTCAACAATTTCTTCATCCTTTCCAGAGGTGGCCTCAACAACTTTTCCAGATCTCAGAGATATGACACTCACATTAGGATTGGAGGCATTGGGATTTATCACTGGTTGTGCCGGCAGCTGGGTTGTTCCTTGAGCTTGCTGTAAATTATTTATGGAAGTGGCAAGCTGTCCAACCTGCGTATGCAAGGCCTGAATACTAGCATCCGTCCTCTGCTGAAATCGTGCTGCGAAGGCCGCAACCTGCCCAACCCGCCTTTGAAGCCGGAGGTTGTTCATGCCAATTGCTTGAGCATATCCTCTAGGGAAGGTCTAGAAGGTGCAGAAGTAGTCACTTGGGAAGGATTCGGTGGTGCTGCCATCGGTTGTTGTTGGGATGAGTTCCCATACCGAAGATTAGGATGATTCCTCCAATTGGGATGGTACCTATTTGTAGAGAGGTCTGGAGTGTTGTACCGGTTCTGACTGTTTCCTTGATTATAGGGATTTACTGCATAAGCTTGAGGCGCTTCACTGACGAACTCTTCTCTCTGGATGGGGCATGGATCATATGGGTGCTCAGGAGAGTTGCACATGCTACATAACCTTGCAGACTGAACCCTATCTATTGCCAATTGCCTTACAAAAGAAGTGAGCTCATCCATTCTATTCTCAAGGGCCTGGTTGGAAGAGGAACTATGAACCTCATGCACACCTCTTGTCTCAACAGAATTTCTTCTGGTAGTAAACTGCTGGGAATTCAATGACATATTCTCAATGAGTTGCTTGGCAGCAGCTGGGGTCTTATCAACAAGCGCTCCCCCACTAGCAGCATCCAAAAGATTCCTATCCATCGGCAGTAATCCTTCATAAAAGTACTGGATAAGAAGTTGTTCAGAAATCTGATCTTTGGGGCAACTGGATACCAAATGCTTGAATCTTTCCCAATATTCAGCCAACGACTCATTCCCTTGCCTGATGCCACATATTTCTTTCCTTATTGACGCAGCTCTTGAAGCAGGAAAATATCTTTCAAGGAAAACCCTCTTCAAATCATTCCAGGTGGTGATAGAGTTGGGCTCAAGATATAACAGCCAATCCTTTGCAGCTCCCTGGATTGAGAACGGAAAAGCTTTCAGCTTGATGCTATCCTCAGTTACTCCCTATGATCTCGAGGTTGTTGAGCAGACAACCTGGAATTCCTTCAAGTGCTTGTGTGGATCCTCACCTGCAAGGCCATTAAACTTTGGCAACAAGTGAATGAAACCAGATTTTAACTCAAAAGGAGTATCAGCACCAGGATATGAAATACACAATCCATTATAGTTAAACATCAGGGGCAGCAAGCTGTCTTAATGTCCTTTGGTCACCCATAGTGTCAAAAACAGTTTTAGAATTAGAATCACTACTAGTGCTAGCCCGAAATTCTCTACGGCGTGTGTGCAGTGTTCTTTCAATTTCAGGATCAAAATCACAATTCAGGGCAATTGGACCTAGTAGCCAGACCAATTCAAAACAAAAACGAAAATAAAAGAAAAAGAAAAGAAAGAAAAAAAATGGAAAAATAACAAATAAGAGTCACCGGCAACGACGCCAATTTTTTGGTCGCGCTGTCGCGCACGCGCCAAAAAGAACGAGCGGGTTTTAAAACTGTAGTTTAGGGCGACAACTCGGATGTCGTCTCACAAGGACTCTTAAAGTGTTATTTATCCCAAAAATCAGCTTTGGGCAGTTCAAAGAGGTTATCAAATAGCCAAAAACGATTAATCTATTGTTCTTGATTTCACAACTATCATTGGTTCATGTAATCCCAAGCCCTAAGCAGATTCTATTCCCCTTTCAGTTGTAGTAACAATTAACAAATGAAATGCTACTACGGATATATGTTCCTATTCCCGAATTAAACAAACGGGGTTAAGCCCTCATGAACATGAATGAACACACGCGAATTAAACAAACGCGATTAAGTATAGGAACATAACATCACTGAAATGAATCAACACAACACTATACACTCCTGAATTAAACAAACAGAAATGTATAACATGGCATTGAAAAGGGAAAACATACAAAACAAAGATTACAGAACCTCAAGTACGGTGGAAATCAATTACAATATATTAATCTATGAAGTTTAGTTCTCCATGAAAACGAAATGCACACAGAAAAAATGTAAAACAAAACAATGGAGAAGCCAAAAATTACTCCAATCTGCCCAGAACAGCCTTTTATACTATTCAGAATTTTAGCCCACTCGCGAGGCGAGCCATAATTCGCGAGGCGAATATTGTGAAGAGTCAGCAACCTTTAGCATTCTCGCGAGGCTAACAACGGCTCGCGGGGCGAAGAACTGAAGAGTCTTCTTATTACGCCCGTTATGAACATCAGGGGCCAACCGTGATGCTTTCTGACTTCCATTATCGCGAGGCGAATAAGTTATTCGCGAGGCGACCCCGAGAGCTTGCATATTTCTGGAACAGTCATCCTTCAGGGTCGCGAGGCGAGGTGCTGTTCGCGGGGCGAACCAGAGAGGGTGTCATTTTCACATTGCTCATTGGCTTTCAGGTTCGCGAGGCGAGAAAAACTCTCGCGAGGCGAATCCCCTGTTTCTTTATTCTCTCAACTTCTACTTAACCTGAAAACAAAGAAATAGCTATAAGTGCTTTATTTGACTCAAAACTGACTAAATTAACCTAAAACTACTTTAGAGACTCAAAACCTTGCTTGAGGACAATCTAATCTAATTTGGGTGAAAATAGAATATAATTTGCACAAAACCCTGGTCATCCTAGCCATAAAACTAGATGAGCCGGAGGCTTATCCCATCCATATATACTCAACCGTACCTATTTCATTTTGCTTTCATTTCATTATTTTCCTCTCAAAAACCGAAATCGGGTAAATGACGGAGCTGCGTACGGAATTTCCGGGAACCGCTAACGGATAAGAACGGTGACTCATTGGTGAGTCACTATGTGTGGCCCAAAATCAGCTACACCTCCATCAAATGTGATCCACATATTATTAACCATATTAGCCAAAATAACCTTAGTTAAGTTAACTATTAACTATGGTTAAGCTTATATTAATTTAATATTCACCAAACCCATTAAACCAATTCCTTATAACCAAACAAAGCCTAAATCTATCCTATAAATACTCCTCAAAACCGTGTCCTCCCTCCCCCTTCACTCACTTCTTCATCTCTTCCATTTTTTCTTCACTTTTTCTTCAAAAACTCCATTGTTGTTCTTGCACAACTTGATCATTCTTTCACTTTATTTTATTATCTAGAGGTAAACCCTCACTTCTATGATCTTAGTTATCTTACTCATCTTGTTAAATCTCTTTATAACCCACTACTTTGGATTAGAGGAGAATAATTGAGAGAGAAATCTCAATAGTTGCAAGAAGCCTTTGTTGGAAGCTTTGAAACCAAGTTGGAGCAGTTACAGTGAGGGAGTCTCCAAACACTCTTCAACCGTTGGATCATTCACAAATTTTAGAAGAAGGTTACAAACTTGTGTTTCTTTATATCCAACGGTCCTAATTTGGTATAAAACTCCAGGCTGTGAGATATGAAGCTCGGACAGTAGGCCTAGGAGGTGAGAAATTCAACCCTGATACCATCTAAGCTGTCACTAAAGAATTACGATCTGAGATTTTTAACCATTGGATCGGTCTGAAACTATGTGATAAGGTTTAGGAAGGATAGTTCTACATTGTCACCGTTCAATTTTTTAAATAGAGCTCTGTGGCCAGAGAAATGGAGCTCGAACAGTAGCCCTGTTTTGGTAGCTTTTCCCTAGGATTCATGAGCTTATTTTGAATCCGATTTTCCCTAAGTCCAGCCATTGTTCTCGTAAGTTTTTCCATCGATTTTGTCTCTTGATTCAAATAGACTTATTTATTTGAAACCCTATTGTTGATTCGGTTGGTATTAGGTGTTTCCAGCAAATTGTGTTACTCGTACGTGTAATCGGGATGGAAAGCGGAACGGTGGATGTGTAAGGATGGATGGTGGCAGATTTGTGGATGTTGTTGGACAGCGTGCTGAGGTTCTTGGCAGTAGCATGGACGCATTCAGAGCCTGTACGGGAAAGCACACACATCAATCAGGTGGGGGAAAGGATCACTCTGTCGTCGGAATCGATAAGTAGTATATTCTATAATAATTGTGTAGGGCGACCTAAACCCTACTAGTAGTCGAGAAATCGACAAGACCAAAATCACATTGGAAACCTTTTCTGTAAAACCAATGGTGATTTGGGGATTGTAGGTTTATCGACATTAAGGTTGATTTTATGATGTTGAGGATGTTTGGCTTTATTACTTATTTGATTTGATTGTGATATGCTGGTTGTGATAATTTGCTCTATGTGATATTTTATGATGTTTGAATATTTTGCTGATATTGTGTTATGCATGATCTGCCTGGTTTTAATATTGTATTTAGTGGATTTTAAGCAAAGATATGTGTTGTTCGGAAGATGTTTGCTTGGGAGAGAATGGGTGTGATTTAGAGGGCCTAGCTTAATTAAGTTGTTTTACAGATAAGATTACGAGATATCGTAATTTGAGGATTTATACGAGTTTCTAGGGAGAGGTGGGGGCACTAGGTTATGACTCGTAAGAGTCGGTGAGGTTTATATAAGTGTATGTATAGCAATTGGGATATTAGAGATATAATTGTATGTGTAGCAATTAGGCTACTAGTGATATAATGGTATGTGTAGCAATTGGGCTACTAAAGATAAAATTGTATGTGTAGCAATCAGGCTACTAGTGATATAATGGTATGTGGAGCAATTGAGCTACTAAAGATATAATTGTATGTGTAGTAATCAGGCTACTAGTGAAATAGTTTATGTGTAGCAATTGGACTACTAGAGATATAATTTTATGTGTAGCAATTGGGCTACTATAGATATAATTTGATAGAGGGGAGTGCTCGCTCGGACGAAGGACTAATATTCCTATTTGGGTGGAGATGGTGTGAAAGGATTGTAGTGGTCCCGTTAGCATAAAGGTTTAGATGTATAAGAGTAAGGGTAGAGGATGATATTGTTAATTTGAGGATGATTGTTAGTTATGTGTGATGTGTGTCTTTGACTGTTGTTATATTATATGCTATGGTTTCTTTTCCGTTTTTAATGATAGAACTGTTTCTTATCTCCATATTTCTGTATTTTTGTGTATGTCTACTTTATTACGTTAGAAGACTAGATGGAGGAATGTGTTGCTGAGGAGATGGATGGAACCCTGTACGAGACGGAGGTTGTTGAGGAGTTGAATGACATTTCGTATGAAGCTGACGCTATAGAACGACCTACTGATCCTAATAATATAATGTAGTAAGTTTAGGGCCAGTGAGTCATATAAGACATTTTTATTTTCCGCTAGTTATAAGCAGTTTGTAGAAATAAGTACCTGTGTGGGATCCTACTGAGAGGATACCCTAAACAGTGTTGTGTAAAATAAAGGATAATTATGTGTGCATTTATGTAATATAACTTTGGAGTGTTTTATATTTACAGGAGTTATATGATTATTAATTAAGTTTTAATTTTTCTGTATTTCCAACGATAAGCGCGCGATTAAGTAAATAAATAATAAGGTTTTAATGTAATAATACAATGGGACACAACGGGGTGTCTCACCAAGGGGATATGCTGGGCCTAATAAATTGCTTCTGGATAAGATCATCTATTTGTTTCTTCAACTCAACCAGCTCTAGAGGAGACATCTTATAGGATGCTATGGATATCGGTCCGATGTCAGGCACTAAATCTATGGTGAACTCAACATCTATCTCAAGGGACAAGTTATAAACATCCCCCAAGAACACTTCAGGAAATTCCCTCACAACAGGCACACTTCCGACATCAGGAGAGCTCTCTAATTCCAGGGAAGACAACATCATGAACACTTGGGCTTCGTCTTTCATTGAAGCTTTAACTTGGTTGGCAAAGAGAAAGGTCGGATTCTTAGACTCCACAGGACTTCCAAAAACTATGGTTTTATCAAAACAATTCAAAAGGACGTGGTTGGAAGATAACCGGTCCATACCAAGAATGACATCAAGGTCCTTTAAAGGTAGGCATACAAGATTTACAATGAAGGTTCTACCATTAATGGTAATATGACAGTTCTATGAGAAGTAAGAACGGGTTTGTTTGTAGGTGTAGAGACAACCAAATCATACTCAAGAAAGGTAACAGGTAAATTAAGACTCTTGACCCTATCATGTGATATAAATGAGTGCGTAGCACCCGAGTCATACAGTACAGTTAGAGGAGTTTCATCAATTAAGCACATATCTTGAATCAAGTCATCAGACTTGGAGGCCTCAGCTCCACTAAGAGTAAAGACTCTCCCATTGGTCTTCAGTCGATTATCCTGAGACTGCTGACTCTTGCTAGCACTTGGAGGCTCTGACTTTGCTCCTCCACAATCCCGACTGATGTGACCAGACTTGCCACACCTAAAGCAGATGACGTCCGATTCCTTGCACTGGGTAGTGAAGTGATCTGGTGCGCCGTACTTGCCATACTTCATGGGCCTAGAGGCGCTGGAATTACTACCCCTGGACCTATCATGAGAAAACTGTCGCTTCCTGCCACTCTGCTTGAAATCTCGGTCGACTAGAGCGTAGCGCTGCTTGCCCTTGTCCTTCTACTCGGTCTTCTTGCTGCCTTGACTATCTGAATTCCTGAAACTGGCCAATCTGGACTTGTGGGCATCCTCATAGATCCTACACTTGTTCACCAAGGTTGGGAAGACTCTGATCTCCTGATAACTGATCGCTTGCTTGATCTACGGACGAAGGCCATCCTCAAACTTGACACACCTTGACTGATCATCCACCATGACCTGATAAAGTGTGTAATACCTAGCCAGTTCCTCGAAATTAGCCACATACTCGCCCACTAACATATCTCCCTGCTTCAGCCCCAAGAATTCAATTTCCTTCTTGTCACGAACATCCTCAGGAAAATACTTTTCCAAGAACCTATCTCTGAAACAGTCCACGTGATCATCGTGCCCTCAGCCTGCATCTTCTGCCGGTAGTTCTCCCACCAGTGCTCGGCCTCCTCAGTGAGCATAAACGTGGCAAAGATAACTCGCTGTTGATCATTGCAGTCCATAGCTCTGAAGATCTTCTCGATCTCCCTCATCAACAACAAAGCTCCCTCGAGATCATAAGCTCATCTGAAAGACAGCGGGTTGTTCCATTGGAACTTGTCGAGACCTTGAAAATCAACTAGTTCTCCATTGTTGTTTTTCTGAACTTGACCGATAGCATTGGCAAGGAGTGCCAACACATCAGCAATTGCCTGATTGTTCCTGCCTCTTCCCTCCATGAGTTCTTGTTAGTGTCCAAAAACAACTATTCAATATAGCGAACTTAAGCAGGAAAAGTGATAGGCTCAAAACTTTAAGCATCATTGCCGATAACAAGTATAGACAATTCAAACAAGAGCACACAACAGACTCATACCACAGCCTGATAATACAAACCTGCTCTGATACCGCTAAATGTGACACCCTCTACCCCGCATTTTAATATAAAACATTTACTAAAAAGAGGTAATATAAAAACATGCATTTATTTCATTAAAATGAAAAAATCGGATAGAAGTTAACACATTGTAACAACTCAATGCGGAAACAACATAGTTTTAAAAGATAAAACATAAACAAAACATAAGCATCAAAACATAACCCAACCCCAATATCACATACAAAGCTGGTATAACCGTTCCGGAATAAATCATCAGAATACAACTGAAACTGAAAACTAAACTATCAACTATAAAACTAGACAAACTAAGCATCCTAACTAGAGTCGCGGCTCCTCAGAGTCACTCCTACACTGACTACTTACCGTCCTCTGCATAAAGAGAAACAAGCCAACAATAGAAAAAAAGAAACATAGAGTAAGAAATCATGCAAACACAACATCATGGAAGTAGTTAAGCAAGATGAATATACATCATAGCATGACATAGTAATTCATATCATATAACATCAACGTAAATATAATCATATCAACATATCATCTCAACCAACATATGTTATGCGGTGCAACCCTACTCCGCTACTCCATTATGCATGTGGATCCAAACTATCTCAGGAAGGAAACTTCGGAGTTACATATCCACATTGGCCAAAAAGCACAAACACGGGCAATCCACCAAACCATGGGTGAACCCCTTGGATAGCCGACGCATCATAATGTGGATGTGCCACCACGGGGCGCATGGTTCACCAAACATTGGGTGAACCACCCGAGACTTGGCCAGATCGCCGTACTCTAGGACGACCTCCCCTATGTTGAACTTCCTTCACTAACAACTTCAACATATGAATGCATGAGCACAACAACAAACCAGGTAACCACCTCCATTGCTTGGGTCGATAAGCACCCAAGACTTCATCAACATCAAAACCTTAACCATTCTGGGTCGAGGCCCCCTTAGCCAAAAAGCACTAAGATTCAACTCATCAATACCTTGACCAAAAAGCATAGAGGCCACTTTGGCCAAAAAGCACCAAAGCGTATCAACGTGCGGCGGCCCATTGGGCACCGACTTAACCAACTTAATAATCTTGTTATCTTAATTAACCTTTTAATTAAGTTATCTAACTCTTCTTCATTCGATTGGTGTGTTATTACATTATTGGCGACAATTGGGGTGAAACACCCCCTTTAAAAACTTTAATTCACTTTCTGACCAATAAGGGGAGCACGGGCGTTCTCACCCCAGCACTGTCGTGCTGCCACTTAAGTGGAGCACAGTCCTGCTCACTGTCTTGCACGCTCGTGCTCAATGTGCAGTCTGCCTTCCATAATTTAACTGGGAGCACCGTGCTCCTGTGCCAGCCATACTGTTTTGGGCAGATTCAACTTATGTTCTTAGAGTTTGGCTCCCTAACGCTCTCCAATCAAATCCTAGGGTCCTTTGACTAGTCCAATTGGTATCAAACCTCACCTCTCACTAACAGTTCATGTTTTATGAATCATTGGGGAATTAATCCCTTAATTCTTATGTTAACTAAGATTCCTAAATTAGTCAGTTAGGGTATTAACATGTTCAACCGTAGCCAACACTCAGCCAAAGAGCATCATCAATAACAACAGCCAACAATATTCTCATAACATCATCATTAATTAACCAATGGCATACATCATAGCAATGTTCATCAACATACACTATTGGGCATATAACATCATAACAATCTAACGTTCATAACAAAGGAACATACCAACTAACAATTATAGAAATTAATTCATACAACCAAACAGAACATGGCATTGACAACAGTTTAGGCATAATTATCAATAACATTTAACATTCATAATAGATAATCAAACAATGGGGTCATGGGAACCCCTCGTCTTACGCTACCCCCTTGCCTAATGAATACATTATCCTTCTCCCCATACCTGGTATGAAGAATCCGATAGTGACAACTTAACTGATAAACCAACGCGTCGCTAGAACGGCTCAGTTAGTCATACATTAGTTGGTACTGTTACTGGTTCTAGTTTTCCTTTTACTTGGTTTCATGGATTTCCGATTAATCCAGTGCTGGACTTTGGTGTTAGATTATATATTGATAGTGTGAGGAATGCATAAACTATCCCCAACGTGTCTTTATAGTGGCAACTGTGTGCTTGATGTGGCTTACATTACAATAGGTAGAGGTGTTAATGAGTCTGTTTGGTTCAGTTTTGCATGAAAAACAAATCCGAACAAATCAAAATCAATCGGTTCAGTTCGGTTCTGATTTATAAATTTCGTCAGGAAAATAAAAATATTAAATATTATATATATATAATATATATAAAATAAAATATAATAAACATTAAATATTAAATAATTAATATATATATATATATATATAAATACTAAAATATAATAAATAATAAATATTAATATATATATATATATATTAAAATATAGTAATTGGTTCGGTTCCAGAATCATTGAACCCTAGAACCGAACCAATTACTATTAGGTTTGGTTTAATTTGATTTGATTCGGTTCGGACCCGAACACAAAAAAAAAAATCAATTTAATTGGTTCGGTTCAGATTTTCAGGTTCATTGAGTCAATCCTAACCAATGAACATCCGTCAACAGGTCTCTCCATTTTATAAGGAAAATATAAGAAATATATTTTTAAACTTTATTCCATTCTATCTACTTTCATTTAACTCTCAAACAAAAGAAAGGTAATTGACATCCTTTTCTTTTCTTACTTAAACATCAAACCATGAAAAGTTAACTCTCCTTCTGTTTCGCCCTTTCCCTTTCCTTGTCATATACATATATATATATATATATATATATATATATATATATATAAAAGAAATTACATCAGGAAGAATCTTTATACAGGTGTCATCAAGTTGTGAAAACTTAAGAAAAAAATGTGTTTTAGGCTTTTCTTAATTGGAATTTAATTATAATTTCGTACATTATAATTTTTTAAAAAAAATTGAAAACAAACAAATCTCTAAATTCACATTCCCATGGAAAATTACTGGAAAAATCCGGAACAAAAAAAAAATCAAGAAAATTATCATGATATTGAAAATCAAAAGAGATGTTATTACAGAAAAAATGTGTGTGTGCTAGCATTGATAGCATAGAAATCAAAATAAATATTTAAAATCAATCAAAATACAAGCAAATTAATATGATATTGAAAATCAAACAAAATACAAGCATCTTATACTGATATTGAAAATCAAATTAGATATCGATAGCATTGATGGCATAGAAAATCCGAACCATCAGAATTTATTAGTATTAATTACAATTCATTATTCATTATAACTGAAATCCTGCCAAATACTTATTTTTCATCTATAAATCGTTGACCCCTAATCACTATTAGTCATCATATCTTGCTTCTCATATATTTGCCTGTTGATATTCTTGTGCTAATCCTTCATCATGGATGCATCGTATGAGTTGGTATCTGCTGTAAAAACTACAAAGTCTACATGGAACCTGAAAGTTGAAATTGTCAGAATGTGGTCTTTTCCGAGTTTGAATGGTTCTAGAATACCATATTCGTTAGAGTTGGTTGTCATGGATGAGCAGGTTAATTTTTAGTGTTCTTTATTTAATTTACTTTTAACCATGATTAATTTCTCAACTCTCTTATTTATTTATCTATGTTTCAGGGTGGAAAAATACAAGCATATATTTGCAAATCTTTTATTTATAGGTGTCAACGTCTGTTGTCTGAGGGGAAAGTTATTCTTATAACTGCTGTTGATGTTGGCTCTAATGGAGGTGATTACATGACATCAATGCATGATTACAAGATGAATTTTATATATGATACTGAAGTGCAGCCTCTGCAAGAAACCCACATTTTTCCAACCCCTTACTCTTTTGTTCCCTTCACTGAAATATTGGATTTGAGCATTAATACATATTACTTGGTCGGTACTTTCTTTTTCAGTAATGTACTTTCTATTTCATTTATTCATTTTTCAGTAATGTACTTGATACTACAGTTCTTCATTTTTACTTCTCTATGTAATGCTTTTCAGATGTAATCGGTCTACTTATTGGTGTTGGCACGGAAAAGGAATATATGAAGGATGGAAAAAAATTCTCATTGAAGGTTATCGAATTAGACAATGAATCATCTATTATTTTTTCCTAATTTTTGTTTTCCTTTATTATTATGTGAAATTTAACGTGTAATTTTTTAAAACAATAATAAAATTGAATATTCTCTCTTTGGCAATTATCTTGATGTGTTCAAAATCTTTAATTGTGCTGGTGGTGAAGTCAATTCTGTTGTTGTTATACAGTTTGCCAAAGTCAAGACATACAAAGGGTTGTTGTATATTTTGGCTTTTTTTTTCATGACGGATATTACTTTTCATCTTTTAAAATCATACATTTCATGTATTTTGTCCTCAAGTGTAGACCATATTCAAACTGTTATGTATTCAACCCGGTTGTTTTTCGATCCAGAGATACCTGAGGCCGTGGATCTAAAGCTAAGGTTTTTTCTTCAACTTTTTTAATTCAAATATTGTTAATCTTTTATACGATGAAGAATTATTGAAAACTTTTGTTTTCCTTTTTCCTCCCTAGAATGATTGACACTATTAAATCTGGTTCTCAAGTCCTCAGCCAGATAACTGAATATCCAAAAATGACTGTTGAGCAAGAACTATTGAATGTCTCTAATAAAAAGACTATTCAAGAGATCAATGACTGCCTAGAGGTCCATAACTTCATGTCTCTATTTCCTATATTCAATCCCCTATTTCTCAACCCAACGTATTTCAATTTTAATCTTTAGTTTTGTTTTTATTTCAGCATCGTTTTTTTGTTGTGTTTGCCACTATTAAACATTTGCACGAGACTGAAGTTTGGTGGTATATGGCATGCAAATGTGGTAAATCTGTTGAGGAAGAGGAATCAAGGTTTTACTGTGAGAACTGTAATCATCGTGTGACCGATGTTGGAGACAAGTAAAAATTCCTCTAAAATTGTATCCCTTACTATGTCTATGTTTTTTTGTTTTTTAAATATATGCATCTAAATTTTTTGAATAAATAATACAGATACCGAATAAATGTTAGGGTCGTTGATGAGTCCAATTATGCTACCTTTACAATCTTTGACCATGATGCAACATATCTCTTAGGTAAGGAATGTCCCGATTTGATGAAACTTTACAAGAAGGTTGTTGTCATTCGATATTAAAAAACATACATCCTGTTTTTCTTTTCTATAAATCCATTACCACAACTGATACTAATACAAACTATACTAATTATAAATTGGCCAGCCATCTGGTGCTTACAGCTTTCCTGAAGAGATTCATACCTTGCTCAACAAGGATTTGTTGTTCAAGGTTGAGGTAAAAAATATAGCTAGCTTCCGGTTTCCGAATTCTTACAGAGTTATGAGGTTAACTGATGATCCTATCATCATTCAGAAAATTAAAGAATTGAAACCATTTTATGTGAGATCTTTTATCCTTTCTGTTAAGACGTTAAATATTTATTTATTGTTATTTGCTTATAGCGTCCATTAATTATGTTGATCTTATGTCTCATTTGGGTGATGTTGGAGTGGGAACTAAAATAAATTCCATTTCACTTAAAACTCCTGGCCTCAGATTCTATTGAGAAAACTCCATCAAAGAGGATATCGGATGTTGACCTTGAAGATTGGTCAGCTTCGGTAAATAGTAACACCATCAAAGTATTGAATATAATCAAGCAAGAGAAGGAATTATTTAAGCAGTGATGTTATATCTCAGTAATGCTGCATGCTCTATTTTATTTTAATTTGCAAAGACTTTTTAAAGTTATGTTTCATCTTTGATTGTTTACTTTTGTTTAGTCTTTTGGGATTATGTAATGGATTTTGGCTTTATCATTTTCAATATATTTGCAACCCTTTTTGCCTTTATTTGTTGTTCTATTCAGACATCATAACTTATATTTCAACAAATATTATACAATTGATTTTAAGTTAACAATGAATATTTAAATTAGTAACTAATTTCAATTAGATGATTAAATCAATAATTCATATTTGACTCTGACATTAAATGTCTTTATTAGATATCAAAATCTTTCATCATTATTTATTTTGCTAAGATAAATTATTGATATAGCAATAAATAAATATTTAATGTCTAAACAGAAAGGACCAAAGATCTCACAGGAATCGGTTTCAATTATTTAAATTTTTGAATGATGATAGGATCTTCAGTTAGCCTCCTAACTCTGTAAGAATTCGGAAACCGAGAGCGAGCTACATTTTTTACCCCAACCTTGAACAACACATCCTTGTTGAGCAAAGTATGAATCTCTTCAGGAAAGCTGTAAGCACCAAATGGCTAGCCAATTTATAATTAGTATAGTTAGTATTAGGATTAGTATTAGTATTATGATAATGGATTTATATAAAAGCAAAATAGGATGTATGTTTTTTAGTATCGAATGACAACAACCTTCTTGTAAAGTTTCATCAAATCTGGACATTTCTTGCCTAAGAGATATGTTGCATCACAGTCAAAGATTGTAAAGGTAGCATAATCAGACTCATCAACGACCCTAAAAGTTATTCGTATCTATATTATTTATTCAAAAATTTAGATGGATATATTAATAAAATAAAATAAAACATAGACATAGTAAGAGATAAAATTTAGAGGAATTTTTACTTCTCTCCAACATCGGTCACATGATGATTACAGTTTTCACAATAAAACCTTGATTCCTCTTCCTCAATAGATTTGCCACATTTTCATGCCATATACCACCAAACTTCAGCCTCGTGCAAATGTTTAATAGTGGCAAACACAACAGAAAAACGATGCTGAAACAAAAAACAAAAAATAAATATTAAAATTGAAATACGTAGGGTTGAGAAATAAAGGATTAAATATAGGAAATATAGACATGAAGTTATGGACCTCTAGGCAGTCATTGATCTCTTGAATAGTTTTTTTACCAGAGACATTCAACAGTTCTTGCTCAACAGTCATTCTTGGATATTCAGTTATCTTGCTGAGGACTTGAGAACCAGATTTAATAGTGCCAACCATTCTAGGGAGGAAAAAGGAAAACTAAAGTTTTCAATAATTCTTCATCGTATAAAATATTAACAACATTTGAATTAAGAATGTTGAAGAAAAAACCTTAGCTTTAGATCAATGGCTCGGGTATCTCTGGATCGAAAAGCAGTTTGGTTGAATGTAGGAATATTTTATCCAATATCATAATGTAGGCAGATATCAGTAGTTAATTATAATAGTTATTTATCAATTAGGGGCCTTAATTGATATGTGATCAAATTAAGAGATAAGGCCAATCAGATTTCTTATTTGGTAATTGATTATATCATTAATTATCTTATATGGGTGAAATATGATTTGATGTCACTGATGACCAATTTCGGAATAATGGGAATCCTAATTGGTCATCACCCTATATATAGGCTATGGTCCCCAATATACCGGACACAACGCATACTGCCTCTTCTCCCCCATCTGAAGAGCGACTAAGGCATAAGGAGTCCAGGTTGAGGAAGAACTACAAGCCGACGGGTGTTCATTACCCGCCTCTCTTTCTCCCCCTTCTCTGTTTTTCAGGTTACCGCACATTGATCGTTAGCAATGGATCCAGGTATTCCTATAATCTTTGATAAGCCAACATGTTGTAGATCCTAAAATTATTGAGATATAGTTGTTCTTGATAATATGAGATGCATGCTTACATGTTTATTATGTTTCCGCAATTAAGATTTATAATAGCATGCCTTGTATATGATTTATTGAGTTTAAATCTAACAAGTGGTATCAGAGACTGGTCTTCATGTTTAGTTTGTTGGGATTGTTTCTGCCTGAGGTTATCCATGTTTGGGTTTAGGTTCTCTCATTCCCTATTTACATGAACCCTATAATTTTAATATGAGGATTTTTCTTTTGTTTGACTCAATGCAATAACATGTTATATTTTGGAATTAATGAAAGAAGTTTTTTTTTTTTTTTTTTGTGATTCCATCGTACATGATTGATTATGATGCTGGTCATATGTATGCGTTTTTCGAAAATTTTTATGGCTGCACACACACACACACACATATAATGGGTCCGTTATGGATATATAATTGTTTTTAAAATTTTTTGAAATTAAGATATCAAGGTTAACGTATGGATCCAGAAAGTTTTGAAAGGCTTGCGCAGTGAAATCTTCAATATGTACTATATATTGATATATAATGAAGTGTTTGTTGTTTTGTCTTTTTCTGGGAATTCAATTTGGATCAAGTTGAAATGGCATTTTTTTTTACTTGCCTGACATTAATGATTTCTTTTTATTATATAGAATGAGTGTAATGGATCAATGGGTCCATATTGCTGCACGTGAAGCTCAAACTTGTTTTAAGTTTGTATATATATAAATGAATAAATGAATTATGGAATTTGTTTGCAGATAGAAACTTTCTTGTACTTTCCAGAACACGGTTTGTTTAATTTGCAAACGGTAGCATGGCTTTCAATTTTTTTTTTAAATGAAAGTGTTATATATGTATTTGGATCTATTGTTGTGCATATTTTGAGAAATCTGTTTTGCTACCTCTCGGCCACCAAACGGCCCAGCTCTACCATTTTGATTAGTTATCGCAAGATAAAAGATAAGCTATAGATAACAAAAGATAATAATTCTCGCGATTTCCATCTCGCAAAAAGGGCTGCCTAATGGTCTTGTGATCGTTAAGCGGCAAGATAAGCATACATTTGTCCCTGCATTTGTAGGTAATGTAAAGTCAAGACCTTCCCATTTAATTTTATTAAATTGTCTAGTAATTTTGGTTGAGTTAGTTGAAACAACATGTTGCCGAAGTAACCTCTGTTGCGTAAATTTGATTCAATTGAATTTATAAAAGATGTAGTGTGGAATTATTCATGCGAGCTGTTGTCGGCCCGAAAGGCACAGCTTGGCCGGGTAATTACATGCCTGTGATGGTAAATATGCGGTGATTCTAAATTTTTTTTCCCATGTGGATAATGGGACGCCCAAAGGTGACCATTATTTGAAAGAACTTATCACCAATGTTTGATCATTACGTTGAGAGTACCACTAGCAGTTAATTCTTACAATCCGAAGATTGGGAGTTGATGGTGCACTTGGTATCTTGTTTGGATCTTATTTAATTTACATATAAAGATTATTGAGCATGTTTTTATGGTTATTTATTGACATGCCTACTCATGTTATTGCATGCTCGTTATTCTCTTCTTATAGTTGCTGCTGCTACCGCTCCAACTTCGCTGCTCAGATTAGCACCATCCCTATGCTAAATGGAATGAACTACAAATCTTGGAAGGAGTCTGTGGAGATTGTTCTCGGATGCATGGATTTAGACTTAGCACTGAGGGAGGAGCACCCGGTTGCCACTGCTGAGAACCCAAATGAAGAAAAGATTGAGAAATGGGACCGATCCAATCGTATGTGCCTAATGATTATCAAGAGATCCATACCTGAAATATTTAGGGGCTCAATTGCTGAGAGCGAAAGTGCCAAGAAGTTCTTAGAGGTAATAGAGCAATTCTTTGACAAGAATGATAAGGTTGAGACGAGTGGTGCTTTGTCTAAGCTCATATCAATGAAGTATAGAGGTAATGGGAACGTTATGGAGTACATTATGGAGATGTCCAATCTCACGTCAAAACTCAAGGCACTAAAGTTAGAGCTTCATGAGGATTTGCTCGTGCACTTGGTTTTGATCTCCCTTACTACACACTTTGGGCAGTTCAAGGTGAGCTATAATACTCAAAAGGACAATGGTCCTTGAATGAGCTTATATCCCACTGTGTGCAAGAGGAAGAAGGCAAAGGAACAGCCAAAGGAAGTCTCCTGTTTCTTCTGCAAGAAGACAGGACATATGAAGAAGGATTGTTCCAAGTACGCCGCCTGGCGTGAAAAGAAGGGTAATTCTCTCACTTTTGTTTGTTCTGAAATTAATTTAGTTTCGGTACCCAAGGACACTTGGTGGGAATATTATGGTGCTACTACTCACATTAGTATGTCCATGCAGGGTTGCCTGTGGAGCCGTCCGCCAAGTGATGCTGAAAGATTCATCTATGTGAGTGACGGAAATAAAGCTGCAGTTGAAGCTATAGGGACTTTTATATTATTATTAAAGACTGGTTTTCATTTGGATTTGATTGAGATATATGTTGCACCATATATTAGACGGAATTTAATTTCTATTTCTGTTTTGGACAAATCTGGTTATTCTTGTTCATTTGGAAATAATAAAGTTAGTCTCTCTTATGATTCAAATGTTGTTGGTTATGGATCTTTCATTGATAATCTTTATATGCTTGATATTGAGTGTTCCTAAAACGAGATGCTGCAAATAGAATCACGTGGTAGAAACGTCAATTAAATGAGAATTCCACCACTTTATGGCATAAGCGATTAGGCCATATCTCTAAACAGAGAATTCAGAGGCTTATGTCGGATGAAATTCTTGGACCCTTAGATTTGTCGGACTTTCAAGTCTGCATCCAGTATATTAAGGGTAAACAAACAAACAAAAGGAATTTTAATGCCGATAGAGCTAGGGACGTCTTAGAACTAATTCATACATTTGTGTTCCTTTCCCTACGGGTTCTTGGAATGGACAAAGATACTTTATTACGTTCATAGATGATTACTCAAGATGCGGCTATTTGTATTTAATTCATGAGAAATCTCAGTCCCTAGACGTGTTCAAATCTTTCAAAGCCGAAGTTGAGCTTAAGCTTGAAAAGAAAATCAAGGTTGTCAAATCTGACCGTGGTGGTGAATACTATGGTAGGTATAATGGATCAGGGGAACAAAGTCCAGGGCCCTTCGCGCTTTTCCTAAATGAGTGTGAAATTGTTCAGCAATACACCATGCTGGGCAAACCCAGCATGAACGGGGTTACAGAACGACGAAACCGGACTCTTAAGGATATGGTGAGAATCATGATTAGTCATTCTTCTTTGCCATAGTCACTTTGGGTGAAGCTTTAAAGACGCAGTTTATATTCTCAATAGGGTACCAAATAAAGTAGTCACTAAAACCCCTTATAAGCTGTGGACTGGAAAAAAGCCCAGCATAAAGCATATGCATGTTTGGGGATGTCCAGCTGAAGCAAGGCCTTATAGGCCACACGAAGGTAAGCTGGACTCAAAGACTGTTAGTTGCTACTTTGTAGGGTACGCTGAACGCTCTCGCGGGTACAAGTTTTACAACCCCACTGCCAGAACATTTTTTGAAACGGGAAATGCAAGATTTCTTGAGGAAGTTGAGTTTGGAGGGGAAGGAAACATAAGGAGTGTTGTCTTTGATGAAGAAATTGTTTCTAACAATGATGAGGTCTTTGCACCTGTCATTGCTCTAGAAACATATCCAAAAATAATTAATGATGTTATTCCTAACATCACTGAAGAACAAGACAATGGCGAGTTTCTTCCTGAACAACCTTTAGTTCAAGCTCAACAGCCTCAAGAAGCGCCATTAAGAAGATCCACTAGAAAGAGGAGAAGTGCAATTTTAGACGACTATGTTGTATTTCTTCAAGAACATGAGGATGGCATTGGTTTGACTGAGGAAGATCCAATCAACTCGAGTCAGGCTATGCAGAGTCCTAACTCTCTTAAGTGGGTTGATGCCATGAAGGATGAGATAAAATCGATGGCTGACAATGACGTTTGGGATCTCGTCAAATTACCTGAAGGAAAGAAACCCATCATTTGTAATTGGATATTTAAAACCAAAAGGGCTTCAAAGGGTAATATTGAGAGATATAAAGCTCGTCTTGTCGCCAAAGGTTTACTCAAAAGGAAGGCATCGACTATAAAGAGACTTTCTTACCGGTTTCTTTGAAAGACTCTCTTAGGATTATAATGGCACTAGTAGCTCATTTTGACTTAGAGCTGCATCAGATGGATGTAAAGACTGCGTTTCTAAATGGAGACATTGAAGAGACGATTTATATGGTGCAACCAGAAAATTTTGTGTCTGGAGACCCAAAATCTATGGTATGCAAACTTAAGAAATCCATCTATGGCCTTAAACATGCTTCCCGTCAATGGTATTACAAATTTCATCAAGTTATTACCTCATATGGTTTTGAGGCTAATATAGTTGATGATTGCGTATATCAAAAGTTCAGTGGGAGTAAATACATTTTTCTGGTGTTATATGTTGATGATATCCTGTTGGCAAGCAATGATATAGGCTTATTGCATGAAACCAAGAAATTTCTCGCAAAGAATTTCGAGATGAAATATCTTGGGAACGCCTCTTTTGTATTAGGAATCCAAATACCTAGAGATCGTTCTCGAGGTATTTTGGGATTATCACAAAGAAGCTATATCGATACAGTCTTGGATAGATTCTACGTGAAAGATAGTAAACAAAGAGATACACCCGTTGCTAAGGGAGACAAGTTTTGTCTCAAACAGTGCCCCGTTACGGATCTTGAAAAGAAAGAGATGCAGAATATTCCTTACGCTTCGGCTGTGGGAAGTCTCATGTATGCTCAAGTTTGCACTCGTCCTGACTTAGCTTTCATTGTGGGAGTTCTTGGCAGATATCTAAGCAACTCTGGTATGCAGCACCGGAAGGCGGCAAAGCGCATGATGCACTACCTGAAGAGAACTAGAGACTTTATGCTTACATATCGGAGGTCAGACAGCTTAGAGATCATTGGATACTCCGACTCCGATTTTGCGGGATGCCCGGATAGCAGACGTTCCACATCTGGTTACATCTTCCTTTTGGCTAGAGGAGCCGTCTCCTGGAAGTCTACCAAACAGACTTTAGTGGCTTCTTCGACCATGGCAGCAGAGTTTGTGGCTTGTTTTGAGGCATCAAATCATGCATTATGGCTGTGGAACTTTGTCACAAGCCTACGCATCATTGGGAGCATCCAGAGGCCATTGAAAATTTATTGTGACAATAGTGCACTTGTGCTCTACTCGAACAACAACATTAGTTCTACAAAGTCAAAGTTCATCGACATCAAGTATCTTGTTGTGAAGGAAAGAGTCTAGGAGAAACAGATTTCAATAACCTAACTTCAATTTTGCTTCTTCATCTTGTCTTTATGGTTCAAAATCAGCCACATTTCCTACAAATTTTCCACCACATGTTTGTCATGATTACTTTATGCATGAAAAGACCATTATGTCCTTAAGTCTTAATTAAATGTCAAAATTGACCCTAAGTGAAATTACTCATTTGTCCCTAAATTAACACCACTTGGACCCTTTTCCCCTCCATTTCCCACAGCCCAAATACCCTCAATTAGGCCATCTCACTCATTTAGTCATCACTTCATCTTCTTCATCAACATTTCTCTCATTTCTCTCAAAGTTCTTAAGTTTCCTACAACAAAATTTGTGTAGCAACCACTTGATCTTTTTCTCTTTTTCAAATTCTAAGAGGTATACCTTACTTCTCATCATCAATAAGCTATAGGCTCTTCATTCATTTTCATGATCGAAGGCCATGATCATCATTTAGTTTCTAGAAAATCATAAAAAAATCCTATGATGATGAAACCAATTTCTATCAACTTGTTATCATCTCTATGTTCGTAATCCAAGAGTATGAATCAAGCAAAAATTTCCTTCCTATTTTCCCTCTCAAGGCCGACCCCTAATTTGGTGGGTGGAGGAGTTTTGTTCAATTTTTCTTTAAAGTAATGCTTGATTTCATCTTTCTAGTTCATATAAGTGTTGAATCCAAAGGATTGAATCAAAATGAAATCTCTAGTCTTTTTTTTTATGAAGGCTGAATTCAAGTTCTTGGGAACTTGGATGATTTTGTTTTATTTTTTACTCATGATCATTGTTCTAAACTCTATAATACTCTAGGATCATGAATCTAAGAGTATGTGAAAATTTGAAATCCCTAGCAAAATTTGCTAAGTCATGGCCAAAACCTACATGTAGAGATAGGTGAATATAATTGTTTGTTGATTTATGATTTGGTTGTGGTTTGTTGAAGGGTGATTTTGTGTGAATTGTGTACGAGTGTTACGGAAAATCGGATGTTTGGCGGAATTTATTTCGGAAAGAAAAATCTCCAAGAGGTAAAAGGAGTACCTGAGGGATTTTTTCAATAGCTATATGCTATCAATATGTGGTTTGTATAATTTATTTGAGTGTGTGTTTTAAATTATCTTAAGTAGTTAATTTATCTGTTTTTAATTGATTATCTGCAATTAATTGTTATAGTATTTCAATGCATGTTATAAACTTTTTTTATAGTATTGATATGAAATTATTATTGACATTGGTTGTTGATTGAAAAGCCTGACATTGGTCACTACTCAATTAATTATGAAGATAAAAACATTAAAAAGCATTATAAGAAATATCAAAATTTTAATTGGTGGAATATATTAATATAATATTATTTAATTATTTGATTCGTTAAAAATATGGAATAGTTGAAAATACTATTATTTTAATGATTGATCGATGTAAGAGTGATCTATGAGTCACAGTAATGGCGTAACCGTGAAAATATTTTAGCACTGCTAATTTTTACGTAAGAAATTATAAAATAATATAAAAGGTTACTATAAAAAGTTATGTTTCAAAAATAATTTAATTATGCTGTTGAGAAAATTATTTTACTAAAAAAGTCAAATTTTGACTTAAAACATTTTTAAAATACCGAACAACGGTTAATTCCGAAAAATATTTACAGAAATCATTTTTTTAAAAGTAATATATGTTAAAACCGAGAATTAGTCTCAAATCAATATTTTTCTTTGAAATAAAGTTTCAAACAAAGATTTTCAAAAGAAAATGAGTTTTTGGGTGATTTGATGGTTTTATAAATGAATTTCTAATGAAAAATGATTTTTCTGAAAATTAGTTTTACACAACGATATTATTTCCAATAACTTAGATAAGTTGCGAAGGTTTTATTTTGGATTTGTGTTTCACAGAACGAAAATGATTTTAAAGTTAAAAAGCGAACCTAGTAACCGATATGTCGGGATTCTAGTGTTCTATTATAAGTTGTGGACTGTATGTCCAAAAAGTTGAAGTTATGGAATATTTTGTCCTATAAAAGTTGGGTAAGTTTTGCTTTATAATCTATGAACCTAAGGCTGAATGCATCGGTCTAGGCCTTCGTGATTTGCATATTCGGACTTGGAGTCCTATTGCTGAAATTGAAAGATGAACTTAAATGTTAAAAAGTTGAGATGGTCATGAGCCTTTGAGCTTCGACAAGGAAAGAATGAACAAAAAGAAAAGTGTCGAGAAACAAAATGTTTTACATGCATTTCTTTGACAAACATGCCTATGCGTTTGATCTTGATATCTTGATGGCAAGATATTCATGAAGTTGTATCATTGTGCCTTGATGGACAATGAAACCATAGACAGTAACCACTGTGCCTCATTTTGGACAATGCTATGGTTAAATCCGGTGTGCCTTATTTCTCAAAGAGAGCTTGATCAGCTCATTGAGTGTTGGAATCTCCTATGATTAAGTACAAAAGTTTAGATAGTGAATATTGAAGTGTCATGCATTTGTTTTAAAATGGACGATGACTGTCGGGTATGAAACCCTTTGATAAACTATTTGTTTATTTATGAACATATATGTTGTTATAACTATACATGTTATATGATGTTTGTGTGTCGCGCATGTAGTTATCATTTTAAAATCCATATATCGGTTCTCACCCTTACGTATATATGTTCGTCTTTTTTTTTTGTTGTACCTTGGTACACGAGTACAGATGTTTCAGATGAGTTCCCTAAGTTACTTGGAGACTTAAGTTCAGATGCGAGAAAAGGTGTTTTAAATATAGGGATGACCACGGGGTCTTTTCAGGGAATGTTTGGTAGAACGACCAGCTTAGGTTTGTGGTTGGGGATGTATGTTTGAGAAGTTTAGTACATATGTCCTGATAATATTTATAGGGTTTATAAGGAAACATTTTTAGGAAAAACTTGTACGTCGTGGAAGGTTCGTTTATAAATAAAATTGGTATATATGTGTTGTCAAGTATAGTATAAATATACTATTGTGTTGTGTGCATCAAATTCTTCCGAAGTGTTAAGAAGAAAAAATTTTACACCCAGATTTTCTGACTTAAAGTAATTAAATTTTCAAAAGCAACCAACAAATTTCTTTTTAATTTATTTCCGCACGTGTTCACGGAGTAATTCCCAAAGGAGTTGTTTCAGATGACACCTATATAAAGATTCTTCCTGATGTACTCTCTTTTATATGTAGTATAGATAGATTTCGTATATTTTTATTTTGTATTAAGTAATTATAATTTCTAACTATAACTCTATTTTTACTTACAGTTGTCAATTTTTAAGGTAACATGATTCTAATTTCTGTCTCTAACTTTTTCATTACACTATTTAATTTTTTTTTGTATATACACACTTGTAAAATATATTTTATTAATATTATTATGAAGATAAAATTTAAAAATAAATATATTAAAATATAGTGAATTAAAATAAATAACCTTAAGTAGAATACCCTATATTCAATGGCTTGAATTTAAATTTCAGGATTTTAAATTTTACTTTAATTATATTTTTGGATTGTAATAGGGAATATTATACAATTCATTTTAAGTTAACAATAAATATTTAAATTAGTAACTGATTTAATTAGATGATTAAATTAATAATTCATATTTGCCTCCAACATTAAATGTCTTTATTATATCAAAATCTTTCATCATTATGCATTTTGGTACAATAAATTATTGATTCACCAATATTTAAAACTTACAAATTTTAATTGGTAATTAATAAATTAATATCCATCTTTATTATAAATTCAATTAAATTATTTCATCAATTATTATATGCTTAAATATTAAATAAAATACTACCAAGTACTATATATTTACGTAAAATCAAGTATTCATTCACCTTTGTTCATAGTTATTATCTTCCATACAATGATCAATCTCTACATTATTGATGTTGCAATTTTCTTATTAGTAGATTAGATTAAAGGTAAATTTTATGTTCTGCGTTTATGTTAATAATATGGCAAATAATTTTTATGAACCACGTATTGATCTAAATTATTTAACTATTTTTATATTTTAGATATTAGAAACACCTATATAACTAATTTTCACTTTTATAAAAATTATTCCCATGCGTTGCACGGGTTCGGTTACTAGCTTCGTTATATTTCATTGAATTTTTCTATCCTATGCAACCTTATAAGAAATCAAAAATGAAATTGTTCTGTTGAAAGTTATGTATTCAATTTCTTAATAGTTTAAAAATTATTCTTTATCTAATCCAAAATTTCAGTTTTATTTTTATTTTTTAACATGTACAAGCTTACAACTCTGAACTTAAGAAAACCACTCAACACTCATTTAAATCTAGAGCTGTCTCTCTCTCAACCTTCTATATACTTCTCTTTTCATTCTTCCTCATCCACCGAAAAGGGGTGATTTTGGGTATTTTTTGGTCTGGAATTACCTCTCTATATTATTTTTCTCTCATTTTATCTAAATAAGTGGTTTTTCTACATAGATCTGGTTTTTCTTTCGTGTTTTTCCGTGTTTTCGTTGTATGCGTGTGACGGTGTTTTATTCGTCGTCTTGTTGCCGCGTTGTTTGGTATCCCGTCTTGTTGCGGTGTTCGTTTGGTTCAGATTGACAGATCAGCTTCGATCCATTACACATTCAATCAAGACTTGGGCGTCAACGCTTCAGATCCGGAGGCCTGGGTATTCCGGTCACTTTAATTTTGTCATATTTGTAAGCATTTTGCCATGTTATGCTACTAACCTGGTTGCTGTGAGTTTGTTCACATATTCATCCTTTTCGGTTTTTAGCGATGTTGAATTTGTGTTGTTTTTGATATATTTTACCAATTTGAATGAGTGAATATATTTTTTAGTAAAAAAAATGTACAAGATTGGATAGATTAGAAAAATCATATTTCATTTCATTCTATCTAGGGATGGCAATGGGTAGGGTACTATAGTACCGGTCCCTATACCCGAATTTGAAAAATTATTCGTACCTATACAAGTACTCGTGTGGGTAACAACTTTAGTAACTTACCCGTACCTGCACCATTACCCACGCTTTCATGGTGAAAAGTAATAAATAACAAAAGAAATGTTACAACGATCAAAAAATGATTCAAATGTCTTTTCATAAAACATTATAAATCAAAATATTTAAATAACTAAAAACATCCAAAAAAAATTATAGATGCAACTAGGTTTAGAGGGTTAAGAATTTTTAGATTAATTTTGGTTTTAAAATTTGTATTATAGCTAAAATTATATATATTAATAATATAAATAAATAAATAATTATATATACATATACACATGTGCGGATGTAAGGCGAAGTGGGTATCATAATACTTATATCCGTACTCATACTCATTCAAATTTATAGATAATTATCTATAATCACACTCGTACCCATTATATGGATAATTACCATGTTAATTTTTATTAATACCCAACTAGTAGGCACCAATTGTCATCCTTAAGTCAAGCCCCTCGAGTCTTCCAGCCATACCATTGTGTGGACTAAAAAAATATGAAAATGAGACATGAGAAAGGAAAACATGACCTGGGATGAAGTCAGGCACATGCATCTGATAGTGATTCCTAATGTTATTTCTTACACTTTCTATTGGTTTACAGCTGTATTCACTAGCTTTCTCTTTCTCCCTCTTTTTAAATCTCTGTCTTCAGATTCTCTATCTCTTTCTTCGTTTATTACGAATTGTTTTCAAATTCCCTATAATTAATTAAGAATGTTAATGAATATTTTTAGGGTATTGTTTAAAGAATTAAAAAAAATTATATAGGAAATTGTTTATTTAATATTTTGATAAGTGTTATAGTTAATTTTTCAATACAAATTTTTTTTTTGAATTTCTTAATCAATACCCTTATGGCTCGTTTATGATCATGATAAGTGAGACAGAATATGATAAGCTATCATATCCTGTCTGAAACAACTATTTGGTGAGCCAGCAGGATAGGATAAAGCAATCTTGTTACATATCTTATCATGTCCATCTAGTTAAAATCTTATCCCGATGGGAGGGCTGGGTTAGAACCCAATAAGATAGTATAAGGTGATTTAAAGTTAATAAAATATAAAAATAATTTTATATAAAATAATTAAAGTATAATAAAATATAACATGGTTACCTAAAAATGTATAATAAAATATAAGATATTTTAAATAATAAAAATATTAAAAATTAATTTTATTTTATCAAAAGGCTAATCTTGTTATTTTATATTATTTTAAAAAATTGAAAAATATAAAGAATTATTCTAATATATAATTTAACTATATGTAAAGTAAAAACTAAAAATGAACATTTAAAATTATAAAAATTAATTTAAGTTAAACAATAATTTAAAATTTTAAAATATTATATGTAATTTTATCACAAGGATAATTTTGTCTTTTTATATAATTTTAAAAAATAAAAATTATAAAAAGCTAAAATCTAATAAAATATGAAAACATTTAGAATAAAATCGAAAATTTTAAAATTCATACTAAAATTATAATATTATCTAGTTAGTTATCTAGTGAGCACCAAATGTTGGATAGGATAACAATTTATCATGCTCATATCATATCCTGCTATTATCTTGCTCTCTTATCATATATGTCTCTATCCTATCCTGACCACCAAACGAGCCCTTAAGACACTCATTGACAAGACCGATTAAGATAATGTTTTATATTTATGACTCCTCTTTCATGAATTCCAAGTTACAAGTTACAAGTTCTTCGTGTTCAGACTTCATGTATTACTTTGATATATTCTTTAAAAAAAAAAACAGAGTTGGATGATGTTTTTCAAGAGCATTGCATATTCCCGAGGTAATTAAATGATAGTTTAGTAATTATAACTCATTTTTTTTATATAAATCAAGACAATTAAAATAAATTAACTAACTTCCTTAATAAGTATGAAATTAGTTATTTTTGCTTATAATTGAATCCGGAGATTATAGCTGTTAGTTCTTTAATAAATATTTAAACGAAAATGCTAACTGATGCCCCTATTAAGAATTCAAGAAAAGAAAAAATTTATTAGAATTTGTTGTATTTAAGATTTTGAAGAGTTATACACTTATATTTTTAATAAAAATTTTCTGTTTTTGATATTCTTAACGAGTGTCCTCGATATTGATTAGCATGCTCCATATTTAAAACTCATTAGCACTGTATTCCACGACTTTTAAAATAAAATTTAATAAATTTAAATTATATTTATCAAAAGTATTGTTGTGCAATGCATATATTTTATGTTAATGTAATTTTTTGTCCTTATACGTGACACTGATTTTTAATTTGGTCCCTATACGTAAAAAGTTATCAATTTGGTCCCTATACGTGACACTGATTTTCAATTTGGTCATCACCGCTAACTGGTCCCTATATAAGAGGACCAAATTACAAATTATTGTCACATGTAGGGATCAATTCAACAAAAAAATTTTGAAATCGGTCCCTACATGTGACAATTATTTTTGATTTGGTCCCTATATATGATAATAATTTGCAATTTGGTCCCTCTTATATAGGGACCCATTAGCGATGAGGACCAAATTAAAAATCAGTGTCACGTATAGGGACCAAATTGATAACTTTTTACGTATATGGACCAAATTGAAAATCAGTGTCATGTATAGGGAACAAAAGATTACTTTAACCTATATTTTATTACACAATTTTTTTTCTTCGCCGGGTTTCACCACAAGTAAAGCTGTGAAATTAACTCTTGAGGCGGAATTGATGATTAGGTAAAGTCTTCCCAAACTATATGAATACAATATATTGTAGTATAATATATGTGCTTTTTGTATTTGCAAATTTAACTCATATTAAAATAATATTTTTTGATTAAAAAACTGATTATATTGTAAAATATTATTGATAACGAACATTATTTTAATTCATATTAAAATATTATTTTGCAATATAATAAGTTTTTTAATCAAAAAATATTATTTTTAATATGAGTTAAATTTGCGAATACAAAGAGTACATATACTATACTACAATATATTGTATTCATATATTTGACTATAGTAGAAATACAACTAGAAAGTTTGAAATTTTGACCAAACCCATGTGGCAATTTGATTGGTCCAAAATTTGCCACATATGAGTGGTGTAATAAGTGGTGCAAAATATAGGTGGTGCACCTTAGCCCAACCCATGATTGATACATTTGCATTTATTTTTTCATAAAATATTAGATTCAATCACTCACATATTTTTATTCTAAAAAAAAAATCATAATCATATTTTATTTTTAAATTCATTATTTATATTAAAATTAATTGAATACAGTATATGCATTTTAAACCATTAATATAATCATTGATACTTTATAACTAATATAATTATCAAGAAATCAAATGAATATATACTTTTCTTTTTGTTTCCCAGGATATCATTCACGCATCACTAAGTAAACTAATCCTTTGAGATACTTGACTGCATCTAGACATCTTCCAGCTATGTTTTTTTCATACGCAAGAGCCAGGGATCGAACCCATGACTACTTGCTTAAGGGGCTCGAGCCAGTTACCACTCGGACCAGCCACATGTTGGTAATTTATTGGTTAGTTAATTAAATTTAATAATATTTGATATGATGTGAAAAAATTACTAAACTTAAAAATATATAAATTCATTTTTATCAACTATAAATTCAAATTAAAACTTTTATAATATTTTTTTAATAAAAAAGATATTCATTCATTTAAATTGGTAAAATACATCGAGAACAACACAAATTCAACATCGCTAAAAACTGAAAAGGATGAATCTGCGAACTCACTCAAACTCACAACACCCAGGTTAATAGCAGAACACAGCAAAATGCCTACAAATGTGACAAAATTCAAAGTGAATGGAATACACATACCTCCGGATCTGTAACATTGACACCCAAATCTTGATTGAATCTGTAATGGATCGAAGCTGATCTGACAATCCGAACCAAACGAATACCGTAACAAGACGGGAAATCAAATGCCGCCGCAACAAGACGACGAACAAAACACCGCCGCACGCAGGCGACGGAAACATGAAAAAACACGAAAGAAAAACCAGATCTATGTGGAAAAACTTATTTAAATAAAAGGAGATAAAAAACGATGCAGAGGAGTGACTTCATGCCAACAAATGACAAAAACCCACCCCTTCCAATGGATGATGAAGAAGAAAAAGAGGAGTAGAGGAAGGTTGAGAAAGAGAGACGACTCTAGGTTTTTATCTTTTGATTTTGTTTTGTAAAACTGGTTTATTAAAAAAAAAATAGTAAATCTGTACTGTTAAATAAATATCTATAACAATTCCGCATAAGATGCTTTTTTATCCTCAAATGTAAATTTTGTCAAAAAAAAAGAAACCTCAAATACAAAGTATTTTATAAAAATATTCATTAGCAATATATATCCCACCACGCTGATGTTATAAATATACGGAAGGAAAACAAATTTGATATTTTGATTCCTTTACTTTCTCCGTCTGTTTCGTGACAAAATGTGCAGGGAGCATAATTAAATGCATTATATCTTTCCCACCCAGCAAGGAAAAAACACGAGAGTATACCACTCATTTATTTACCCATGACACACAGAATAAGAAAAAGAGAGAAAGAGAGAGAGACCCATTGCGCAAACATTTCAGTGATATTCCGGGTAATTATTCTCGTGATCGTGCACTATCTATATTATCATCCGCAGCTCCATAATTGGTTTTTTTTTTCTTTGTTTTGGCTTCCTTCCTGTTTTCTTGATTTGTTTCTCCGACAACTAATCCTCGCTTCTTCTACAATCGCCCCAACAGATCACCCATTCCAAGTTTTGGAATTTGGAGAACGGAAAAGGTTAGATTTTATTAGTTAGTTTATTTTATTAATCCTTCATGGGTTTGGTCTTCTCTTTATTTTATTTCTTTACTTTTTTTTTTTTTTTGTTGTTTTACTTTTAGCTGTGAAGCTGAAGCAATATATTTAGCTTTGAGCCACTCATTTGCTGCATTATATGCCAACTAGGTGCGTTCTTTGAATTTTTGTTGCTACATTTTATCTATATATGACTTTGACTTTTGTTTTGTTTGTTTCTCCATAGTTGTTCATATTCTACTAACTGCTTTTGTATAATGCAATAATGTGTCTGTTCCCGTTCTTTTAGCTCAATTCCTTCAATCGTTGGAGTACATGAGTTGTTGCAACTCACCATATAGGTGTACTTGTAATCAGATCTCTTGATTGGAAAGTGTTTGGAAAGTGCTTGGAAAGTGCTTATGGGTCCATTCAAATGCAATTTACATTTGGTTGAAGTTAGAGATGTTGGGAGGATGAGTGTTGTGACTATTTTCATACTATGCATAGTTAGATAGCACTTGGTTAGCCTAAAAGCTCTATAAATTTATATCAAAAATTTGATCTCCAACCGAAGAAAGAAAGATATACATAGAAACCTGTGCTTGGGGTTTTTTGTCAAGGAGGAGGAGTGGCTATGAGTTTGAGCAGTTATTTAATTCTGTTAATTCTTTTTCTTCAACCAAATGTGCCTTGCTCTGAATAAGTTAACGATGGTTTCTTTATATCTTAATTTAAAGTGATAGAAAGTTGAGAAAACTTATGTGACTAGTGACTTAAGCTGATTGTTGAGTACACACTCATCAGGATTTTGTCCCCTTTTATAAGCTGGCCTATGTTCTATCATCTTCACCAAAAAATGGAGAATGGCACACTGGATACTGGATGTTCGAGCTGTATTAAGAATCAAAAGGCAAAATTGATGAGTACCAAGCTTGTTCCTTTTAGGTCCTTTTAATAATATCACTTTAATTGCCATGTGAATAAAGAATTTAAAATAATATCGTATTTCCATGATCAAGTTTGGCATGACACGAACACACACTTTTACTAATGGCTAAGTCTGGGAATTCTTTTTATTGAGTTTGCCTGATACAATGAGCTACTTAGTAAACAATTGCAGCCACTCATATTCAAGCTTTGTGACATTAGATTTTCTCTCTCATGTTGTTGAACCTTCTTACCTTTTTCTCCTTAAAGTTCTCTCCACTTTTGGAGATAGGTGGAGAGGAAAAAGGTTTTCTCCACTTGTGGAATTTTGTGAGTGTTTTACATCCTGCAGCCTTTATTCACCTTTGTATTGAATATGCTAGGATATCAAGTGTCTCTTTCAGGAGAGCTGTTCTCTAGACAAGCTACTGCAATCTTTGTGACTAAGTATTCAAGAATTTGATATTCATCATTCTTAATCTTTGTAATTAAATGAAAATCCATAACAAGGTAAAGTCAGCTTGTGGATTTTCCATGCCTTAAAATTATGTGACTGGCTTGATAACGTGTTAAACCTTTTAGTGTCACCTAACCACTCATGATGTTTTTTGTTTCTGTTAGAATATTCGTGTTGATATGGTAATATGTTATGTATATATGGCAAAATCAGTTAGGATCAATAAGTTGCAATCTTAGGATTTATTCTTTATTAGATTAGAATTGTATATTATTGTAATTAATGCTGAATCTGTTATATTACTTATATAATGAATTCTTGTGTGATCAGTTAAAGACACACAATTTAACATATTTGCCTTATTTTCAAGTTGGTATCAAAGTGGGTTTTGATCCGTCTCTACAAAACCTTAATCCGTTGTTCCCACTGCCCAAATGCAAATTTCCCATGCCATGCTTCCATTCCGGCCCGCTCCTCCCTCTCTGTGTTTGAACTCCATCGAGTCCTTGTTGTCGTGCCACTTTCCAGCAACAACGACAACCATTTTCCAGTGAACCCAAACTTTTCGATCTGGTTCCAAACTCTCAGATCTTAATGGCAGAACCCAAACTGACCAAAACCCAAATCAGCACCACCAGAAGCTCCTCCACGTGCTGCTAGAAGCTGCTGCCATAGACCACACACGCTGGCGTGCAAGGGGGGCATGAGATACCGGCTCAACACATTTCTCCCAGAAAAAGGACTCGATATCCTCTATAGAAACCACCCTAGTTTTTTTTTTTTTGACTCCAATAGTGGTCATTTGTGTTTCCAATTGTGGGTATACCTGTTTCCTTGTTTTTCAGGGTGTTATACTGCGAGTGGCTGCTGCCCTTGTCATTTACAAGTTCTTTTTACGTTTTTTGGTTATTTCCTTTGATTTCTCACAATGGCAACCAATGTATTTTCCGATATATTGTTTAGCTCTTCTGATTAAGTTGCTAAGACCCCTATTATGTTGACTAACACAAGTGTACCATACATCACAAATTAACAACAAAGAGATTGACAAGATCAACTACTAGCAAATCCTGGGAAACCTCTGCAAGAATTTGGTTTTCAAGACTCGGGCAATTTGAACATCTTACCACGAAACTTGAGGATGTTCCTAAAGTTGATCTCCCTATATGTAAAAGGATTGATGCACAACTCCTTAGTGTCCTATGGCACTCTATTGATCCAAATGTTGTGGATATCTTTCAACCTTGTGATGCTTGCTAAGAGGTATGGGTAGAAGCAGAAAGTTACTCTACCAATGGAGAATAAAAAAAAAGTTACTCTACCAATGATATCCAATCTCTCTATTCCATTATCTCTAATATGATGAGCTTGCACAAGCGGGATACTTGAATGGAAACTTTCCTTGCAAAGCCCATTCATTGATGCAAGAATTTTCTGCCATGATGCCCTATTGGATTGCTACATGCAGTTTATGTTTAGCATTCAGTGAATGCATCTTTTGATAACTTTTATCAGTTTTATGCTTTTCTTATAACTAGTTTGCATTATTTATGACTTGTTAAGTAAGTTCAGTTAAAAAAGGTTCTTCTTTACTTGTAGGATTTTCCTTGAATGCAAACTGTGATGAAGTTTAAGAACTTAAAAACTGATTTTATTCTGTGATAATGTATGGGCTTTGAGAAAACCTAAACTACCTTAAATTGGAATGTCAGGAACTAAGTAGTGTGACCCATTCATATAACAAAGGTAAAGCTTAACAAAACTGATAGTTATTTGTTACAAGAGATTAATCAATTTTGTATTCTCTATTTAATAACAAACTTTAGTCATATCTAATTGAAATTGGACAACACTGAGTACAACTGTTGTGCGAAATTCTTTCATAGTATATTCATTCATTCTAAAATATATGATTTGTTAGTATTGATATTATTTCTTCATATTTAATTTTATGACCAAATATTTCTTTCCTCTAAGGATTTTGTCTCCAATATCTTCAGCATAAAATTGTTTATCTGCCTTTGCATAACCATCCCGTTTACTTCACTGTGGTAAAGTACTAACATTAAATGAACTAAACAAGAGCCATAAGCTAGTTAGTAGTTTCTACTTTTTCTCTATTTTACTTTATCTTTTGAAGTATAGACGTTTCTCAGTAGCCTGCCATTGTTTCAAATTTGTCCATTTGGTTGGGTATGCCATCTTATAAGGACAATAATTTATACTGTGTTAACTTGTGTAAGTTGTTACTTCTTTTAATCCTAATCGAACAAGTGCATGCTTTTTTTGGTGAACAAGTGCATGCTTAATTTTCAATAAATTCTTGATTTGATTATCATTTATCTTCTATTTTCACAGTGCATCTGATCTTTCCGTTAATAGTGCTTTGCATCCAATGGGGGGACAATTGTGACAAATATGGATCCTCAGGCCTTCGTTAGGTTGTCAATAGGCTCTTTGGGGCTGAGATGTACTGGAATCGAACTGAGCACTGGAAAATCTGGAATTCACAAACCCTCTTCATCTTGTGTTTGCGAGATACGGCTTCGAGGTTTTCCTGTTCAAACTTCATCAGTCCCATTGATATCCTCTGCAGAAGTTATACCAGATACTCAGAACATTGCTTCAAGCTTTTACCTTGAGGAATCTGATTTAAAAGCATTGTTGGCTCCTGGTTGTTTCTATAATCCTCATGCTTGTCTGGAGATTGCTGTTTTTTCAGGGAGGAAGGGCTCCCATTGTGGAGTTGGCGTCAAACGGCAGCAAATTGGGATTTTTAAAATGCAGGTTGGCCCTGAGTGGGGAGAAGGAAAGCCACTGATTCTTTTTAATGGGTGGATAGGCATTGGCAAGAACAAGCAGGAGAATGGAAAGCCAGGTCCGGAGCTACATTTAAAAGTGAAACTAGATCCCGACCCTCGATATATTTTCCAGTTTGAGGATATAACAACATTGAGTCCTCAGATAGTTCAGCTGCGAGGATCCATCAAGCAGCCAATCTTCAGTTGCAAGTTTAGTAAGGACAGGTAATATGAAATTTGTGATCTATTTTACTTCCAATTATGGTGACACTTTCAATATGTTGCTTGTGGTATCCAGATGTGTTTGAAAATTGAAACTAAGTTTGTTGCATGCTATAGGTTTTCTTGAATGTTTCATTAATTAATTAACATTCTACTATAAAATTGTCACTTCATGTATTATATATTAGTTTTTTTATAAAGAAGTATTTCACTTTTGTATTTTCCATTAAAATAATAAAATTTTCAACTTTTCATATACAGCAGTTGTAATGCGTTTCTGCACTTGTGTAAGTTGTGTTATTAATAGAGAATTTTGTTACTTCATGACAACATTTCAATAATTTTATAATTAAAAACAGAATTGCAGCATTTTTCTAGAAATTGTAAATACCCTATCAATACCCATCTTTTTACAAATATATACAGGAAACAAAGTCAAACTCGCCATGAAAATATGAAACTAGAGAAGTTAGCTGTCAAGCAATTTCTAGTAGACTTGATAGCATGGCGCTATCTTCTTGATACGGTCCCAGTCCCCAGGGGGTTTCATTTAGCTACTGCCCCCATTTTATTCAATAGCCTCGCTCCAGTGCATTATAAAGTAAATAGATGGGAAATTTCTAGATAGGGCAGCAGGACTTGGCTGACAAGTTCCCCCCTCCTTTTGATATTAAGAAAGCTTTGCTTGCTCTTCTTTAATAATGTGATGATGAAACTTTTGCACAGTTTTTCTTCTATCAACATATTTTTCTCTGCATTTGTTAGCGCCGACAAAACACACAGCATGAATACCAGAATCTCTATTTAGACTGATGTAGATAATCAGTCTCCTTCTCCAATGGAAGCTTAAATTATATAAGCCTTTTCTACATCATAGTTGAGACCTAATTTGTGGACCAAGGAATTAAGTCATCTTTTGAAATCAATATTTTAGGTGGAAAGTGCTAGTGTGTTCTCTTTATTTTTATTTTTATTTTGTCAATTAGACTGATATCTGTAAATGTGTAACTTTCAGCTAAAAAGTTGTTGTTAATAAAACTTTTGATAGCTATGAAATGACAGGGTTTCCCAGATTGACCCATTGAGCACTTACTGGTCAGGTTCTACTGACATTTCTGAATTAGAGAATGTGAGGAGAGAGAGAAAGGGGTGGAAGGTGAAGATCCATGATCTATCTGGCTCAGCTGTAGCTGCAGCCTTCATAACAACTCCCTTTGTTCCATCTTCAGGTTGTGATTGGGTTGCCAGATCCAACCCAGGAGCATGGTTGATTGTTCGTCCTGATGCTAGTGGACCTGAGAGCTGGCAACCATGGGGAAAGCTTGAAGCATGGCGCGAGCGTGGCATTAGAGACTCCATTTGCTGCCGATTCCATCTTCTATCGGAAGCTCAGGAAGGAGGCGGACTTCTCATGTCTGAAATACATATAAATGCTGAAAAGGGTGGGGAGTTTTTCATAGACACTGAAAAACATATGCGGACTGCAACTGCTGCGGCAAGTCCAATACCTAGTCCACAAAGCAGCGGAGACTTTGGTGCATTGAGTCCAGTAGTTGGAGGTTTTGTAATGAGCTGTAGAGTTCAAGGTGAAGGGAAGCGTAGTAAGCCATTAGTACAACTAGCATTGCGACACGTGACATGTGTGGAGGATGCCGCCATCTTCATGGCGCTTGCAGCAGCTGTTGACCTCAGTATCGAGGCATGTAGGCCTTTCCGTAGGAAGATCAGAAGAGGTTTTCGTCATTCTTTCTGAAGAACAAAGCAAATATATAATCACTATCTTGAATGTGGATGCTCTACTTTATGCTTTTCATTGATGCAATACTTAGGAGAATGTACAGCATAAGTTGCCACACATTGCCCTCTTGAAAATGCTTCAACTCATTAGCATTGTGATGTAGTGGGGCTTTTGTACAATGAAGGCGGACAAAACAAGCTCAAGTTAATGAACTTTTCTAAAATTCACCTCGTTTAGAATATGATCAAAATGTCAAAATATCATTGCTTCATTATGAGTTGGGTTCATGTTAGACCTTGCATGTGGCAACATTTTCCGTAGAATGATTTTTATATTTACAGGTTTATAATTTTGAATTATCTAAATTAATTAACATATTGTCATCAGAGTCCATCTGAACTTGAATCTATGATAACAACTATGATGATATTTTTTTGAACATGTATTTTTAGCCCGTTTTCTCTTCCTCAATTATGCTGTTTTCGGGAAAAACATGCAGGGTTTTACATGTCCGGTGAGAATGATATTGGAACTAAAATATATAGAATTTGGTCTCTTTAATTGGAAGGGAGAGGTCTCTTATGAAGACTCTTTCCAATATATATAGGAATTTTTGTGTTTCTAGTTTACAGTTGTCATAATAACAAATTAGTATGGAAGCATGTTAAAGCACTTATCAATGAGAACTACTTGCGAGCTAATTCCTATGGTTGAAGCTAGTAACCTAGAAAATATTGGTCCGAGTAAAATGAAAAGATGCTAATACTAAGTTTTGGTTACATGCTTTTATTATTTGCTTTGCATTGCATTAGTTTCATGAATATTTCTAATAATTTTATTTACATTTATATATTCTTTTCACTGCATTGTGTGTCGGTCCTTCTTAGGAGCTGGGAATAGCCATGGTTCCCACAAAAAAAAATTTCCCCCAATTTTTTTATATAAAAAATATATATGACACTTTTGAATAATTTGTACACCATATATTATATGCGAAGTATACAACCTATCATATATTTTATTGATTTGTTCGTTGTCTTACCTCGTTTGGTTTCCCATTTTGTTGCAGTGTTTGTTTGGTTCAGATTGACATATCAGCTTCGATCCATTACAGATTCAATCAAGATTTGGGAGTCAACGTTACATATCCGGAGGCATGAGTATTCCGGTCACTTTGATTTTGTCACATTTGTAGGCATTTTGCTGTGTTATGCTATTACCTTGAGTGCTGTGAGTTTGTTCGCAGATTCATCATTTTTGGTTTTTAGTGATGTTGAATTTGTGTTGTTTTCAATATATTTTACCAATTTGAATGAATGAATATATTTTAGTAAAAAAAAAGAAATCAAAAAAATAGAAATGTTTTATTGGAAAAAGTGACTTTTATATTTTCAAGGAATTGAATACACAAATTTCAACACAACATTTATATTTTTGATTTCTTAACATGTGTAAGATTGCACAGATAAGAAAAACCGATATTTTATTTAGTGGAATCTTATTATTAGACCATATTGATTAAAAAAATTCAAATAGTTGAACAATATAAACATTATTACATCATAGTCCACAAATTATTATGTATTTTATTTTGTGAAACAGTATTAGGAAATCCTATTGATTTAAAAATATTCAAATAGCTAGACAATTTCATAAAAGAATACATTATTTCCAAATCGACATCATTAGGACTCACTACAACTATGTTTTCCTCCCAAGCTTCTTAATCTCTCTTGCATGCATCTGCACCATTGCAAAAAGAACAAGCAATAACTAGGATTTCACATATTGGATATTTACCCACTTTATATATTTGACTGATAAAATTATATATAATTAATTATGAATTATAAGCCCATCATTTCGACTAGTGCCCAATAGCTCCCTCTAAATTTTTACTCAAAGTCCATGATTCGTGAAACATGCAAGTGTACGGTTTTAGTCATCAAGTAATAAAATGATCGAATCCACAAGGGCTATGCTTATGAATACCAATTAATTTAATAATTTAATGAAGTTAAACAAGAGGGAATGTATTTGTGAAAACAAGGTGAAAGTAGTAACAAGAAATTAATTAAAGAAATATGTGGGAGAAAATTCAAGAATAATAATAGCAAGTTTTTAAGAGAGGAGATTTCAAATTAAAGAAAGCTTGAGGATTGGTGTAACCACAATGAGACAAGATGAATCCTAATTGACAACCTTTTATTAAATTTGAAATTCAATTGAAGGTGAGTTACCCTAAATTAGCTAATGTTCTCTCTCTAGATACAAAAACCGTGCTCAATTAAACCAATCCCTACTCTTGTGGTAATTGAATTTAGATTTAACCCTTTACGCTATGTGGTAATTCATTAGGTCCTCGAAATGCTAAACATACTCTCGTGATTTAGACCTTAAGTTCAATACTCATGGTTCCAATACCTAGGTTCACTTCTCAGTTCCTCCCTAAAGTATCTAAGACATCCAAATAAACAAATTCACATGAATAAGCACAATAAGGATTGAATCAAAGAACATTCAAAATTAATAAAAGGGATAAACAAAGTCAATTAATCATCATCAATGTACCAAAGGGCATTGCTCAATCCTAAAAACAAAGAAAACTACTCAAGCATAATGGTAATAGCAAGAGTCAAAAGGTTAGAAAACATCATGGATCCAAGAGAGAAGATGGAAGAGGAAGAGCAATCCTAATCTTCCATCCTCGCCTCCAAAAACAAGACGAAGAACCCCAATTTTCGTGCCTAAGGAGTCTATTATAGTTTAGGTTGAAAAGTTTCAAAGCCCATTCAAATTGCACATTAAAACAAATTTTTGGATTTCCTGACCGCGATCCACGGCCATGGATCATTCCACGCCCAGGTCGTGGATGCACTAACTGTGCGCGCTGATGAGTTCCACGGCCAGGCCGTGGGCTCTGCTGCCAAGTTCGTTTGTTCCTTGTTGCACAGGTGCTCAATCCATGGCCAGGACGTGGATGCTTCTGGAGAGATCTTTTTGTCCCATTTGTGCTCCTTTTTAAGATCTATCTTCATTTCTTCAAGCTTTCTACCCTTTTCTAAGCCGATTAATCACAAATCCTGCACAATACCACTAGAAACACCACAATTATCCAAACTAAATGAAAACAAACATAAACGTAAACAAAAATGCCAAAATAAACAAAAAATACATGCAAAACAAGAATGAATTATGATGTTGTTTTACACACATCAGTCCACCACCTTGCTAATACATGTTTTTTTATATCACTTAGCAACGTTGGTTGTTAAACATGATACCTTGTTTATTAGTCACTACATGTAACATGCAACCATAAATAATAAAATAATACAAAACACGGTAAATGTGAAACAAGGAAAGAAGATAAAAAACCGAAGGCTAAAAAAGGCTGCAAGAGGCAAGGATGGAAGTAAACAAGGCAATTGAGACCTCAACAAATTTGGTGGCTAGAAAAGAAAAGTAGAGAGAAAGAAAAATCAATGGAACATGTTTATCCACCATGTTAAGTTATGTAAGGTTTATGTCCCCATGCTCCTTTTTGTATTTCTTATTTTTCATCATTTTTTTAAATAAAATTTTGGAGTGCCACAGATGATTGGTAGGGGTAAGGGTGCCAACCTATTTGAGATCTCTACTTTCTATTGTGATTCCTTTGCATGTTGTTTTGTCTAAAAAAAGATCTCCAGAATAGCTTTTTTGTTGGATATAATAACATTAAGTATCACAAGGATGGAAGTAAACAAGTCAATTGAGACCTCAACAAATTTGGTCGCTAGAAAGGAAAAGTAGAGAGAAAGAAAAATCAATAGAACATGCTTATCCACCATGTTAAGTTATGTAAGGTTTATGTCCCCCCAAGCTCTTTTTTTATTTCTTATTTTTATAATTTTTAATAAAATTTTGGTGTGCTCTGAGATAATTGGTAGGGGCGGGGGGTGCCAACGTATTTGAGATCTATGCTTTCTATTGTGATGCATTTGCATGTCATTTTGACTAAAAAAAAAAGGATCTGCAGCATAGCTTTTTTGTTGGATATAACTAACATTAAGTATCACATAAAGTAAAATCTTTAACATAACCCCAGGCCCAGCACTTAGATGTGTTATTTGCATAAACAATGTCTAAAGCATTGCAGCCTAGTACAATTGAAATAGAGAAGTATGAAAGTGTGATACTCGGGGCCGACGAGGGTGGGGAGTGGTCGCCAGTGCAAGAAGGAACAATCAAGGAGCGACTCCTGGCAGGCTTCTAGGCGGATGGACACATGAATGAATCGATTACACACCGGAATGAGAGGGATCCTAAAACTGTGTAGGTATGGGACTATACAGTTGGTGGTGGCTTATATGAATTTATTGGTACTACCTATACCAACAAGATGCATCTTCTTTTCGATAGCCCATCATTTAAGAACTCCACAGTTAAGCGTGCTTGACTTAGAGCAATTCTGGGATGGGTAACCTCCTGGGAAGTTTTCCCAGGAAATGTGAGTTGAGACACCTCGACGTCCCATTAGAGAACAAACCTAATTAACTAAGCCTTAATCCATTTAATTAGCGTTAGCATGGATATACTTTCGAAAATATTATAAGTTTGCGGAAACGTGAAAAACAAAACTTAAAACATACACAGCGGAAGAAAGATAAAACATCAGATATATACATAATATAGATATCATGCCCATCGAGTACCATCGATCAGGAACCTACCGTCTATACAAACTAAGAAAAGAAACAAAAACTGGTCACAAAGTTTCATAAAACCTAAATAGACAGCATCTACACCCCCCCACCCCGCCTCTTACAAAATACATCAAAAGATCAAAAGAAGACTATGCTCAGTGAGGCTCTCCCTAACAGACGCTGCCGATGAATCATATCACAGACTCTATGGGCATATGGAACTACCCTCACCCTCACCAAAAGCACGACGATAATCTCGGGCATCCCTGGTTTGAATCTGGGGCACCCACACAGACTCGTCATTACTAATGACAACCCTGCGGCATTGATAGCGAAGCAACATCTGCATACTCCTCATCTCCATGCCTCTATAGACTCTGCCAACTCTGTCCTGCACCACGGATTGCTCCCTCTGTTTCCACCTGTCATCAGGAACTCTCGGCGACGTGGCGGATACCACATCTCTGTGAAGGGCAGTCACCGAGAGATCCTATACGAACCGAGCATAGTGAATTTAGGTCCTCCTCCAAGACGGACGTAGATACTGACCTGACTGACTTAACTCTTGAAAAACTTTGAATGGTTGACCTGCCACCCATGGCCATCATGATACCCGATCTTTGTTAGAACCAAAGTGGTTTTGGATTAAATAATCTCTTAAGTTTTGACGTTAACAAAAAGGTTAAATTTGTATGGCAAAGTGTTATCAAAGATATACCTTGTTTGTTATAAGTATGCAGGGACTATTTGATTTATACAAGTGAGAGGAACTTAAATTTAATGTATGGAATCTATCAGATTCTATTTGAATCCTCTGGACGAGTCTACAACTCTTGGTAAAATTCCGAGTCTATTAGCTTTATGGTAGACGAGATCGAAAAATTAATTATGATAGACAAGATCTTAGATTTAACTAAGGCAGACGAGTTACTAAGTTCAAAAAAAAATCAAGTAGACGAGATAATGAAATATAACAAGTCCAAAGACTTGATAGACGAGTAGTCTCACTAGATGCCACGTCAGTAAACGAGCTCTTAAGTATAGCACGTCCAACTCTTGGAACTAGACAAAAAGTCTATAGACACATTATCAGTAGACGAGCCCGTCTCACTGATAAGTTACCTTGCACGTCCAAAGACCTGCGCGTCCACTAGTTTTAAAAACGTGAACCCGTCTAAGCTTAAATGTATTTATTTCAAATGATTGCTTATTTAATTCAAAGAATATATGTCTTTTTACCCTTGCTATTTCTATTGTTTAAATTCTTTATCTCTTGGATAAAAGAATTTCGTACCATTGAAACCGTAAACCTTTGTACTCTGTCAACTACATTGTTGTAAAGATCAAGTCAAGTACAAAGATGGAAAGTCAGAAAGCAACCTTTGGTACAACAGAGAAGTGACAACTCTACTTTGAGCATTCATCCGATAATCAAAAGCACTTCTCAAGAAGCATATCAAGTTATCGGTCTCAATAGATCCAAGCAATTAATGCTATGTCTAAAGGGATACAATTTGAAGATCGTTGAAGAAAATCAAGGCAGAGAATCACTTCATCTATATATGCTTGAAGAATTTCAAGAAGAGAACGACACACACACACAAAGATAGGGATACACAAGCATACACACGAAGCTCTAATATCATAGTGCAAAAACTCTGTTGAATTTGTAAAAACAAGTTTACTTGTAAATCTTGTTGATCTTAAACTTTCAAATCCTCACACATAGTGAGTTCTTAGATCTAATCAGTTAATCTCTTTGTTAGAGTTAGAGCATGAAGAGGCTTGGTAGAGAAAGAATACTTGTAGCCTGAAGAGGTGTTGAATACTTGTAATCTATTTGGAAAATAGTGGATAAATCCTTCAGATAGAAGGGATTGGACGTAGCTCTTGATTGGAAGAGAGTGAACCAAGATAAAACACTTGTGTGAATCTTCTAAACCCTTATCTTTTACAGTTTTTGTTTATACTAACCGTGGGATTCCGAATACGAGTTTGTTAACTCTTCAAAAATGTTTTCCTATTTGTGTGTTGTTTCTATTGTTTTGCTTGTAAAAGGTATGAGAAAAGACTTTTTCAAAAATCTGTGAAGAAACACAATTCAACCCCCTTTCTTGTGTTTCTCTGTGTCAACTTCGGTTGGTATTAGAGCCTGACCTCGAAAAGGTTGAGCATCTAACAAGTGTTGAGGGAGTACGATCTAACAAGCATGGATACCGAAGGACAAACAATCAACAAACCTCCTCTCTTTGATGGTAGTGATTATGACTACTGGAAAAAGGGAATGATGGCTTTTGTTGATGCAAAAAATGTGGACATCTGAGAGTTGATTGAAGCCGGCTACCTTGAACCAAGAGGTGATCTTTGGAGCTGCTATTCCTAGAGCTCAATGGACTCAGGAGCGAGAAAACTCAACATCAACTCAATCGAAAGCTAACCACTATTTGATGTGTGCTATCATCAGATCACGAGCATGATAAAGTCCATAGTTGTAATACTGCTAAGGAAATATGGGATACTCTTGCCCTAGCTCATGAAGGGTCATCCCAGGTCAAGGAGTCAAAGCAAAGCATGTTGGTTCATCAGTATGAATTATTTAAAATGGCTGAACATGAAACTATAGATCAAATGTTTGGAAGATTCCAAACTATCCCCAACAGTCTTAGATCTCTTGGAAAAACCTATGAGAACAAAGATCATGTCAGAAAAATTTTGAGGAGCTTACATAAACAGTGGAAACCTAAGGTTACTACTATTCAGGAAGCAAAAAAACTCAATACTCTCACTTTGGAGTAACTTCTTGGATATTTAAAAGTTCATGAGCTTGAGCTCAATGAAGAAGAAAGTTCCAGAAAAGGAAAATCTGTTGCCCTAAAGGCAAAAAAGGCTAGCTCTTTCAAAGTTCTTAAAGCTGAGGAATCCTCTGATGAAGCAGACCCTTTTGATAGTGATGAAGGAACTGATGAGGATGAACTATCTTTCATCTCCAGAAAGATTCAACATATGTGGAAAAAGAAGGTGGTTTCAAAAGAAAGCAGTTCAACAAAAAGTTCACCAAGGAGAAATCAGACTCTAAAGAAAAAGGTCCACCTCTGTGCTTCGAGTGCAAAAAGCATGGTCATTTCAAAGCTGATTGCCCAGAACTAAAGGACAAGAAGAAGTTATTCAAAAAGAAGAAGGGCTTGATGGCTACTTGGGAGGATCTGGATCTGTCTTCATCTGATGAAGAAAATGAACCAGAGGAATAGGCAAATATCTGTCTCATGGTGGTATATCATCGAGAAAGTGAATACAACGTCTTTGAGGTAATGGATTCTAACCCCTCCATTATTCAAGATGCATGTGAAGAATTATTACACAACTCATCAATTCTGTCTTATGAATATAGAAGTCTCAAAAAGAAATTTTCAAAACTATATAAAGGATTTGAGAAGGTTTGCATGGAGAAACTAAGTCTTGTAAATGAAAATGACAAACTAAAATCAGAGAATGTCAGTCTAACTGACAAACTCAAGTGTGAGCCAACTATCTCTTGTGAAGTTACAAAACTGAAACAAGATGTGACATATTTGATAGACACTCTGTCCAAATTTGTAGGTGACTCAGATAAGCTAAGTTTAATTTTAAGGTACTGCAGGTCACCACATGATAAGTCTGGCCTTGGTTATGACAAAGAAAAGCATGAAGCATATTATAAAAATTCAAAACCACATATGCATAACAAAACCTCAAAAGCTCAAACACAACATGTCAAAACTAAACTGAGCTCGTCCAATACCTACTGTAAAGTATGTGGAAAAGGTGGTCATATAACATCTAGATGCATACATAACAAGCATATCAAAATGCTCGTCCAGTGACTACTAACAAGAAAGGACCCAAGTCAATCTGGGTACATAGAGATAAGATTGTTTCTGTTGCGGACTTGCTTAACAACAGGAAAGAAATACATATCCTGGTACTTGGATAATGGTTGCTCACGTCACATGACGGGATAAAGGTGTATGTTCCAAGACTTGAAACATAAGGATGGTGGCTGGGATACCTTTGGAGGTAATCAGAAAGGAAAGATCATTGGAATATGTAAAATTGGTAAACATCATTTTCCCTCCATTGATAATGTTCTTTTAGTTAATGGTTTAAAACACAATCTGCTAAGCATAAGTCAATTGTGTGATAGTGGGTTTGTTGTTTCTTTTGATAAGAACATGTGTAATGTCAAGAAACCTAATGGATCACTCTTATTCACTGCCAAGTGGCAAAACAATCTGTATAAGATTGACTTGGAGGATCTTACCAATCAAAGTGTCTCATGTCTAATGTCCATTGAAGATGAGCAATGGATTTGGCACAAAAGGCAAGGTCATGCAAGCTTGAAATTAATTTCAAAGCTAAATAAGCATAACCTCGTGAGAGGATTACCAAACCTTAAGTTCAAATCTGATGCTCTCTGTGATACATGTCAAAAGGGAAAATAAGTCAAAGTTTCCTTTGAATCTAAGAATATTGTTAGTACCAATAGACCACTAGAGTTGCTACACCTTGATCTATTTGGACCAACTAGGATTGCCTCTGTTAGTGGAAAGAAATATGGTCTAGTCATTGTAGACAACTACACTAGATAGACATGAGTTATGTTCCTAGCTCACAAGGACCGAGTCTTTCAAGGTCTTCTCTGTATTCTCGCAAGCGTGTACAAAATGAAAAAGGCATGTGTATCACTTCAATCAGAAGTGACCACGGGGGAGAGTTTGAAAATGAGATATTTCATAAGTTGTGAAGAAAGTGGTAGACTTCATAACTTCTCAATACCTAGAACACCACAGCAAAATGTTATGGTAGAGAGAAATAACAAATCTCTTCAAGAGATGGCTAGAACAATGCTCAATGATAACTCTGTCCCTAGACATACGGGCTGAAGCTGTTGTAATCTTACTGCTATATTCGAACATAATATACATTAGAACAATCTTGAATAACTCTCCTTATGAATTGTGGAAAGGACGAAAGCCCAACATATCTTACTTTCATCCTTTTGGTTGTAAATGCTATATATTGAATACTAAAGATCAACTTGGTAAGTTTGATGCTAAAGTAGATAATGGAATTCTGTTAGGATATTTTGAATCATCAAAAGGCTTCAGAGTATATAATTCTAGAACTCTGGTAGTAGAAGAATGTATACATGTTAAGTTTGATGACAAGCAACCTGATAAGAAATTATCAGAGCTAGATGAAGCTTTTGCTGATCTTGATCTCAATATCTCAGGAGAATCAACAAAGGTCAAAACTGATGATCAAGTGGACGACCCTCAACAACATGAGTCAGAAACTTCAACTTCGTAACAAGAAAGTGTTCAGAGATCTTGGTACTTCAGGAATTATCATCCACAAGATCAAGTCATTGGGAATCCTAATGATAATATAAGAACCAGATCTACATTCAGAGAGCAAGATGATTCTGCATTAGTCTCTAAGTTAGAACCAAAGACAGTAGACGAGGTTCTACTGGACGAGGGCTGGATTCTTGCAATACAGGAAGAACTGAACCAATTTGAGAGTAGTGAAGTGTGGACTCTTGTACCTTTACCAAAAAACAAATCAGTTATTGGAACCAAATGGGTTTACAGAAACAATCTTGATGAAAATGGTAAGGTGATAAGAAATAAAGCTAGACTTGTTGCTCAAGGTTACTCACAGGAAGATGGTATTGACTACACTGAAAATTTTGCACCAGTTTATAGATTAGAGGCAATTCGAATCTTATTATCATTTGTTGTACATCACAGTATAATGCTATATCAAATGGATGTAAAAAGTGTCTTTCTAAATGGTGTTATTAGTGAGGAAGTGTATGTTATGCAACCTCTGGATTTTGAAAGTGAAACCCAAGCTGAACACGTATATAAGCTAAAAGCTTTATATGGCTTTAAACAAGCTCCTAGAGCTTGGTGTGAAAGGTTAAGTTCATTCTTAATGGACAATGGATTTAGTAGAGGAAAGGTTGACACAACCTTGTTTAGAAAGTCCAATAAGTCAAGTTTCATTGTTGTTCAAATATATGTTGATGACATAATTTTTGGTGCTACTAATGAATCTCTCTGTAAATAATTCTCTAAGCTTATGCAGAAAGAGTTTGAAATGAGCATGATGGGAGAACTCAAGTTCTTTCTTGGACTTCAAGTTAAGAAAACAAGTGGACGAGGTGTACATCCATCGGACTAAGTATACAAAGGAATTGTTAAAGAAATTCAAGATGGATGATTGCAAACCTGTGAACACCCCTATGCATCCCACATCCATACTGAATAAAGATGATAAAGATAAAAAAGTAGACCAAAAGATATATAGATGTATGATAGGATATCTGCTATATCTTCTCTCGTCTAGACCAGATATTATGTTCAGTGTATGCTTATGTGCTCGATTTCAATCTGATCCAAGAGAATCTCACTTATCAGCAGTTAAAAGAATATTTAGATATTTAAAAGGTACTACTAATCTAGGTTTGTGCTTTAAGAAAATTAGTGATTACAAATTAGTTGGTTTTTGTGAAGCTGACTATGTTGGAGATAGAATAGAAAGAAAAAGTACCAGTTGATGATGCCACTTCATTGGAGCAAATCTAGTCTCATGATCAAGTAAAAGACAAAGCACTATTTCCTTATCAACCGCTGAAGCTGGGTATATTTCAGCTGCTAATTGCTGCTCACAACTTCTATGGATCAAACATCAATTGGAGGACTACAATGTGTTTGTAAGTTGTATTCCACTTATGTGTGATAATACTACTGCAATAAATCTATCTAAGAATCCAATATTGCATTCAAGGGCTAGGCTTATAGAGATTAAACATCACTTTATCAGAGATTATGTGCAAAAAGTCATTATTGATATACGATTTGTAGATACTGACTATCAATGGGCAGATATCTTTACTAAACCTCTTGCAGATGACAGATTCATATTTATTAGAAAATATCTTAATATGATTTGTGTGGATTGACTATCGTCCAATGCATGTTGCATGCGCGTCTGTGGGCATTGCGTCGATTGATTGTTTACATAGTTCTCTCGGATCTTCGTCTATGCTATCTATTATCATATTTGAATTAATTCATGTCCAAGACATATTTAATAAGATCCTTATGTCGAGTCGTTATTTCCATCAATCCCATCAATAGCTTTTATGGTTTCAAAAACTGCGCAGCATCGTACTCATTACTCCTTTCCTGACACGTTTTCATTTGTTTTAATTATTTTCTTTGGGAAAACTCTTCAAATTCAAAACCTTTTTAAGTAATATTTTTTCCCTCTGAAAAACCTTTCACGATCTTATCTCTTTGAACCCTTGAGTACTTTGTTTTCTTGCTACTAAAACCTAAACTCTCAAACCTTATCAATGGCTTCCTTTTCTATTGGTGTAACTTTTAATGTGGACAAGCTGAACCTTGCTGCTGAGCATCACTTCAACTTTGGGATTCTGCAAGAATATAACTTAGATGTGAGTAAGAATGTTACTGCTGTTGGTTAGGATGGACTATTCTTGGAAAAAGTATCAATCTACCCTAACCTAATTAGGGATTTCTGGAGAAACCTTGAGTAACAATTGCTGAAATCTCTGCTGAGGTACTTGGAAAAAGAGTAGTGGTCTCTGAAAAGACCATCTTGAAAGATATGGAAATGGTTCTTAGTCAAGAGGGGGGGTGAATTGACCTTTTTTAACTTTTTCTAAAAACAAAAGTTTAAGATCCCTTTTCAAATGGAGTAGCAAGATAGTAAACTTTCCTTGAAGCACAAGCAAGAAAACAATTGCAATACTAATTCAAGAATGCACTTAGAGAAATATATTCAATTGTATAGGATAAGAGATAGTATCATTCAACAATCATGCACTAGTATCATAAACATAGAACATAAAGAATCATGCATATGATAATAAAGATTGCAATAAAGTAAAGAGAGTAGGGATAGAGAAAGTGACACAAGTATTTTTCTTGGTTCGGCCAATAACTTGAGTGGCCTACGTCCAGTCCCCAAGAATCCTCTTGGAGAAATTCACTATGACCAAGTTTGTACAAGAGATATGACAGCGCGCCGCTCGAGCGACGCGGCGCTTGCGATTCCGGTAAGTGTACCGGACTGTCGCCAAGTAATAAAAGATATCGATCCCACGTAGACCGTGATCCGAATCGCAACCAATTATCAAATCGAGTAAATCTAGACTGTATAAAGGGTTTTGAAAAAGGTTTTAATTAAGAGATAAACAAACAGAATCAAATAAAACCCAGAAAACAAATCTTTTTTTGGTTTTTCAGATCTAAATGGGTTCCTAGGGATTTTAGGTTTCCAACAAGATCGTTTTACGTTGCTAAGTCGATTACCCTTGTTAATTAAGCGAAATTGCCTTGAAGGCAAGTTTATCCTCTAATATCTTAAGCTCCTCTCAGGTTACAAAAACCGTGCCCAATTGACCCGACCCCTACTCTCGTGTAGTCGAACTCGGATTGGACCCTTTGCGTTTCGTGACAACTCGTGGATCCTAGAGGACGGCTTCTAACTCTCGTGATTTCAATCCCAAGTCCGACTTCTATAGATCCGACACCTAAGTTCACCGCTAGGTTCCTCCTTAAAATGTCTAAGTCATGCAAATAAACCTAAGTTCACCGCTAGGTTCCTCCTTAGATCATCCACATCTCACAAACAAGCGTGCCGGAATTTTACGAGTGAAACACACTAGAAATCCTAAGTTCACCGCTCGGTTCCTCCTCGGAATGTCTATGTCCCGCAAATAAGCGATCGCTGAATTTACTGAGTGATTAACACACTAGAAATCAGATCTAAAGCAAATCGAAATTAACGAAGATATTTCATCAAATTCAACATCATAAACGAATCTCGGGCATAGCCCCAATCCCTAGAAAACTAAGCTACTACTCAAGTCTTGCCATGGAGATGACAAGCTTTGTTGATAATATCATGAAAATTACAAAATCAAAGAAGAGAGGAGGAAGAAGAAGATAGATCCTAAAATGTAGCCTAAGTCTATGTGGATGTGTGTTGTTGGATCTGGATATCATGGATGATGCCCTTCCCCTCTGCTAGTCCTTATTTATAGATGTGGGAAGTTAGAATCCCAATCTAACTCAAATTCCCCGATCCAATTCGGTTTCTTCAGGTCCAAGTAAATGGCGTCCACGGCAGTGATGGCCATCACGGCCAGGCCGTGACGGTCTCTGCCCTCGGCACTTCTTCAAAGTTCAGCCTTCTCGCGACGGCGAATGGGTGCTCGCGAGCGAGCCTTCCTAATTGTGGCCGTGATAAGAATTACTACGGTAGTGATGGGCTCGACTTGTGGGGGTTTTGGGTCCCACGGCTGTGATGGCTATCACGCCGGGCGTGACGACTCGACTTCACCTTTTGCTTCCTTTCCGTTTTGCTCGATCGCCAGGTGCGTGGGCATCACGGCTAGGCCGTGATGGGCATCACGGCTGGCGTCGTGATGGGCATCACGGCTAGGCCGATGGGCTCGTTTGGCTCATTTTCTGCACTTTTAAAGCTCCATCTTCATCCGAGACTCCATCATGGTTGGATCTTGAGCATTTTACCCTTGATTTTGCAAAACAACACCACGAAACCGCCTTTACCCGCTCCAAAGGAAAATTAACCAAAAATCAAACTAAATATGCCTAAACTACATGAAAATGCATGCAAAATGATAGACAAAGATGATGTGAAATAACACTCATCAAGATACCACACTCTTACAAAAGTCACCCTCCCTTGGGGATGCCTCACCCACAAGTACCACACTCTCAAGAGATACCTCACTATTGAACCTTGTTGGATACCTCACCAACAACTCACTAAGGGATGCCTCACCCTTACACCTTGTTGGATACCTCACCAACAATCACCACAAGAGATACCACACTCTTCCCAACAAAGGGATGCCTCACTCCTTACTTTGAAGGATACCTCACCAACAAAGATTTTTCTCCAATAGCTACTTTGAAGGATACCTCACCAACAAAGATTTATGCCCCTCAAGAGATGCCTCACACTTGAGAACTTTGGGAATCACACTCCCAGTGTAAAACTCGAAAACAAATTGAGTAGAAGAGAAAATTCTAGATCAAAGCTTGTAAGCTTCTAGATCACTGTAACAAAGGATTAGTAGATGACTTGCTATTTTGGCTTTATAACAATATACTTTTACATATATTTTCGTTGCCAAAACTCTTAAACACATACCCTTTATATAGATTTCAATTGGAGCTGGAAAAACCGAGTTTGTTGAAAATTTTAGGTAAGTATTCGAATACTCATATAGGGTATTCGAATAATCCTGTAACAGAACTCAACAAACTCAAAAAAAATAGTGAGTTCGAATACTACAGGGGTATTCGAATACTCCCCTTCAAAAAACTGCCAAAATGAATTTGTAATGGCATACATGAATTGGTATTTGAATACTCTTAAAGGAATTTCAAGTTTTCCTCAAAGTAGACCAAAATACAACTACGTATGTGTTTACTTATACCTTAAAACATTTTTCAACATCAGCATTTGATTTAGCTCTAATTGATTTCTATTTTTAGGTTTAGCAATATTAACTTCTTAACTAGTTTAAGCCATCTAATCAAACTAAGTTACTTGTGACTTACATCAAAACCCTAGAAAAGCAAGCATAAACTCTCAAAACGATTACAACATTTTCAAACATGATCATCATCAAAACTCATTTCACATCTTCATTCTTTAACATAGGTGGAGAAATTCTTCACTGAAACACACTTGAGACTTGTGTCTCATCATCATCTACATATCTCTAATGCTATCATCCGTGCACAAGAAGGAGTAGGTCCCATCGATGCTTGGGAGAAGGACCTTGGTGGTTCAGAGGTGGTAGCCTTTCTGATGGAGAGAAGATCCTGTGAGAACTCATTCTTGGAAGTCGGTGAAGATGAAGGATGAGGTTCGCATTCTTCATCAATTCTGAACAAGGTTGTTTTGCACAAAACCGAGTCTAAGGATGACTTGTCGCTTATGACAGTTCTTTTCCGCCATCTCATCAATGAGACTAAAATCAACTCTGCCCGAAATTCTCTATGGAAGATTCAAGAATGCTGTTGTTCACAAGAGGAAGCTCTCCGCAATTCCATACTGATACCTTTCAAAGATCTTCAAGTCTCAAAGGAATCTATGACACTTTTGTTTCCAAGTCTCCCAGGACAAGTCTTACCAAGAGCAAGCAAGAATTCTAACCGAAAGGGTATATTTGCTGCTAACTTTGGGAAGATAACATAGCCAACATGAATCTGAGCACCTATGCTTAAGTTGCTATGGCAAAAGCAGAGATGACGAAGATTACGAGAACAAATTGAGATGAACAATGTCAAGTACTAGGGACCTAAAAAGCCAGAAGAAGAAAAACTATTGTTGGCAAGAAACCAATGCAAGAAAGCTTGCCGGGCATTGTGTTAGAACAAGCTGAGTGTTGCCCTCAACCTGCTCCATCTCGGAAAAGGACAGGAATCTAGTCCTATCCCATAATGAAGATGAAGATGATGAGGACAAGGTGTCCCCATTAGTGCTATTTGAAAAGTATAAAACTATTGTTGTCGCTGCTTCTGTTGGTCCAACAAGGAGAAGGCAACCTCAGAGAAAGGCCATGTCTATCATGGCTATTGAGGTAAGCATCCCCTGCTAATGACCCTCGTAACAGTTGAGCAATGATGCTTTAGTTCATTCTTTGATGATACCGTGTAGCCTGCATCACTCGAATTACCACACACCTGGTTATTTACGATCCACGTACCATCACCACAAACAGCCTCACATGCCCACTCACATGTACAACCTCACCTAATAGACCATATTTCCAACCCATAATACCTAGATGATCCTTGGTCCAATCAACCATGATGTAGGAATTAACCCGGTGCTTCTTCCCACAATGTCAAAACTAAATTTTCCTCTTCATCGACTCCTCACATGATGGCAAAGGATAGGTGTTGGCCAAAGTCAAAAAGAGACGAAATACTCTATCCAACATGAACCAGAACAAGAGTCAACTGCACTTACCCCTACCGAATATGAATATGAGCTCAACTACCTAGACTCCATGGCATGTACCCATTCCTTATGCATGCACTCAACCACTCCCATCTGCGCCTAAACCAATTGACCCGCCCGCACTACCTTCCACAAAAGAAATTTCCACCCAAAAGATCTATTCTAATCAATCAATCCCCACCCTCAAATCCTTCAAGATGGCGTCACAGGAACATTATACGATTGACAGAGTCATCAGCTCAACTCATAACTCACAAAATGGCAGGCAGACAGAGATCAAAGTTCATTCCACGTCAGAGACAATCTGGGTGACATTTAGTCATCCAAGTGTAAGGCAAAGTTGTTATCTTTGTGGACCACCTCATGCCTGCTTCCCGTAAAGAGTTTGAGTGCTCTAGGCATGTGAGCTACCTTGGTCCTCACCAACTTGGCTGTTCCAACTGCTGGTGAAGACAAAATTGGAGTAGACCTTACATGATTTGTCCGAGACTACCTATGGAGGTAATGAACAAGGATGAAGATCCATAGAAGGAGAAGAACGAAAGAAGCGACTGACAACTAAAGCAGATCTAATACATCGTACTTTGGCTTGATCAAAATATAATTGATTTCTGGATGTCACAAACCTATTGAAGACATAGATAAATATGCTGCGCTTGATATCTAGAAAATTCACATGATGACTTGTGGTAAGGAAGCTTCATCCTCTGGAGTGGCGAACAAGAAAAGAACATTCAAAAAGTTAGAGGAAAATGTGGACATCTCCGATGTGTATTCTACATTGCAAGTGAAACTCTAGGGAATTCCTTTCATAAGTCCTATATGAGGAAGACCTATTCATCAAGCCAGAGAGTTGCCTCCTCCACGTACTCACTCTTCTCCATCACCACCACCATCTCCTCTTTTACGACATACTAATAAGAAATCATATTGAATAATAGGATGAATGTTGATCTTTGTTCAATCAGTAAACAACGTAGGAAGTTGCTGAGTCCGGCTCAAGACCAAGTACTTAGAAAAACACTCATCGCGGCATTGGCTCAAGGCTCATCCATCCATGATCAACGCCTCAAAACCTACGGAGCTATAAGCACCATTCAAATGTCAAGCACATGCTCAATACCTTAACTAGCTCAAGACCTACTTTTCCTCGAATTTTGAAGAGATTATGTAAAGATCATAGAGGAGGAGTCAAAGTTGGAACTCAAAAGAATTATGTCAGTGAGTAAGTTCATGTAAGCCTTGGCTCCAACTAATGTGGATGATCAATTAGATGATGAGCATTCTACAAAGATTCCAACAAAGTTTCGGAATTTGCCTACTCAACCTCCTCCACCTCCACCAAACCAGTAACCCTCCTCCCTCCATCAATCTTGTTAGTTCTCTTTTTATTCCTTAACAACAATGATGGTCCTCCTATTTCCTTTTTCTGCGAGTAACACCCTTCTCCGCGCTACATCGTACGTGGACGTTAAGTCCGGAATAGTTTTAATTAAAATTGGCTAGGCCTCGAATGGGGAAATTTTTCTTTTTCATAAGTCATAAAATATAATTAGTTCAGAATAAGGTAAAAGTTTAACAACACATTTCCGCATAATCATAATGAGGTAATTAGTTCAAAAGTCACTTATATAAAAATCCAACCCGACTTCCTGGTAGATAGAAGCCATAAGAAGATATAAGGACTCAACATAAAGATATGGAGACAGCATCTCCTAAAATATAAAATACTTGGAGTCGCGACTCCAATATATCGTCTGTATGCTCGAACTCTCATCTTCATATATCATCAAGGGTCATCTTGACGTCTCAAACTTCTCAAAGAATACTGACCATATAGTCCGCCGACATAGCAAATAAAATAAGGAGTTAGATTCCCATTTATCTTATACATAAGGCATGTAGTACGACTTCATATATACACACAACAATACTATATTCCTTTTATTCTATTTTAATTTAACTCAAAACTCCAAGAATATAATATACCAGAAACTCGACGTGAGCTTATCAAGCATACT